>VWZT01015726.1:84070-94138 GCA_013397055.1 Pachycephala philippinensis | reverse complement strand
CGACGACGAGGAGGGGCCGGGCAGGAGGGGACAAGCAGGAGGGGACAGGCAGGAGGGGACATGCAGGAAGGGACAAGCAGGAGGGCACAAGCAGGAGGGCACCGTGCTGTGCCCCGCACTCACGTGGCGCTTCACGTCGTCCATGCTCAGCGCGACGCCCTTGTCTGTGTTGTTCCTCTTGTGGTTCTTGCGGCACTTGCCCCGCCGGCACAGCCGGTGCTTTATCACCTGCCAGAGCCACGTTTCAGCACCGTGGGGCTCAGGGGTGGCTCCTCCCCATGTCCCCATGGCCCCATGGCCCCATGTCCCCCTGTTCCCATGTCCCCATGTCCCACACGAGCACAGCTGGGGGATGGAGGAGATGCTCACCTCATAGGCGTAGTCAAACAGCTCCAGGACCGTGAGGATACTGGCCCCAATGAACAGCCCCATCTGCCCTCCGATGTCACCTGCAGAGGAGAGGGAAGCCATCAGGGTGGCAGAGGGAGCAGAGAAAGGGTCAGAACTCGTCACCGCTGTGACTGGTGCCCGGTCATGGCAGCGGGGTGCCCTGCTCCACATCCGTGCTGTTGGCACATCCCGGTGCCTTGGGAACAGGGCCGTGGTGACAGGGCCAGCATGAGACCACCTCGCTGGGGGACTCTGCCTGGGGATTGTCACAGGGCTCCCCACAGCCACCAACACTCACCCAGCAAACCGGCCACCTCGTACGCCTTCTTCTGCTCGATCGTCTCGTAGTTCAGGGCTTCAAAGAAGATATCCAGCACCAGGATGTTCTCCCTGTGCAGGACAGAAGTGGCATCAGGCTGAGGTTTGGGATGGAGGGAGCAGACCCCGCTGTGGTGCCGCGGCCGCAGCGCGTTACCCGATGTACTGCTCCGACTTGTTGTACTTCTTGGCCAGGTATTTGGCCGAGGCCTTGCTGGGGATCTTCACCATGGAGAGCTCTTTGCCGTAGCGGGTCATATTGCAGGGCATCTCGCAGATGCAGTACTCGTTGTCCTTCTCCACCAGGAAATCTGTGCCGGGAGAGAGGGGGATGACGAGATGGAGAAATGGAGATGGAGAAACCCAACACCCGCAGCTCCGTCCCACGGGGCCGGGCAGCCTCACCTAAGGCCGGATCCGCGCACTCCTTGTACTGCTCCGGGGTGCAGTAAGGGGCATCACCTGGGGAGACACAGAGCAGGTTTTCCAGGTGGAACCACACCGGAGGGCCGGGCTGGGGCCGGGCTGGGCACGGGGCTCACCTGGCATGTGCACCATGCGGCAGTTGCAGTTCTCCACCAGGTACCGCGTCTCGCAGTCGATCCGACACGCCGTGATGCTGTAGGTGTCGTAGAACTCCGAGTCGCCCGCCACGGCCTTGCAGTCGCCCCAGGGAGGGGGCAGGTAGATGAGCTGGAAGGGGAGAGAAGCCAGGAGTGAGGAGAGAAGCCCTCCCAGCCCCCAGCGTGGCGGGGGACAGACACCCTCGTGGCATCGGTCCCCAGGACCGGGTCCTCCTCTCCATCCCTGGGGACAGGGGCACAGCGAGGAGGCTCTGCTCCCTCAGCGCAGGGTGGGAGGGGACATCCCAGACCTGCCCAGTTCCTACCCGCTGCTCCTGGCAGGACACAAAGGTCTGGAAGCCGGGAGCCACCCCAAAGCCCAGCTGGTCGATCAGTGGGGGCTCGTCCTGGCTGTGGATCTGCACCTTGATCCCGGCTTCGAATGAGGTCTCATCTGTGGCAGAGAGAAGCGGGGTGAGCACGGCACTGTCCCTGCTCCGAGGGGCTGCGCCGAGCCTGCTGTGACAGGGACCACAACTTCTGCCTCCCATGCTTCCCCTGGGCCAAGTCGTTCACCCACGTGTCCATCCATCTGTCCATCTGTTTGCTGCACCATGTCCTTGCCCCCTCCACCCTGACTCCCCTGCTCCACACCCGGGAGCGTGGCAGGGAAAGTATTTGCCTCTATTTATAAACAAGTGAACAAGTCTAAACGATGGGGAGTTGCCATGGCAAAGAGCAAAGACAAGGAGAAAAAGGGAAAGAAAAGACCAGGAGTGATGAGAAATGGAAGGAGGGAAGAGAAGAGAGCTTGAGGGATGTGGATCTGTGGTCTGGGGAGCTCGGAAGGGGCTGGGGAGGCGGGTAGGGGCTGGGCAGCACCCCAGGAGCTGCCGGTGACTGAGTGGCCCTGCTGGGGCAGTGTGTTACCTGTTTCCCCCCACACTGGCAGGTACTCGTCCTGCTGGATGTCCAGCATGATCTCCAGGCCATTGCCGGTGCCCCCCTTCATGGTGATCAGCCGGGGCTTCCCGTCCTGCCCCGCGTTGAAGGTGTAGCACTTCCCGTAGCGGGTGAAGACCTGCGGGAGAGGACACGGGGCTGAGGCTGGGGCCCCTCTGTGTGGAACCACAGCACGGAGCCAGGAGAGCGTCCCCAGCCCCAAAACTCAGCCATCCCAGCCTGGGCATGGTCCGAGCCGGGCTCCTGGCCCACGGGATCTCTCAGTGTTGGAATTGCCCATCTCGGCCCTGGTGGAGGAGGAGATGTTCCTGCAGGGATGGACTCGGAGGAGACGCTGCAGATTTACAGCACCTCGGCCCCAGAGAGCCCACGGCAGCTGCGGCTCCCCGAGGTGGTGGCACTCAGCCCGATGCCTGCACCGGCGCCTCCTCCAAGCCCTCCTCCACCCCTGCAGAGGACGGGGCTGGACATGATCCTGGATCCTCCATCCCTCCTCGGCCGTTCCAGCTCTCGCCTGCGGCAGCCAGCACAGCCCCAATGCCACGGAGCTGCTGCCAGCCTGGGCGAGGGGCATGCGAGGGCAGAGGGCTCAGACCACACGGTGCCCCACAAGCCCCGATGCCACCGGGATGGAGGTGGCAGGCACCTCCTTAGCAAGCACAGCCCCGGGGATGCTCTCCATGTCCCGCCAGCGGGTCTCCACAGCTGGTGCCATTCCCAGCTCTGGCAGAAGGGGCTGAAATATCATCCTGTCCCTGAGCAAGCTCCAAGGGCAGCATCACCTGCCGTGCCTGATCCGACACCGATCAGCTCCGGAGCTGCTCCCCGTGCCGGGCCACCCTGGGGCTACTCACCGGCGCGAAGTCCCCGGGGCCGCAGCGCTGGCCGCGGTAGCTGCAGCTCAGCAGCATGTCCTCCAGCTGGTGGCAAGTGCGGTTAAAAAACCCGTACAAATTTAGGGGCTCGTCCTCCTCCTCCCAGGGGCCGGGCTGGGCTGGGGTGAAGCCCAGCTCCATCCCAGGCTCGTAGTCAACCAGGGGGGCCAGGTAGAGCAAGTCCTCGCGGCTGAGCTGCGAGAGCCGCACGCGGTTGATGTTGCAGAAGGTGACGGCGGGGAAGGTCATCTCGGGGCTCTCCTCCTCGCTGAGCAGCGTGACGTGGTGGTACTCCAGGTAGTAGGCGATGCGGTCGGCCACCTGGTAGAGGAAGACGGAGAGGGAGAGGAGGAAGGCCAGCGCCCACAGCGCCTGCCGGGCACCCAGGCTGCCCTCCACGAAGATGTGGCTCAGCCCGTGTAGGGTGCAGCTGCTGGCAAAGGCCACGAAGTCCGTGGTCGTCCCTGTGTCCTCTTCATCCTCTTCATCCTCCTCCTGCCCATAGAGGAACTCGTCTCCTCCATCTTCTCCCTTCCCAGTGGCTGCAGCATCTTCTGGTCCTTCCTCACTGGAGAAGGAGATGGTGCAGAATATCTGGAGAGGCATTGCCCAGCCGCAGTGTCCCAGCTGTAGTGTGGAGGTCCTGGCTGTCGTGTGGGGGTCCTGGCCCCTGCCCTGCCCCAGCCTGGGGGTCTTCAGTCAGTTCCTCGGTGGAGAGGGACTGGGGAGAGCAGGGGAGGGGGAAGGGGCAAGTTCAGAGAGGAGAAACGGCGAAGGGAAAAGGAGTGAGGCGAGCGGGAGTGAGGGAGAGGAGCAGAGGGATGCTCGGAGGGGCCGGAGCGAGGAGGGTATATCAGGAGCAGAAGGAGGGGAGGAGGAGCGAGGGGCGGTTCCGCGGGCTCCCCGGGTCCCCCGGGACCGGCCGGTTACGGCTGCCAGGACGGAGCAGAGACATCGCCGGCTCCAGCAGCGCCGTGGGAGCTCCCGGTGCTGCCCGGGGGCCCCGGGGGCTGCCAGGCTGGGGGCACACGGCGTGTGCGTGTGCAGGTACCCGGCGCTGCGTCCCCACGCCGTGCCCTCCGTCCTCGCGTGGTCTGGCCCTGGCAGCCCAAGCGGCTGCTCCAGCCAGGCGCTCCCCGCTGGGTCCCCGGCTGTCTCCAGAGCCGCCGTATGCCAGGCTCTCTGCGCTCCTCCTCAGGGCAGCTGGAGCCAGAGGTTTTCCCAAAATGCCAGTGACGCTGTCCTGGCTCAGTGGTGGTGCAGGTGGGGGGAAGGATGCTGGGGTGTTCTCAGGCTCCTGGGATGCTCCTCCCGCCCTGGCAGCGCCCATCCCTGCAGGCTCGTCCCGCTGTGCCGCAGGGCACGTGAGAATCCGGCAAGTCCAACGTTCCGAGCGGTGTGAGGTCCGTCCTCCTCCGAGCAGGGCTGGTCCGGGCAGGATTTGGGCGCTGTTCAGGCAATGAATCCTTCTGCAGAGCCCAGGCAGTGCCGGCTCTGTCACCTCGTGCTTCACTGGATCCCAGTGGGGCACAGAGAGCCACCTCTTCCCTCAAGGAATGGCATCCAGGCCTTGTGCTGGGGGCTGGGGGTCCCGGGGAGCAGCTCTGGTGCAGGATGCTGGGATGGAGCCGGCGGCTGCCAGGAGCCCGGGCGTCTCCTCTCTGCAGCAGCGCAGCCCCTTCTCGTGGTTTGCTGTTTTCCTGTACTCAGCACTTCATAAAAGCATCCAGAGACCACAGAGCAATCTCCAGCCCCATCCCGGCACTGCCATCACCGGCCCGGGGGGAGAATCTAAATCTGGCAGCACTTGGATGTGCAGGGGCTGGATGGGAGGTTTGGGCTGGTGCCTGGGTGGGAGAAGCTCACCCCAACCCCTCGGCTCGGCTGCTGTGTCTCCTTCCCCGTGCACCCTGCGTGGTTCCCGGTCCCTGAGCACATCCCAGCGCAGATGGACGCCACAAATTGGGAGAACAAATCAGTCAGGAACTCGGTAAAAATCTGATCTGATATCAGCACAGTGATCTGAGATTCCTGGGCAGGTGATGCTGCTGGAACAGGCACTGGGGATCCTGCCAGGGGCAGTGATCCATGATGTGACAGCGGATTGTCCCGTCCTGGGGCTCCCCAAGCTCAATGTTCCCTTCAGTAAAGCCCTTGTGCAAGAGGGACACTGGCAGATGCCACTTGGGGACCTGCAGAAAGGGTGGATGACCTTGGGGACAAGCGCCAGAGTCACAGGATGAAATTTCATCGAGCCAAGATCAAGGTTACACCTTTTGGGAGCATCCCAGAGAATCTGAGATGAAAACTCCTCCCGGGAAAGAGGGTCAGGAAGGGGGATTGGGTGGCTGGGAGCCACCAGGACATGGGGGCCAGGACATGGGGGCCTGACGGGGATGAGCTGCAGCTGCAGGGCAGGGCTGGGCTGCAACAGCATCGGGGATGCTCCTGGGAGGGGGTTTGGGAGCGCTGGGCTGGTTCAGCCCTGTGGGAGCAGGCTGGGAACACGCGGGGCTGATCCCACACAGACTGGCACTGGAGGATGCTCTTGACAGGGAGGAGCAGGGAGGAGCTGGCTGGGGCTGCGCTGGGATTTCTGGTGCTCCCAGCTCTGGGACTGAGCTCCTGTGCCATGGCGGGGAGAGAAGGGAAGCGGAATTAAGGAACTGCAGGCTGAGGGGGTTGTTCAGCCCCGGCAGGGCTCGGCCAGGTGAGCGGTGCTGCCCGGGGCCAGCAGCCAGCCCCTGACGGTGCGAGCGAGGGGCGGATCCGCTCCCTCGGCGCGGGGAGGTTTAATGTGTCTTCTTGGGAGCAATTGCAGCAGGGAGAGAGCGAGAAAGACGTCGTAATGAAAACATTCCATCATCGACTGGGGCCATTAACCTGCCTCGCTCGGCTTAAACAGCTCGCGGGGAGCGGTTCCCAGCAGCCGCGCGGGGCGGGAGGACGGGCACGGCCCGGCTCCGGTTACCACCACCTGTCCCAGCGGCGACACCCGAGCCGGGTGAAGGTGACCGGGGACGGCCGCAGCCCGGAGCACGGTGGCACCAGCGCCAAGGGGAGAGTGTCCTGACCCCCAGATCGGGGACACCAGCGCCAACCGGAGAGTGTCCTGACCCCCAGATCGGGGACAAACCGCGGCCGCGTGTTGCAGGCAGCGGGGTGCGGTCCCGGTTTGTGCAAGTTTTGGAGATGCTGGAGGAGTCCTTGGGCTCGTTCCAGCTCCTCCCTCGCCAGGAGTTATTTTTACCCTCTCTCAGGTAAAGCTTTGGCGGGGGCGAGGGACGGGGGATGCTATAATTAGCCGTGACATCAGCCCCCGTGGCGGGTGCTGGGATGATGCCGCCACACCCGACCCGGCGCTGGGACCGGGGGAGCTCCGTGCCCTCCTCCCCGCCCCAGCCAGAGATGTGCGATGGGAGGAGGAGATGGGTTTTTCCTGCCTCCAGCGCCGTGTTTGGCCACTCTCCCGGGGCGGTTCGGCCCCGCTCGCTGCTCTGCAGCTCCTCACGGGCCTGGGAAAGGAGGTTCCCCGGAGCGGGGGAGCACGGAGGCGGCGGGGGGGGAAGCGGGAGCGGGATTTGACGGCAGCAACAGCACATTTCACAGCCTGTCACGCTTTAAT
This sequence comes from Pachycephala philippinensis, assembly GCA_013397055.1. Classification (NCBI taxonomy): domain Eukaryota; kingdom Metazoa; phylum Chordata; class Aves; order Passeriformes; genus Pachycephala; species Pachycephala philippinensis. Next base: position 87,404 of record VWZT01015726.1, on the reverse strand, counting down.
GGCAGAGGAGATCAAAGCCGGGATGGAGTTATTCATAGAGATAAACCAATCCCCGAGGAGGCGAGGAGAAAACAACATTGCAAGCTCTGTTATCCCAGGTCTCCGAGCCCCGGGGAGGCTGTCGCAGAAAGCGCCCCGGGAGCTGGACCCGCTCGGTTTTGTGACGGGCGCTGCCCGTTCCTGCCAAAGACTGGCTGAGCCGGGGCTGAGCTGCCCACGTCAGCCCTGGGGGTGCCCGGAGGTCGGAGCTGGCTGCTGGGAAGGGCTGGGGTGAGGTGCAGTCCGTCGGCAGCCAGAGCAGCACGTGGGGGTGGACATTTGGGGCAGATGGAGACCCCACAGCCGGGCTGTCCTGCTCCCACCACGCACCCGGCTGTGCGGATCGAAAGGGACAAAAATGAGGTTTTCCACGTGTCTTGGCCCAGGGATGCGCTTTGCAGCTCCCAGAGCTGCCAAAATGGTGGTGGAGGCACCGGCAGTGCTGCCACCGCCGCTCCGGGCGGGATGAGCCGCTCTGGGACGGCTCCAGAGCTGCAGATCCCTCCCTGACCCTGGCGACAGACAGAGCAGAGGCAGCCAAGCAAGGTGGGATTGCCCGGGCAGGCGGGATCCGTGCCGGGACTAATCCTGCACCCCTTATCAGATGCTGCCACCTTGCCTCGGCTCGCTCCGCCAGCCAAGCCGGGCGCAGCTTGTGTTATCCGGCCCTTTATCCCCCAGATTAGACGCTTCACAGTGGATTAGCATGTCACATTCTAATGCAGAAAAATTGATGATTAAAAAGGAGTTTTTCCTCTGTATTATTCCCCACCTCCGCCTCCTCTCCACCCCGTCCCCGCGGGCCCACCAGCCCCAGCCGCGGGGACCGGTGATGCCGCGGCGCTGCTGATGCCGGAGTCGCATCCCTGGATCAAACAGGGATGGGAAACAGGAAGCCAAAGGTGCCTTTTCCACGCCGCATCCCGGCTGGTGGCGGGGTCCAGTGCTCCAGGTCCCTGTGCCACTCCAGCCCCGCGTTCCCGGCTGCAGACTCAGCACCTGCAGCACAGGACTTTAATAAAAAGCACATTATGGTGAGTAATGTGCTAAGTGGACTTCATTATAGAGCCAGGGCCTCCCTGGATCCCGTTGTTCCATATGATTTCATATCAGATGAGCCTTATCTCCTCTCCAAACGCTTCCATTTAAACTCTATTAATCTTTCAAAGCTTTCCTGGGCAAGCTCTTCCCAGCCAGCCCTGCCGGGTGCCGGTGCCGCTGCCCCGGGCACTGAGGCCACCTGCAGCCACGCTGGCGCCGAGTCTTGGGGGGCTCAACCGGGACCCCCCCGCAGCTCCGTGGGCAGCGGAGCGTGTCGTCCCCGGAGCCCTGGCTGTGATCCGCCGTGACGGCTTCGGAGCCGCCGCATCCTCCTCTCCAGGGTCTGTTTACGCTCCCGTAATTGAACCAGTTTGTAGTGCTGAGAGCTTCCCGGTGATTTAGCCGCCGGCAGTGTCCCTTTGTGCCGCGGAGGGGTCACCAGGGCTCGGCCAGGACGCGGAGGATGCTGCCGAGGTGTCGCTAATTCCCGTGCATCCGGGATTATTCCTGCGGACCTTTTCCCGACGCCTTCCCGCGTTCCCTGCCGATCACGAATTACCCGTAAGCAGGTTGCAATTTTTTCCGACATCCTTCACAATCGCTCAGGCAGTTCATGCAGGCAGATTGGAGCCGGCGGTTTTATTGGAGGGGGGAAAAGCCCACGGTGTTCCGGTCTGGTTTCCTTGCTGGGCTCGCTCGCTCCGGCTCCGCACGTATCACGCTTTTCAAATCTAATCTAATCCGAGCAGAGCAGTCACACAGCCCCGGCATGCGGTGCCTCTGGAAGGGTCTCCCTGTCCCTGCCGGGAGAGCGGGGGTTTAAAATCCCTGATAAATCTCAGAGTGGGTGGGAACACCCTGCCCCAGCTCCGTCCTTGGGGTAAGAGCCTGGATGCAAACACACCAAACCCTCCATACAGAAAAAAACCCCTCCAGAAATAAATAATTGGTTATAATATCCAAGTGTCAGGGCTGTGTAAATAAATAAGAGCCGGTGAGGAGCTCCTTGAGCCCTGGCTGGAGCAGGAATTGCAGCGCTGCCTCGGGAGCGCCGGCCAAGCTCCACAGGCGATAAAACACAGGCAGCTCTCAACAGCCAGGGAAATTAAACTGAGGCAGAAGGCCATGAGACAGTTAAAATCCTGGTCTCCCTGAGGAGATCTGTGGCTTCAGAGACTCGGGGGATCTGCCCCCTCCAGCCCGGCTTCTCCCCACTTGATACCAGGGAGAGAGGGAAACTGGCACCAGGAGGTTCCTGGGCAGCTCCTGTGGAATCCTCAGGGAGCACCCTGCTATCGCCCAGCCTGGGGCTGGGAAAAACACCCAAGGGAGGCTGAGAGGAACAACCTGGAGCCCCTCACATGCTGGCATTGTCCAGGGTTGTGCTTCCAGCCTGCGCCGAGCTTGGGACACACGTGCCCAGGGTGCCCCGTCCTCAGCTGTGAAATCCTCACCTCCGTTGCGGTTGGATACCACTCGAAAGCCTCCTCATCTCTTCCAGCAGCCACAGATGCCATTACAGCTTATTAATAATCATTAATAATTCATTTGTTAATGAGTCTTTATGTGCAAAGGCATTGCAAGAGGAACAGGAATGGCCAGAGGTGAAGCTGAGATGCTCTGAGCTCTTGGCGTGACACCTCTGGGTGTGTGGGACCCCTCTGGGTGTGCCAAGTGCTTTGGGGCTGTGCTGTGACACCTCTGGGTGTGCAAAGTGCTTTGGGGCTGTGCTGTGACCCCTCTGGGTGTGCCAAGTGCTTTGGGGCTGTGCTGTGACCCCTCTGGGTGTGCAAAGTGCTTTGGGGTGTGACATCCCCAGGTGTGCAAGGTGCTTTTTATGTGTTTGACCCCTCCACGTGTGCAAGGGGGAGCTGCTGGGGCTGGGCACGGCCCCTGGGCAGAGCCAGTGACTAAATGACACCGCTGAGCCTGATCCCGATCCCACAAGTCCTTCTCCTCTAATCCCACCGTTTTCCAGAGCTCTGAGCTTCAGGTGCTGGATGCTCAGCTCTAACGGAGCCGCTGCGAGGTGCAGGCGCGTGGTGGCCTCTCCCTGTGCCCTGCCAGGGCTGTGTTCTCATCCCTCTGGTTCCTGATCCTCTTCTGCACCGTCCTGGCCGAGATCAGTCGTGATGGGCTCGGTCAGTGGTGGTGGGCATGATCAGTCGTGGTGGGCTCGGTCAGTCGTGGTGGATTCGGTCAGTGGCGGTGGGCTCGGTCAGTCGTGGTGGATTCGGTCAGTGGCGGTGGGCTC
>VWZT01015726.1:62360-76543 GCA_013397055.1 Pachycephala philippinensis | reverse complement strand
AGGAGGGAGAGGCGCAGGAGCGGCGCTCCAGCGATTGCAGGCGCTGGCAGGGGCTGTTGGTGCTGCTGCCGTGTGCATGTGGGTAATGTGTGTGTGCGTGTGCGTGTGCCGCTCCCATCCCCCAGCGCCTTCCAGGGATGCTCCGGCTCCTCGCTCTGCCGGAGCCCCCCGGCCCCCCCACACCGCCCTGGACCCGTCTCTCCTCGGCCACGGCCTCCCCCCGCCCTTCAGGCTTCAACCCGTGGTGGCCCCAGCGCCGGGGCGGGTGCTGGGACACGCCGGGGTTGGTCCTTTTGGGGGGCACCGGTGGCACTCCAGCCCCTTTCCATGGGGCACCCGTGTCCTCGAGTGTCCACGCCGGGCTCACCCCGTGCAGCCCTGCTCTGCTGCCTGTGGCTTGTCACGATGACAGGGACTGACCCTCCTGGAGGCGCTGGGCCCTTGCCCTGCTCAGGGCACCGCTGTCCCTTTCCCAATATCATCCCTCTGTCGTTGTCCCCGGGTTGCTCCCGGGGCAGGAGGCGCCGGGTGCTCTGCTCCTCCCCGGGGCAGAGCGGGGGGGTTGCACAGCGCTGCCCAGCTTCCCCCCAGCGCCAGCACATCTCCCGCAGCCTCCAGCGGCACCCGTGACTGCCCCGGAGAGCGGGGTGCCCTCGTCACCCGAGCTGAGCCCCCGCGGCAGCGGCTCTGGGTGCGGAGGCTGCAGCAGGCGCCCGCCCACTGCTCCCAGTGAGGTGGCTGCAGTCAAATGGAAAAGGATGTTTCAATGTCCTTTACGAGTGTGATGTTGGGAAGGGACAGCCAGACCCCAGGGTTGTCACCACAAGCGGTGTCCCCGCCCAGAGGTGCCTTCCTGGCACGGTGTCCCCACCTGAACCGCGGCAAACAGGAGCGTGGGCACTTCGGGATACAGCGGGGTGAGGGACGCGAACCCCGTCCCCAAATCCCACGGCTTGGGCACACTCGGTTTGGTCCTTTTCTGGAGCATCCTCTCCCCTGCCCGAGCAGGAGCCCCGGGTTTTACAGCGGGACCTACTCGGGAGCATCTGGGAGCAACAGAGGTGGGCGACAGGGACACCCCCTGAGCCAGTGCCCCCCTTGCTGGGCTCAGGGACAGCCCTGCCGGTGCCTGGGGACGTGGCTGCGAGGCTGGGAGAGCAGAATTAGCATTCCCAGTTGGCACCAGCTCTGCCTTTCCCTTCCCGCTCCGTTCTGCAGCCGGCATCGCTCCTCGCCGGGCCGACAGCTGCCTGCTGATAGCTGTCCCTCCATTAGCGCTCCTGATGGGAGCCCCAGAAGGATGTGCTGCTGGGCTAAGGGATAAGGACATTTAGAAAGTGGCTGTTCCCCCCTCCTTCTCTCCTTCCAGATGAGAAGTCACTCTCTGCAGTGGTTTTATTGAACGTAAATCCCCCGGCAGCGCGGGCTGGGCAGGGAGGGAGGAGGTCTCGGGCTGGAGCAGGTGAGCACGGGGATGTTCTTGGGAGTCCTCGATTTCCAGCTCACAAGAAACCCCAGGGAAGAGGGTCTGCTGCGTCCCCTGGATGGAGAACCGTTCCTGGGGGTCTCGTGGAGCTGTTGGGACCCCAGACACCCCCGGACCCATTTCTACAGGGAGGAGGAGAGCGGCCAGAGGAAACTTCCTTACCGCTGGCCCTCGGCCAGGGAGAATGCAGCTGCATCCTTGGAATCGAGTGGAGCGTGGGGACTGGGAGCGTTTCCGTGTTATTTTTTGGGGAAGCCACGTGAGGATTGTGTTAATTCCTGCTGGGAGAGACAGCGGAACCAGCCGAGGGCTGTGGGATGGGTGAGGAGGTAACAGCCCCAGGTGATAACTGCAAGAGGCAAAGCCTTAAAGGGGTGGGTTAGCGAGGGGTGGTGGGATGTGAGCGGCTGTGGCGGAGTCCTCCTGTTACAAATGGGTGCTCAGAGCACGGATTCAGGAGCCGGGGCTCCCCTCAGCGCGCCCTCAGATCTAATTAGCGTGAAAAAAGTAATTAAGGGAAGGTGCTGCAGAGCTGAGGCTCCCAGGGAAGGCAGGCTCCGGCAGACAGGCAGGCACCCGACGCGTCTTGGGAGCACCTCGGGAGCTTGGGCCAAGGGAAAACGCAAGGATTGGGGCTCTTTTCTCACCTTCCCAGCAGCGCTTGTCCCTGCTGCACCACGCACACCCCAGTTACGGAAACCAGCTCCCGTCCTGCTTCTTGGAAGAGCATCCCCAGGGCAAGGGTGGAGAAGTGATGCTTTTCCATGCTTTTTTGGGGTTGTGCCCTGCTCTCATTCCCTGCGTGGAGGCAGCCCTGGCTTGCAAATTGCTTCTTTATCTGCACCCGCTGCTGTCCAGGAGGCAAATTAATTAATGATGGTCAATTAGTCCTGTGGGTGCTGGAGGTGCTCGGAATTGCTGGGTCCCTTCCTGGAGCGTGAGGCTCTGGGGCTCCCTGGCCCTGCAGTCCTGGGCTGTGTTTGTGTATTTAAGAGATTTAATTCAGAAGTCACCATTGGCGTGTGGCAGAGCTGCTGGGGCCGCAGAGGCAGCGCTCAGGTGTTCACCCCATCCAGGATGAAAATTCCAAAGGAGAGGGGGGAAAAATTCCATCCCCCCTCAAACCTGGGCTGAGTGATGTGTAAAATATCTTCACAGCCGATCCCTGCTAATGGGTTGCAAATTGCTTCCATCAGCTCCAGCATTACAGATTGCCGTCTGAAATTGCTTCCAGGAGCCCATTTTGGGGCCAAACACTTCCTAGCTTGGGGAAATAACCATCAGCATCATTAGCGACAATAAATTGTATTCAAATGAGGCACCGTGGGGCCTTATTAGCACTTCCTACATGTGCCTTTCTCCCTGGTGGGGCAGCTCCAGCATTAGGGACTCTTGCATCCGCACAGAATCCTTTAAGTTGGAAAAGACTTCCAAAATCACCCTCCAAGTGCTGCCTCAGCGCTGCCAAGGCCATCGCTAAGCCACGTCCTCGAGCACCACATCTACATGTCTTTTAAATCCCGCCAGGAATGGTGCCTCCACCGCTGCCCAGGACAGCCCGTGCCAGGGCTTGACAACGTTTTCCATGGAGAAATTTTTCCTGTTTTCCAGCTCCAGGTGTTGGGTACCTGGAGAAAACTGGTCTTGCCATTAAAGACTGGGGCAAAGGAGGTTTTCTGCCAGTCCCTGCTGGCCATTCCCATTGCTCTGTGCTGCTCCTCGAGGCATCGCCTTGCTCCAGCTCTGAACCGAGAGCAGCTCCGTTGCCTCCACGGAGATCCTGGTAGAGGTCCAGGGTTTCCTAATTCATGAGCACATCGTTAATTATCTGCTGGAAGCCAGAGCCTCAGCATCTTGGTGAGACTAACGAGGCTATTAACAGAGCTGCTGCTTGCCATGCTGGCTTGGGCTGGCCCGGAGCGCGGGGCCGTCCCGGGCGGGTGAGCAAAGGCAGAGACAAGATTTGTATCGCACCCTCTGGCACCTCCTTCTAAACCACATCTGACCACTGCCGAGACCTTTCCAAAGGAAACCACGGCATCTAAACCCCGGGAACAGAGAACCCAGCACAGGCAGCTCGGTGAATCCGTGGGATTTCTAAATCAAGCGCATCCCCAGCATCCACACAGTGGAAGGGTCACAGCCAGCCTGGGTGGAGGGTTGAGCTGCAATGCCCGGAGCTGCTGCTCGAGGAGTTCCCCACGGGGTTATCCTGAGTGAAAACACCGCTGTTTGAACCCAGCAGTGGCTGCTCAGAGCCTCTGGGTCACCGGGCCCCGTGAGCGGTGTCTCGGTGTGATTGATGCCGTGTTGTGCCGCGCTCTCGCTCGCACCCGCTTGGCTCTCCCGGCGTGAGGAGCAGCCAGTCCATTAAACACTGAGTCATCCTCAGCAGCATTTAATTTTGTGAGGGGCAGCAGTTTGGATAATTAAAGGCCTCCATCGCCAATGCCAGCGGCTGTGGAGAGCAGGGCTGATGGGGAAGGCGAGGACGCCCGGCAGCACCGGTTAACCTGCCACGGAGGAGGTTCAGCTCTGCCTCCCTCCCCTCTCCGCCCGCATTTCGGGGTGGGTTTTAACCTTTTCCTGCCTCAGACGAGGGCTTCCTTATTCAGGTGAGTGTGATGATGCTTTGTGCTATTTCTGCCTGGATTTACCACATCCTGATGGGATCTCCCATGGGCAGATCTGCTATCTGGAGGCCTTGGCTTATTAAAAGGACAAGCTGTTCGGGGAGCTGGTAATAAAGCCATGAAAGCTTTTACGAACCAGAGTTGAAGGCACTAATATCGCTGTGCTCTGCGTGGGTGAGAAATTAGACAAGAGTTCCTCCGTGCTGATGGGGTTTTTTTCTCCCCCCTATTCATCTTTCTCAACAATTATCTTTTATTTTGATATCTTTCTATTTAAACCTTCAGAACTGCGCTCGGGTTGAAAAGGAGGTTGAACTGCTTAACAACCATGCACCTTGCAGTGTGGGGAACCTGGAGGCACTGAGCCATGGGGAAGGTGGCTCGGGCTCTCCTGGGGTTTTGGCAGCAGGAACCATCCCCAAGAGGCAGGCAGCGAATTCCCTGGGGATGGTATCCTGTGGGAGGGCAGGAACACCTCCTCACCAGCAGCCTTGGGAAGAGCCATAACGCTGCGTCTGTGTTGCACCAACATCGCATGCCTGGGGCTGGAGAGCTGGGAATTCCTCCTCCTGCTGCTCGTCACCCTTGCATCTGGGTGCCCCTCACCTGCTTCGGGGCTGAGTGTAATTTTTTGCAGCCCCTTCAGGATTGTTTCTACTCTTTTTCCCATCACGGAATCTCACGATCAATCAGCCGCATCTTTCCGGAATTGTGGACAGCACCTCGAAAACCGAAGGCGGATGGAAACCCTGTGGAAAATCACCAAGATGGGTGTGTGGCTTCATTAGCTCGAGCAATTAGCATGAGGCAATGCAAAACCACTGGCTCCTGCTCAACCACTGCCCTGAAACACTTCCCCTGTGCACAAATTCCACCTCGGCTGGCTCCTGCCGTCCCCAGTTGTTTCACCCAGTGTCCAGAGAAAGCATCTCCTGGGACACACAGAGCCCTGGGGCTGCTGCCCTGGGCTGAAGGGGATGGATGCTCAGGATGGATGGGACCTGTACCTGGAAGTGTGGGGCAGAGACTAAACAAACTCATTCCACAGGACGCTGGGTCAAGCAGGGATCTGCAGTGCTGCCCAAGGCCATCCCTCCTGGCTCCTTGCTCCCTTCCCACTCTGATATCCCTATCAGAAGCTGGTTTGGAGCTCCCTGAGCAGAAATGCCCCTGTTGGGCCGCGCTGGTGCTCCCAGAGACGTGTCCAAAAGGCACTTTGCTGCGGCCCCAGGCCACGAGCAGGTCATGGCACTGTGTGTGGGCACAGGTGAGATCCCGGGATGTGGCACAGGAGAACGGGAATCCCCAGCCCCTCCCCGGGTGCGGATCCAGCCCGTTCCCCGTGCTGCCCCACCCATCCCACACCATTTCTCCACCCGCGCTGCCCCGGCTTTGCTGGCGGCTGTTTGTCCTCGTGTCCTTGTCACTGCCATGGAGCCCGTCCGGATCACTTTGTCTTTCATTCCCTCTGACACTGGTTGTGGTCACAACAAAACTCATCTCATTACGGAAACGCTGAGGGTAGCTGGAAGGGGAAATGGATCCCTCCATCTGCGAAACGCCAGGTCGGCTGCGGAGCCGGCTTGGAGGAGGCAGCTCTGGGGTGTGCGAAAGCCGCTCCGGCAGCTCGGGGGTGCGGGAGCCAAAGGGTTAACGCTGCCGGCATCCTCAAACGGCACCGATGGGAGCAGGAGCCTCTCCATCTCCGAAAGCTGGCAAACAAATTAAGGCAATGTTGCAACTAATGCGTTTCTTTGCAGCAGAGAGGAGGGGAAGCGCGGCTCAAAGGCTGCGCAGACAAAGGCGGTGCAGATGGGTGCTGGGGGACCCGCGAGCGCCACGTGCGCTGCTCCCAGCTAAGCTCGGATTTGCTGCTCCCGCTCCGTGACAGCGGCCCGAATAACCTGGGGAGGATTTACGGGAGCCACAGCAGGGCCAAAGGGGGAGCCTGCCTGGAAAGGGCTGTTAGCTGGGAATTACTCTGGTGTCGCTGCTTCTCGGTGCTCGTGTCCCATTTCCGCGGGAGGGATTGTGCGGTGCGGGGAGGGAATATGGCACTGGATGCTCCAGGCGCGGAGATCAGCGCATCTTCTTCCCAGCAGCCGCCTGATGCGCGGCACTCCGGCATCTCCCACTTGCCTTCCTGGGCTCTTATTTGCGTTGAAGAGAAATTAAACAGAGAGATGCAAATCCCCTTAAACGATATAACGAAGCTGATGGCTCCGGTGGGAGCCGGGTTTGGGGCTGGTGGGTGCCCACGGGGAGGAGGCAGGTTGGCAGAGTTTGGTGTGTGGTGAAAGGGCTGGGGGAGGTGGACAGCTGGACCCACAGCCACTGTCCAGGGGCTGCTGCTGTCCCCCAGCGTGGCCTCGTCCTTGTCCTCTCTCGGCAGAAGTGACACATTTCTCTCGAAGGAGGGGCTCTGTCCCCTCCCGCGGCAGCCAGGCCCATGCAAGGAGCAGATGGAGCCCATCTTGAACGTGCAGTCTCAGCAAAAGAAAAGCCAATAATCGAGTTAATTACGGACGTTATGTGATCACTGGGGATTCCCAGGGGATGCTGGCGATGGAGCAGCCCTTTGCTCGCCATCCGCAGCCGGCCGGGGGCTGAGCTGCCCTCCCTGGGGATGGCTCATGCACAAACCCCCTCGATGGACTGATTTGGAGCTCTGTGGATATGGGGGTCGCATCCATCCCTTCCCCCGTGTTTTTCCTGGCTGTGTCTCCTGGGGCAGATGCACAGGGTGGCTGGAAGTGCCGAGCAGTGTCTGCTCTCCCCAGGAGCTGTGCCTCTGGCTGTGCGAAACGTGCCTGTCCCGAGGGCAGAGCATCGCCTGCCTTTGTCTCGCTGCTGAGAAAAACTAGGAGAGAAAGTGCAGCAGCTCCTAAACTCCTCGGTTTAAAAGTGCATTTAAACTCGGCTTGAAAGACCACAGACCCCTCATCTGGAGGCTCCGGGGCAGCTCTGCCGTGTCCCCCAGCCGTGCAATGTCTGATCAGTGACACAAAGGGCTTTCCAGAGGAAATGCCTGCCCGGGGGCAGCGCTCGGCTCTGGCAGCCCGAGGATGTGGATGTGCTGGTTTGCCCTCTTGGTGCTTCTGCTCTGCTCCCGATCAGCTGAGCTAATAAAGTTTGGACTCGTTAAATCCACAAATGGTTTCAAAGTCGATTGCCCTGGGCTGGCTCGCAGCTCCCGCCCAGCCCTCCCCTCGCCTCTCTGCCGGGGAGATAAGGATGGCAGTGGCTTTAATTCCCCACTTATGCATCGACTGCCAATTCTCCTGTCCGCTCACCCTTGATAAATATTGCACAAAGATTTGGCGGCCAGTGTGCCAGAGATAAAGGTCCAGTCCCGCCAGATCTCCTTCCTCTGTGCCTTTTGTCTCGTTATGTGTCCAATTTGTTAAACAACCCACCTGCTGCAGGAGGCTCTTCCCGTCCCCGCTCCTGCCTCGGATTATTGCTAAACCTCTGCGTGAGCCTCCAGCCGGGGCTGGGAGCTGAGGACCGGGGAAAGGCGCTGTCATTTCCAGGCCTTGAGCTGTCATTGATCGGGGATCGATAGCGGAGCTGCCTTGGCTCAGAGCTGCATCCTCTCCTGGCAGGATCCTCGGCGCTGGCGTCGTGTGGGGGCCGAGGTGCTGCCGTGTCATCTGTGAGCCCATCCCTGGGAGCAGAGCCCAAACCGGGATTTGGGGATGCTCGTGTGCAGCAAACCTACAAAAGAGAGCGTGCCAGGGGTTCTGGCTGGGTTTAGCCTCGCTAAAAACCCCCTTAAAACAGCGTGGGGTGCCAGGAGCAGGGCTGGTGCTGGGGCCGTGTCACCGGGAGCTGTGCTGTGTCTCACCCACCCCATCTGGGTTGGCTGGAACTGGCTCCCCCAGCTCCGAAATTCTCGAGGGGCTGAAAGCTGCTGCCGGGGGTGCACAAATATCTTATGGAGATGAGGCACTGATGGAGCTGCTCAGGGGATGGGGTCATGGCACGGGGAGGGTGCCCAGCGCTGCTGGTCTCTGCAGGACCATCAGACAACAGCCCTGCTGCTGCAGCTCCTGCCCAAGCCTCAAATTTCAGGGCTGCTGGAGGCGAGGGGACAGGCAGAGGCCATCGATTGGGGTGGAGAGGGAGAAACAGGAGGGAAGGTCTCAAGAAACCTAATCACAGAGTATGAGTATAGATCTGGTTGGTGGCGTGTTAGAGCTGATACTCCCTCTTTGCACCCTCATCCTGAGTGTTGTCTCTCTTAGGAGAAGATCAAATTAAAGAAGAGACGAGTGTTGCTCAGCTCTGGATGTCTCTGAGCTCGATGTGGCACATAAATCTGTTATTCCTGCTGGAAGAGCAGCTGTCCCAGGCAGCTTCAGGTGCTATTTAGCTTCCAGGTCTCTGGACTCCGCAGTTTGGCAGTGGCTCTGACAACATGGTTTGATCACTATCGTTTCTAAATCCATGAGAAATGTCATCTGAAGTGCAACAAATAACGGTCTGATTATCTGCTGGATCCTAATGCTACTCCCTGGAGATAACAAGCTGCAATTTTCCCCGTGGGCCATACAATAATCGCCCCAATTACTCCCAAGCAGTGGTTATTAAACTCATGGCACCGCTTTCGTTTACAAAGCGAAAATCATTAAGCAGGTGTGTGTGTGTGTGTTCACTGCTCGGCTGGGAGTGACCGAGGCTGTTCTCGCTTTGTTCTGGGAAAGGAACTCTTTGGTGCCTGTGGAAAACCTCCACGGCTTTTCCCACTCTGTGTGGCACAGTTCTGTCAGGAACGGTGCAGAGGAGCCTCCGGATGATCGACCAAATAAAATGCAGTTGGTGTCTGTTAATGCTGGGGTCGGTATCCCGGAGGATGTAACCTCTATCCAAGTATAACACGGAGGGATTTAGGGAGATAGCGTGGTTAGTGGAGCTGGGATGTGATGGGCATACCAAACACAGCCCAGGCCCTGCAGGAGAGGATGTGCTGCCGGGGTTTGGCCCGAATGCAGGTGGGAATTGCAGGGTGTGAGCAGGACTTTGGTGTTGGTGTTGGATGGGCTGTGGGGTGCTGCCCCTCTGCTCCAGCAGCCTCCAGGCAGAGCGGACAAGGTCCCCTTATCTTTGTCCCAACAAGACCCACGCTGTCACTGAGGTTTGGTGTTGCTGCACACACAAACACACGATGGATCCCACAGGAGCGTGTCCTGCACCGTGTCACTCGGAGCTGCCGTGTCTCTGCACACGCAAACACACACAATGATCCCACAGGAGCGTCCTGCACCGTGTCACTCGGAGCTGCCGTGTCTCTGCACACGCAAACACACACAATGATCCCACAGGAGCGTCCTGCACCGTGTCACTCGGAGCTGCCGTGTCTCTGCACACGCAAACACACACAATGATCCCACAGGAGCGTCCTGCACCGTGTCACTCGGAGCTGCCGTGTCTCTGCACACGCAAACACACACAATGATCCCACAGGAGCGTCCTGCACCGTGTCACTCGGAGCTGCCGTGTCTCTGCACACGCAAACACACACAATGATCCCACAGGAGCGTCCTGCACCGTGTCACTCGGAGCTGCCGTGTCTCTGCACACGCAAACACACACAATGATCCCACAGGAGCGTCCTGCACCGTGTCACTCGGAGCTGCCGTGTCTCTGCACACGCAAACACACACAATGATCCCACAGGAGCGTCCTGCACCGTGTCACTCGGAGCTGCCGTGTCTCTGCACACGCAAACACACACAATGATCCCACAGGAGCGTCCTGCACCGTGTCACTCGGAGCTGCCGTGTCTCTGCACACGCAAACACACACAATGATCCCACAGGAGCGTCCTGCACCGTGTCACTCGGAGCTGCCGTGTCTCTGCACACACAACCACACACAAACACTCGATGGATCCCACACAAGCGTGTCCTGCACCCACACTGTCACTCGGACACGGAGCTGCCGTGTCTCTGCACACACACCATGGATCCCACACGAGCGCGTCCTGCACCACTGGACACAGAGATTCCAGCTGCTCTGGGGGGAGAACAGAGAAAGCAGAGGGAGGGATGACCAGGACGAGGGAGGCAGCGCTGGTGAATTATGCATGACTCCAGGAGGGGAGCGTTATCTGCACGGACAAAGGCCTGTGCCAGCAGCCCGGCGCCGCTGTACCTGTGCCTTCCTTCGCCCGCGCTTTATCTCCGCTCCCAGCTTGTAATTCAGCCCAAATATCAGAGGAAGCTGGAAGATTAATTTTCTCTGTTTGCATGGCAAAGGAGAGGGGACACGCTCTCACTCCCGACTCCCAGCTGTTTAATCCTCCACCAAGGCCCGCCGAAGGAAAAGGCAAAAAATTTATCAGTGTTGGCAAGTCACTGGTGTGGGGAGGGGTGTTGGAGCCCGGGGCCCCCCGCCAGCAGGTCGTGGGCACTCACAGCAGGTTTCACATGTGGGCAAGGTTTGGGGGGCTCTAGGAAAATGTAAACCCTTCCCCCCTCCCCAGAATTTGGGTCTAGAGGAGGGTGTGTGCTTGGGAGAGCCGGAGCCATTCTCGAGCGTCCCTCCGGCGTGGGAGCGTTCACGGCTGTGAGTCGCTCAAATATTTAAGAGATGACAACTGTATTAATACAAAAACTAGATAAAGATCCCTTGAGTTTAAAGCCAGAACCATCAGCTCAGCTTTTATTTTCCAGCCCTCTCCCTTAGCTTACTCTCCGGCTTAAATGAAATCATAAATATCGGCCCACAAAGGTCCTTTGTCACCGCACGCAGCTCCCGGCGACAAGAGGTCATTCATTAAAAGCCAGATGAAGGCAATAGAGACTCCCTTTGTTTTTTAAGGAGTTCAGGGTGAGGCCGTGGCTCCTCTTCTGACATTAATGCAGTTTCCCTACGAGGAGCAGAGAGGACGGGCGGCGGGTTTGGCTCATCCCACCCAAGTGCTCTTTACCCTGAAGCTGATCAGGAGGAAACACCCCGGCTTCACTCAGGTGGGACATCACAGATAAACCTGGTTTGTTGTTGGACCGATGGCAAAACCAGGACCCTTTTGGCCCCCTCCTCACAGACCCCACGGGCTCGTTCCCCTCCTCCCAGCCCCCGTGGACGATGCTCTGGCCACATTTTCACATTTTGCCCTGCTGAGGGATGGCCGAGGCCCTGCAGCTCCCGCCCAGCACATGAGCCTGATGCCATCTGCCGGCCTCTGGCTCGGGCCGGCCGGGAGAGATCGGAGTTAATTCCCTGAAACGTCCATCTTCCTCTGGCTAAAGCCCGGCTGCTCTCCCTGCTCAGCCTGATGGATTTTTCCTCACACTACTGAAGAACTCCTTTTTAACACCCCTGCTATTAATACATCTAGAGAAAAGCACCTAAGATAGTTTTTTCTCCCTTTTATTTTCCCTGGAGACAGGTTACTGTCTTAAAGTTTCTCATTCCACTTGCTTCCCCCCCCAATTCTTTTTCTTTTTTTTTTTGGAATGACTGTTTATGAAGACCATCATACTCTAGCTGGTTTTGGATTAAAAGGAACTTAATAAAGGTTTCCCCTGAGCACAAAGCTGCACAAATGGGTTTGCAATTGCAGAGTTACTTAGGGAAGCTGGGCAGAGCGATCGGTGTTTGCGAAGCTTCGCCAGAGGATGAGGATGAGGGAGAGGTTTGGCTTTGCTCTTTGCTCACACAGCGAGGCACTGGGGCAGGTTTCCTGCCATCCTGCCCCAAAAATTCGAGGTGTGGGGTCACCAGGGATCCTATCGGCATCATGAGGCACTGGGGCAGGTTTCCTTCCATCCTGCCCCAAAAAACTGAGACGTGGGCTTACCAGGGATCCCATCAGCATCATGAGGCACTGGGGCAGGTTTCCTTCCATCCTGCCCCAAAAAACATTGGGGTGTGGGGTCACCAGGGATCCTATCGGCATCACGAGGCACTGGGGCAGGTTTCCTTCCATCCTGCCCCAAAAATTCGAGGTGTGGGGTCACCGGGGATCCAATTGGCACCAGTGCCAATCCCGGTCACACCCCGGGGTCACACTCTGGGGCCGGCCAGCGCTGCCCAGTGCTGCCCAGTGAAGGGTCTGAGGTGGCTGGAGGAGGTGGACGGGCTGAGGACCAACGCATCGAGGCTGCGGGAGGAGCTGGAGGAGAATTTCTGCTGCCTGAGAATGTGAAGTGCTTCCGCCAGTAATCGCCGGAATCATCAAATTAGCATAAATTCTATTAACGGTTTCCCAGATGAGACATTTCAAGGCTTCTCCCCCCCCCTTCCTGACACAAACAAAAGAGAATATAATTACTTTGCCATAAAGCAGCTCCTGAAAAGGCCCTCAGTCCTTCTGCCTTTCTTCTCCCTTGGAATAAAGCTCCAAATGAAAGGTGCTCCTGACCTCTCTGCTCTCATCCTTCACCATTCGGGGAGGAGGAAAGAGACTCCACAAAGGTTTTAGGGCCTGGGACTGAGCAGGGGGGGGCAGGTCCACATCGTATCACAGGTAGGGGGGTTCTGAGAAGCTTTTTGGGGTGCTCGGATCCTGATCCAGAGGAGGAGGGTTGAACACATATGGAAGAAATGCAATTTGTGTAACACGAGCCCAGCACCTACTGCAGTAACTCACTACAAGCACCGCGGGGGCAATCGTCTAAAATAATGCGCCTTTTTATTGGCACGAGATTGCGGATGACAATTTGAAAGGGAGCAGAATTTGCTTATGAGCAAAAAAACCTCCTCAACTCTTCGGAACGACGCTAAAACAACTCGCCTGCCTATAAATACGATCTGCCAATAGAGACATCTTAGCTGTGAAGATTTAATTACAGGCAGAAGCTGCAGGAGGCCCCGGGCTGACACCAAAACAGCTGAGCCTCATCACAAACAGGGGATGTACCTGCACCAGAGGCTCTTGGCAGAGCCAGGTGTGACTTTCAGCCTCCAGTTTCTTTCCAGACAGGGGCAAATTGGGCTTTTGGTTGATTTTCTGTACCATTAGGTCATTTATCAAGGTCAGAACCTTTCTCTTGCTTGGCCACTGGCTCAGGGGACGAGTTGTGTCTCTTCTAGGCCTCAGCTCCCCTATAAAATGCAGATAATTTTGGCTCTCTTCTTCAAGGAAGCCTCATTAATGTTTACTTTCCCAAAGATCTTGAGGCTTTTTACAATCTATTACGAATTAATTATTATTAAGTTAAAACAAACTATATACCCTAAATAAAGCAGCTCCAACAAAGCAGCTGGATGATGAGAGCAATCTGCTTTATGAACTCCCTCTTCCACTGCGCAATTTTAAGCATTTAGTTCCGCTTTCTAATTGCTAATATCCATTCTTCAATTACCCGCTGTTTTGTTTCAGATTTAAAAGATTGAAGCACGTTGTTATTTTATGATTATGTGAGTTCCCTTTGTGTAATTGTTGGGTTTGGGTTTCATCCGTTTGCATATTAAACGCCTGCATGGGGAAGACTCGTATGTGGCTTGAAATGGGTTTCGCCTTTGGCACAAGTTGCCGGCTGTTACTCAAATCAACGTTTAAAGACAAAAAACAAGCAAGGCATCGTATTTCTTAAGCGACAACACTTAACATTAACAACCTCGCGGCGAATTTCAACACACACCCAGCCACTTGCACAGACCTTTGGTGCCCTGCGCCAATGGCTTTGCTCGAGATAACACCCAGGGCTGGGCCTGAGAGCGGCTTTTCTTGCCCGGAACAGTGGCTTTGCTCGAACTAACACCCAGGACGCGGATTGAGAGCGGCTTTTCCTGCCCAAAAAAGCCCCTCCGGTGCTGGGGAAGGAGCAGCGCCGGCTCTGGGGGTCCCGGGCCCCCTTGGCGTCCCCGTTGCTAAGCAACGCGCGCTGGCTCCAGCGCCAGCACTAAAGATGGCGCCTGGCCGGCTTCAGCGCACGCGCGGCCGCGCCCCGCGCCCGTCCCCGCGGAGCCCCAGCTGCCCTCAGCAGACATGGCGCCGGGCTGGCTTCGGGAGCCCGGAGAGCGCAGCCAATGGGAGGCCGCGGGAGGAGCCGGGGCGCGCGGTGATTGGCTGGCGGAGGGGATTCAAACCGGAGCGCGGGGCGGTTGGGGCT
>VWZT01015726.1:39828-62207 GCA_013397055.1 Pachycephala philippinensis | reverse complement strand
CGGAGGAGGTCTGGGGGGGAGCTGAGAGGAACCGGGGGCTCCGGTGAGGGCGCGGACGGGCGGAGGAGGTCTGGGGAGGAGCTGAGAGGAACCGGTGGCTCAGGTGAGTGCAGGGACGGGCGGAGGAGGTTCTGAGAGGAACCGGTGGCTCAGGTGAGTGCGGGGGATCCCGGAGCCGCGGCCCAGGTGAGGGACCCGGGAGGGCCTGAGGGGATCGTGGCGGGCTCAGGGGAGTGCGGGGGCGGGCGGGGGGGGGTCTGAGAGGACCCGGTGGCTCAGGTGAGTGCCGGGGATCGGGAGGGCTGAGGGGCACGGCGGATCCCGGACCCGGCCAGGCCCGTTCGCCCGGCTCGGAGGGCGGCGGTGGGCGCTGTACGGGCTGGGGCCGGTCCCTGCGGCCTCCCGGCCTCGGGGATCGCGGAGGGCGCGGGGATGGTGGTGCTGGTGCTGGTTTATAAGGCACCGAGCCGGGCGTGCCCCGTGCTGTGAGTCTGCACCACAAGGGCAGAGCTCTTCCTCATCTCGTAGTCCACCTAATACATAAAGTATCGAGGTATCGGTGTGCCTGAGAAATCCGTACCTGTGAATCAGGTACCTCAAAGCCTTCTGTGCTGGCGTGGTGTGTTCCCTCCTGGCATTCTTCCCAACCCTTCCAGCACCAGCTCGTTTCCCTGCCTGCCCCAGCCACCTCTTGCTTTAGTGAAGTAATTTCTGTCTTGCTGAGCTGGAGACTTTCCCCTCCGCTGCCTCTGTTTGTGCCGTTGTTGCTGCTGTTTGAGAGAAATGTGCTGACTGGTTGAATTTTAACAGCTATTTGCAGGAGGAGCTGTAACTTAAAATGCAGCTAAATTTAAAACTGTATTAAAATTCCCCGGAATGTTGCTCCTATTTTTATCTTACAAAGTGCTGAAAACTTGAAGGTTTTTAGTGGCCTATATAGTACCAAGTTATTTGTAGACAGGGCATGGGCTGTGTTCTGTATCCTTTCTGAAGGGAAGGACTTGGGATCCCTCATCTTGCCTTGGGTTCTGAGCCTCTGTGCTGTGCTGGAGGATAGTGGAAGCACTAAGGTGGGCAGATCTGCCTCTCCCCAAGGCTCTGTTATCCATAAACTGTGGGGGGGCTGTGGATTTTCATTCCTAGTGAAAAAAAAATGGATGCATATATCTCCATAAAACATGAGCTTCGTTCGTGCAGCTTCTCAAACTCGCCTGAAAGCATTGCAACCAGTAGCTCTGAGGCTGGTTCTCTTCTCTTTGGGCTGGTTTCTGCAGGGAGGTGGGAGGGAAGGGCGAGGCTGCCTGTTCAGCTGTGCTTTTTTGGCAGGAGGATGGAGACTGCCATGGTGAACCTGCGGGGTCTGTACGAGCAGCTGACGCGCCAGGCCGAGCTTCTGAGCGAAGGAAATGAATACCGTGAGTTCTGTCTCTGAGGTGATCCTGAAGAACCTGCTGAAGATGCTAAAACCAGTCCAATCTGGGTTTTTCCTTTGTTGGAAAACATGAAGTCCTGGCTGAACTTCTGTGCAGTGCCACGTTCTGCTTGTAGCAAACTGGCTTCGTGCAATGTCTCGTGTTCCAGCTCTTCTGGCTGGTGCTGACAGGAAGGGTTTGGTCTGAAAAATGGAAGAGCTCATGGACATTTGTTGTGTGGGTGGGTTGGCCCAAAGGCTGGGTTCTCCAGGCCTCAGTTGGGAGCAGGTTATGGAGGCTCAGGTTGCACACCAGGAGGAATTTCTCCATGGAAGGGGTGGTCAGGCATTGGAGGGGGCTGCCCAGGGAGGTTTGGAGTCCCCATCCCTGGAGGTGTCCAAGGAAGGACTGGACGTGGCACTCGGTGCCCTGGTCTGGGTGACAATGTGGGGATCGGGCACAGCTTGGACTCGGTGATTTTGGAGGTCTTTTCCAACCTCAGGAATCCTGGGATTCTGTGTGGGCAGATACCTGCTGTCAGCTGCTCCTCTCCTTGCCTAGCTAAGGCTTTGTGTGCTCTCTCCCCAGAGTTTATTCAGTTAGCCAAGAACTTTGAGGAGTACCGGAGGAAATGGCAGAAAACGGAGCACGAGCTCGGCAGGTACAAAGATCTCCTCATGAAGACGGAAGCCGAGCGCAGTGCCCTGGACGTGAAGCTCAAACACGCCCGCAATCAGGTGGATGTGGAGATCAAACGGAGGCAAAAAGCCGAAATGGACTGTGAGAAGCTGGTGAGTAATTCCTGTGTTACCCGTCAGCTCTCGAGAGTGTGGAGACGAGGTGATTAAACTGCATTGATCAGTGGCAAATAAGGACTGGCACTCATGGGAAGGGAAAAAAGAAGCAAGGAATTGGCTCTGCTCCTCGGAGCAGCTCTCTGCTTTGATCTGGGAGAGGAGATTGGCTGCTGGTGGAGCTGAGCTGCCATTACCTGTCTGAGCTGCCATTACCTGCCTGCAGCCATTAGCAGCCCATTGACACGTGTTCTGAGAGCTTATCTCTGGTATCTCAAGCACTTGGTGGGGTCTTACAGTAATTAAACACGGGGCGTCCAGCTGCTGATGTGATCTGTGCTCACAGGAGCGGCAAATCCAGCTGATTCGGGAGCTGCTCATGTGCGATGCCTCCGGCAGCATCCAGCTCAGCGAGGAGCAGAAGTCTGTCCTCGCCTTCCTGAACAGGCCACAGGCTTCTGTGGGAGGTTCGGGTAACAAAAGGTAGGGAAACAGCATTTTATCTGAGGTGTCAGGCATCAATCCAGCTGTCGGCCTCTGTGACACATTCCGCACCCGTGTCAACAGTTTTCCTTTTTGTTCCGCTTTAAAATCCGGCTCTTGTGAGTCAGTGAGATTGTTCTGGAACCGTGACTGACTGAAAGCCAAACTGATACAAGCTCCTTCTAATTTTTGTTTTTCAGGCTGTCTACAATAGATGAATCTGGCTCAATTCTGTCAGACATCAGCTTTGACAAGACCGATGACTCACTGGTAATGTAACTCCACATTCTCAAGTTCTCCTCCCGAGGGGAGGGGGTTGATCTCCAGAGACCCTTTGTGTTTAGATTACTGAGGAATTAAACTGGTTGAGCTGATTTGCATTTCCCGTGTGTACTATTGGCTAAAACTTGATGAAAGCCCTGGCCAGGGGCTGTGTGGTATTTACCATTAACCAGTGCTGTGTATTTCCCCCAGGACTGGGATTCCTCGGTGGTGAAAGCTGTCAGGCTGAAGAGGAGAGAGAAGCGGGTGCGTTGTTCAATTGTTCCCTGTCACATAGTTTCCATTGTTGGCCCTGGCTGCCACAATGCCACCATCTGTCACCTCGCAGCCACCTGTAGTGACCTCTGAGCCACTAAGCTCAGTCAGACCTCACAGGGATGTGCTGCTCCTGTGGGGGTTTAGATTGAAATTTAGGTCTGATGTCATTGTTTGTTTACTGAAAATGAGCGGAGTTTCTGTATATCCTGTGCTGTTGCAGTCTGGGGTTTGCAAGAAAACACTTGGAGGTTATTAACAGCTCCCAGATTAGGGGAAAACGGTGTAGGAAGTTAACGTTTTTCTATTCTGTAAAGGAGCTTGTGGTTGTTCTGCTTTAATCTGCAGAAGATACAGGTGGGAAGAGCCTGAAACCATCACCTAGTGGAGCTGGGAAGAGTCTGGGACTTGCTTAGTTGCTGGTTTTTGTGTGTGTAGTTTGTGGGTTTGTTGGGGCTTTTTTGTCCTCCTTTCTTAGGCTGGGTTTCTTTTTGTTCTGAACTGAATTATTAAGATGGCCAGGAAAATTATTTGAAAGAGCAGCATATTGAGGTTCCCTAATTCTTCCTGGCACCTCCAAGGTTGCCACGAAGCAGAGGTACCCCTGAAGGACTTGTCTGCACACACCACAGATGCGTGAAGTGTTCAGTCCTTCTAATTATCCTGGACCAGCGTAATGCCAAGTTAACAGCATTCCTGCTCCAAGACAAGAATGTTCTCTCTTTTCAGCGCTCTTCCAGGCAGTTTGCTGAAGGCCCCCCAGGTCCTCAGAAGAAATCCAGATCCATTAGCAACACAGCAGAGCAGGTATGGTGGTCCCAGCTGGGTTTGTGTGCACTCGGTCACAGTTTCCACTGGAACTCCCCAGTTCTGTCATCACTCCTGTCACTGATGGTGTATTTGTCACTCCAGGCTAATGAATCTATAGTAGCAAAGACCACTCTGATGGTCCCCAACGATGGTGGCCCAATTGAAGCCATTTCTACCATCCAGACCATGCCATATCCTCGGAGGAGCCGGAGGAAGAGTGGTAGGTGCAACATCCCTGTCCCGTCCTGACACAACTACTCAGGTCATCCTGAAATTTTAGTTATTCCTTCCAGGACCTGGAAGCTGCTTCTGGTTTATGATGCTTTTGGAGGTAGGGGGTGATTCCAGCCAGTCAGCCTCTTCCTCTTGTGTCTTCCAGGTCCTTTGCAGCCTTGGAACAGCGAGTCCAGCATAGGCAGTAAGCAGCTGGAGTCCAAGTCGGACACCGATGGCTCCAGCACCCCGCAGCACAACGGGGGAGTGAGGCTGCACGACTTCGTTTCGAAGACGGTGGGTCCACAGGCAGGAGGGGCTTGGAAAAGCATCTCGTTCCATCTTGAAATGTGTGTGACAAGAGGCTGCCACCTGTGTCAAGAGAGGTTTGGGTTGGATATTGAAGAATATGTTCTTTCCCCAGAGGGTGCTGGGCACTGCCCAGGCTCCTCAGGGAATGGGCACGGCACCGAGGCTGCCAGAGCTCCAGGAGCGTTTGGACAGCGCTCCCAGGGATGCACAGGATGGGATTGTTGGGGTGTCTGGGCAGGGCCAGGGGTGGGACTGAGGATCCCCGTGGGTCTCTTCCAGCTCAGGCTATTCCATGATTCTGTGATTACATCTCAGGTCAATATGAACTGTACCAGTTACCTGCATGGATCAGGGAACTGTTACCCAGTTTAACTCCCGCTGAGTTACTACCCTGCACTAATCTCTCCTGTCTCTGTGCTCTGGATCACCAGGTTATCAAGCCAGAATCGTGCGTTCCGTGTGGGAAGAGAGTCAAGTTTGGGAAGATCTCTCTGAAGTGCCGAGACTGCCGGGTGGTCACTCACCCGGAGTGCCGGGAGCGCTGCCCCCTGCCCTGCATCCCCACGCTGACGGGCACTCCGGTCCGCATCGGGGAGGTGGGTCTGTGCCCCCACCCCACATGGGCCCACCTCGCCTTGGGGCTTGCTCAGCTCCAGCTTTGCCTTCCCCAGCAAAACTCCTGTTGCTCGGAGCTGCATAATGACATGCAAATGAGCTTGTTAATGCATCATTCCACGAGCAGGGAGGGGGTGTAGGGGTGTGATGGTAGGAGGGCGTTGAGTGGGGAAGGTGGCAGCTCCGGGCAGGCGATGCAGCGTTGTGCTGATGGATGTGATGTTTCTTCATGAGTCCTGAGAAGAGCAACAATTCTTGTTTTCAAACCGTAGATCTTGTTGTGAATTCCTGAGAGAGTATTTTCCATGTCTTGGTGACTGAATCCCTCATTTTTTTAATTTTCCCTTGTGCCTTTTAGGGCACCTTGATGGATTTTGTTCCTTCTACTCCTCCAATGATCCCTTCCATCATCGTGCACTGTGTTAATGAGATCGAGCAACGAGGGCTGCATGAGGTAAGAAGAAAATGAGGTGTGAAACAGCGCTAATGAAATGGGTTGTGGTGTTGGGGAAGCAAATTGTTAACCCAAATACCCCTTATTTATGGTGTGCGTTTTGCTGCTCAGGGGGTGACTCAGGTGTGGAGAGAAGGTGGGGGTGGAAGAACATCAATTGACCCCCTCCTCTGAGCAAAGCTTTGTGCCAACAGACAGGTCTGTACCGCATCTCTGGCTGTGACAAGACCGTGAGGGAACTGAAAGAGAAGTTCCTTAGAGCAAAGAACATTCCTTTGCTCAGTAAAGTGGACGACATCCACGCCATCTGCGGCCTTCTCAAGGATTTCCTGCGCAACCTGAAAGAGCCGCTTCTCACTTTCCGGTTAAACAAGACTTTCATGGAAGCTGCAGGTGAGGAATTGCTGCCTAACATCTCCAACTCTTTCCTTAGGCTCAATGTTTGTGATTTTGCTGTCAAGTAAGCCAGCAGGTCTTGGTGCTCTGTGGAGCCCTCTTGCCTGAGTTCTAGTTGGGCAGGATATAAGATTATTAGCACAGCACGAGAAGTTTCTGGCTTCCTTATTTCTCAGGGTAGCTGTGGCTGTGAGTGGAATAGTGCAGCTTCTTGGCAGCACTTTCTTAGGTCTAAATATTAATTTTTTCCCGCTAGAAATCTCGGATGAGGACAACAGCATTGCTGCTATGTACCAAGCAGTTGGACAACTTCCTCAGGCCAATAGGGACACCTTGGCTTTCCTCATGGTCCACCTGCAGAGGTACATTCTGATGGACAGGGAGGTTGGAACCAGGTGATCTTGAAGGTCCCTCCCAACCCAAACCATTCTGTGATTTGAAAGGGGAAGGTTACCCCTCTGGTGCTTTTTCTAACTGGGTCTGGTTACTGCTTGTGAGCATAAAGTCCTCATTCTGGAACAAACCTGCTCACTCAGAGGCTGAGTGTGTGTGGGACAGGGGACTCGTATCACAGGTGAAGGGGCAAAACTACATTCTTTCTTAATTTCTTTCAATACAGGGTGGCTCAGAGCCCGGATACTAAAATGGACATCTCCAATTTGGCCAAAGTCTTTGGCCCCACAATAGTTGCCCATGCGGTACCAGATCCTGACCCCATGACCCTCCTGCAGGACACGAAGCGGCAGCCCAAGGTGGGACAAACTTGGTGATTTTATCTCTTCCAACCCAAACTCTTCAGTGATTCTGTGATCAGTGACTTCACAGGTGTCTCTGTAGGTTGTGGAGCGACTTCTGCTGCTGCCCATGGACTACTGGAGCCAGCTGATGATGGTGGAGCAGGAGAACATTGACCCAGCACACGTGATTGAGAACACCAACGCCTATTCCACTCCACGGACACCTGAGGTTCAGGGTAAGCCTGGTTTCTGCCCTGTTATTAAAAACCACAACCCTCAATCCGAGCAGCCTGAGAGGCTCTCGGAGCCAGCCACTCCTCGCTTCATGGAGGAAGAGGGAAAAGCAAAGTGTGCCAGGAAACGCCAGATTTGTCTAGTGCTTGTGACAGATGCCAAGAAATGTCTGATGTTCCCTGCACGGCAAAGAAAACTTGAGCTGTCCTCACACTGTGCTGCTCTCTTTTGGCAGTGAGCATCCTGGGACCCCTCACCACCCCGGAGCAGCAGCTCTCCAAGACGCCTTCGTCCAGCTCCCTGTCCCAGAGGGTCCGCTCCACCTTCAGCAAGACCACCCCCAAGTAAGTGCCAGTGGGCGCTGTCATGTCTGGAATGACTGCAGGGGATTTGGGTGGTCAAGGAGAACTAAAATGAGACTTTTGGGGGCAGCCTGCACTTGTTACTTGGTCAATCCTCTCTTAATCTGCGGGAGCAGCAGCTGCCTGATGGGTTACAAACATCATCTCATGGTAGGGAGAGGAACATTGTTTGGGAGGTGGGTGAAATTTGGGTGAATGTTCCCTGGAAAGGGAGAGAGTGTTGGATCTCTGTATCCAAAATTCCAAACTGATATTTTTGTGTTTCTCTTGAATTAGATTTGGCAGTAAAAGCAAGTCAACAACCCAGCTTGGGCATCAGGGTAACTTCTTTGCCTCTCCTATGCTGAAGTGAAGACCTGGGACTTGGTCTTGTCCTGGTATTTGCACACCAATGCTCACAAGTAGAAGAAACACAGGTTGTCTCCATGGCGTCTGGCAGCTTATATGAAATGATGTTTTACCTTTTATCTTTCAGCTTAACTGAAACTTTTAATGGGATTTTATAGTGCAATTAATTTTTATTATCTAATGCTGTGCTGAATGTAGTATTGGTGAAGACAGTAACAAGCAGGATTTGTTCAGTGTTAATCATTAAAAAAACTCTATAGAGAACTGGCATTTTCACTAACATCTGCTTTTATCCCTGTGTGACGTAGGGCAGTCACAAAAATGAGTGTCAGTTGGCTGGGGTTTTTAGGACTCTGTAGGATTTCTGGACACTGCAGTGTCTGAACTTTGTCAGAATCCAGGCTTTTCATCAGCCCTGAGTCTGTAAGTCCCACCTGGCTGGTGGTGCAGCTGGAATCCTGAGGATGGCAGTGTTGGATTGGGCTGGTGGGCAAAAGCCTGTCTTCAATGAACTGCCCGAGGGACCGTGGCTCCTCTAAAGGAACATTTCCTGATACTGTGTTTGCAAGGGGTGAATTCTGTAGAGGACGGTGCAGATGCAAAGCCAAAGGATTCCTGGGTGTAGCCCAAAGGAATTAGTGCTGCTCGTGCTGGTGGTGAGGGGAAGGAGGGTGGTTCAGGGGGGGTGGGAGCCCCGCTTTCCCAGGTCGGGGTCTGGGACCTTGCCCAGTGCTGTGTGAAGACACATGTGGAACACACACACGTTTATGAAATGGCTGTTTTTATTGAGCTCTGGAAAACTGTCCTGACTGTGCAGTTAAGTAAATCCTGATGTTCTACACGACCCACAGTTTTGTGTTCTCTGGCTCATGGTTTAACTCGTGCTGTGTATTTCCACCCAGGCGTGTGTGGCCTCACTCGAGGCTGAGGGGCTGCTCTCTGAGGAGCTCCTGCCCCAAGGATGTTGGTGCTGGGGGCAGGATCCTGCCCTGGGCTGTGGCTCCTGGCTCCAGGGGAGGAAGGAGGAGGAGGACAGGTTTGGTCCCCACTGTTGTGTTGGGAGGTGAAATAGCCTGGGGTGGGTGTGGGGGCCTGGGGTGTTTCTCTTTCCCCTTGATTGTGAGGTCTGGGGAGTGCAGTGTTTGCACACTGGTGCTGACCCACTGCTGGGGCCCCCGGGCAAGGGGGTGCTTCTGGCCTCTGGGGTTCTCTCAAACACCAGGTGTGCATGAGAGGGGCACTAAGGTGTGTTGTCCTTACCCAAATTCTGTTTATGGGCACGCTTGGTCCTTTCCTGGAGCATCTTCTCCCGGACCAGGTCCTTGCCTGTTCCTTGGAACAGAAACAAGGTCACTGTTGGTGGCACCTGCTGAGGGACATCTGCCCTGGTCTCTGTGGGGACAGGTGGGGTCTGGGGACACCTGAGGAAGCCACCCCCACTCAGGTACTGCTGGGCACAAAGGTGGCCCTGGCGGTGCTTGGGGATGTGACTGGGATGGAAGGTGCCCACCTGTGCCCGCAGGGAAGGGCACAAGCTCCACATGGGGTGTACAAGGACACAGCAGAGGAAGGGCCTGGGGGGATGGAGAGTGAGAACAGTGAGGAGAGGGCAGATCTTTGGCATTCCATGCTCTGGATACTTCAGGCTGCAAGAAGACACCAACAAGGAGAAATCACACAGAGAAATATTTATTGATCAAAGAGTGTTAAAAGCCTCGCTTTGGCTCCAGAAACAGGGATGGAAATGTCATTCCTGGTGGGAACCATTCCAAGAAAACTCCTGGTCTCCCACAGGGACAGGCATGCGTGTGCTTCTGAGGATTAATGCAGATCAAATCACCCATGTGGGCTCCTTAAGCAGCAGCATTTAATGCATAATTTGGACAGGCCAGTGACCATCTGTGTCCTGTATAGAAGGGCTTCACCCTCATCATGACTCCTCAGTGATCTTATGGAGGAATCCACCTCCTGATTTATTGCAAATGGCAGAATTCTTATAATTAACGAGTTGATTTCTCACACTGCCCTAATCAGCATTCGGTTCTGATCAACGGCAGCTCCAGGGGAGAGACACAGGTCCACACCTGCAGAAGATTGTGCTCAGACCCCGTAAGCCAAATTCTTCACTCTTGTTTTCATTCCCTCTGGGAGAAGCAGGACACAGCAGCGTGCGCAAGGTTTGGGCACTTGGTTACCCACTGGCGGGCCTGGATTTGACGGCTGGGCAATGGGACGATGTGAGGAGCTGATAGAATCCATGTGAGGGAAGGGCCTGCTGTGCAGAGACAGACAGTCCTTCTGGCCCTTGGAAAAAGCCCTGCCCTACTCTCTGTTGGGGCTGTGGCTCTCCCCATCGTCTAAACGGAGTGCAGCAAGTTCCTCAGGCAGGTGCCGGTCGGCCTCCTCGAGGAAGCGGAGGATGGCGTTGGCGGCGTCGGCGTCACCGTGGCGCTGGTAGATATGAGCCATCTTCTTCAGTTTGCGTCTGCAGTCCCTCCTCTGGTCTGTCTGCACGCAAATGCTGTAACCATCCATGAACTTGGCTTTTGCCCTGTCCTGGGATCCCCCCCGGTACAGGAAGAACTTTCCCCAGTAGAGATTCAGGGCTTGACGGCATCTGAGGCTCAGGGTGTCCGTTTTCTCCTGCAGCTCCTTGTAGATCTTTTCTTCCGCTGCCGGGTCTCTATCACCGATGAACTCTGCCAACTGCAGCTTGACAAGGGTAAGGTCAAGGTCTGGATGTTTCTGAACAATCTGCTGGAGGTCCTTGATGGCTGCATCCAGTATCTTATTCTTGTCTTCCTGCCTTGCTTTGAGCCACTGTTGCTTGTAGCACTTGGCCAAGGCCTGGTAGAGAAGGTGGTAACCTGGGTCCTGCTGCAGGGCTCGCTGGAGGATCTCAAACGCTCGCTCTGTCGACTGTGGCATCCAGAACAAAGCTGATGATTTGAGGACCTCGGGGTCAGAGCTTTTCTCTGCACATTCTTTGATCAAGCCAATTGATTTTTCCTTATCTAATTGTTCAAGTAGCCTGGCCAAATATAATTTGGCTCTGTAGTTATTTGGCTGCTCTTGAACAATTCTTTTCAAATGGATTATGGCCTGGGTTGCAATATCAGGCTCCCACATGTAAACCCAGCAGGAAAAAAGAGCCATTCCCAGCCCGGTACGGAAAGACCTGTTCTCTGGGTCAAGCATCAAGGCCATGTCGAAGCACTCCCTTGCCCGTTCCCCGTTCCGGGCTCTGACAGCCAGGAGGGACCAGCCTTTCTGGGCCTGGATGTTCGGGATCAGCCGCGCATCCCTAGGATTTGGGCAGAGCTGCTGAATTCGTTCCAGGCAGCTTTCAGCCTCCTGATAGGAGGCCCGAAGGTAGTAAATCCAAGCGTAATTCCCGTAGATAATCAAGGAGCCGGCAGTAGATGCCGGCTGCTCCTCTTTCCTGTTGTGCTCCTCAGCAGCTCTGAGGCTTTGCAGAGCTTCCGTGCTCTGGTTGTTCAGCTGGTGCACGTACGCCTGGAGTCCCAGGAGGGCCACCTGATTCTGCTGGGCTGTGTGCTTGATCTCAACATCCAACTTCTGCAGGAGATGCGGAGGATTGAAAGAATCAACACCCAGTTTCCAGGTGAAGTGGCACTGAAGGGCATCCAGCTTCTCCTTCAGCTGCTCCTTGCTACAAAGAGGAAATGGTGAGTTACGGAAGGGCGGGATGCCAGGGTGCCCACAGAGAGTGGAAAAGAGGAAGGGGGGTGGAGGAGAGGACTCTCCAGTTGCTCAACACATCCCTTGCACCCAGGCTACTGAAGAACATGCAAATCCTTGTTCTAGTCAGTCTGTTTTCCAGGGAGCTGTCTGTGAGCCTTCCCTTTGGAGAACAGCAAGCCAGCAATGGAGTCACCAGCACCTGGAGCCAGAGCTGCTCTCTTACCTAAGACAAAGGCCCTGGGATGGACTGCAAAAAGGGAGAGCAGAGCCAGCCCCAGCCACACGATTAAAGCTTCTTTGCCTTTTATGGGGAGAAAACAGGGGTTGTGTCTTCAGTGGAAGGGTGAGGAAATGGCCCAACAAAGAGCCCAACAAGGTCATGAAGATGTTGGACTGGAGTATCTCTTCCATAAGGAAAGGCTGAGAGAGCTGAGACTCTTCAGTCTAGATAAGAGAAAGTTCAGAGGGATCTTAGAGCTGTAGAAATACCTGAAGGGAGGGTGCAAAGTATGGATGCTAAAAAGCTTTAGCCGAAGTTTTCAGCTCTCAACAGCAGTTCGTGAGAGCTCTGTCTTTCTCATGCAAACTATTTAAAGCAATGATAAAGCTTCCGTAAACCAACCTTGCTATCTTGCACCTGCAAACTATGTTTAGAATTGTTATGGTATCGACTAGAGAAATGGGTGATGTGAGAATTGACCAATCACTCTGGTAGGTAGTTAGCTAGAGGTCCAATAGCCTCTTGCAATTCAGGTAAACACTAAGGAAACTAAACTCATAAAACCCCTGTCCATTGTTAAATAATTCTATTCTACTGCCTCCATTCCCGTCTCTGTGTTTATCACTCTCCGTCCTGGCCGCAACAGTGACAGCAAAGGAGTGCCAGGCTTTTATAGTGGTGCCCAGTGCCAGGGCAAGAAGGGCACAAACAAGCTCAGGAAGCTCCATCTGGACATCAGGAAACTTAACTGTGAGAAGAAGAGCTCCCTTGTACAGTTTTCCTGGAGAGGTTGTGGAGTCTCCATCCTCAGAGAGACTCCAAAGCTGTCTGGATGTGGTCAGAGGTGGACAAGGCGACCTTCAGAGGACCTTAACCATGGTGAGATCCTGAGCTGGGATGTTGTGCTGAGCTTGTCCCCCCACACCCTGTCGCTGTGGGAGCTGTGATAAGAACGGATGATGGCTCACCTCATTTTTGCTGGGTGTGTCATGTCAGCGTTGAGGGAGGATGGCTCGGCTGCACTTCTTCCACACCCCAGCAGACCCTGGGCAGGACAGTCTCTAACCTACAGATGGAGCCTTAAATAGGGAAGCTCTGTCCTGGGCGGAGTCTGACTAAACCACTTGTCTAGGAAGAAACAAAACTGAAAGAGCTTAAACCAAAAAAGAAAGTATCTTCTTCCTATCTTGAAGTTATCACGTTCCCTTCATGAAACGAAACTGGGGTCTGGATAGACAAGAAAGGGAGCCCTGTGGTCAGAGCAGCGGGGTCTGAACTCCCCGCTGGAGACCTCCTCTGCTGAAAAGGGCTTTGGTGTGACAGCTTTTAGGAAGCAGCTGGTGTAAGCTGATGGAGCATCCCGGGCTGCAGAATGGAAATGCAGCATCACCGTGACCAGGGAGGAGCCAAAGGCTCTGTGTGGTTCTGCAGGACCTTGTCCCCAGGGCTCGTCTGGGTCCGCCCTGGCAGCTTTGCTGGAGTTCATCTCTTTGCCTGTAACAGCAGCTGCCCAGCAAAAAGGGGATGGCAATTGTGTAAGGTACAGCAGTGTTCCCGGGGTAAATCCCAAATCGTTCCTTAAGGAGCAGGAAGTGCTGAGTCCTGACAGAGCGCAGGATGCTGAGCTCGGGATGGCCCCAGGGGTTTTGGCAGCTCCCCGGGAATCCACTGTTGACCATCGAGGTTTGGGCAGGTGACAG
Source organism: Pachycephala philippinensis (assembly GCA_013397055.1). Classification (NCBI taxonomy): domain Eukaryota; kingdom Metazoa; phylum Chordata; class Aves; order Passeriformes; genus Pachycephala; species Pachycephala philippinensis. The sequence goes on along the minus strand of VWZT01015726.1, from coordinate 48,875 downwards.
AAGCCAGTGGAAGTGACAGAAAAAATAGAGGTAAAATGCAGGACACGCGGTGTATGGGGGATTGCAGCCCTGGGAAGAGAGATTCCAGTAGAGAGAGTAGTAGAAAATATATCAAAAAAAGTAGCCTCAAGTAGACTCTAAACAGAGAAGGAAGAAACCACCAGCCTTTGAATCATATTCCTCCCAGCAAAGAAGAAAAATCCTATCACTATTTCCCCCTCAGGATGCTGATGAGTCACTGCAGCAGCGCACAGGAAGGAGGAGAATTTACTGCTGGAGGAGCAGGGTAGATGCTTTTATCTTCTGTGTTTATTTTTTTTCTATTGCTGACAACCTTTAATAGAAAATGAGTAATTTGGCTATTAGCGTTAGCGCTGCTGGATGAACAATGAGTGATTGCTCTATCTTGATTAGGCTGAAGCATTAATTAGACAACCAATAACATCTAATTCTTGAATCCTCACATCAGCGTCTTCTTTCAGCATCTTTCTGTGCTTTTTGGGCTCGGCCGAGCTGCTTCTCTCTTGCCTGTGGTGGCCAGGATGAGGCTGTGTGAGCTGGGTGCTGGGCGGATGTTTTGGCTCCCTGGGCTGGGGCAGAACTGGCAGGATGGAGGAGAAAATTCACTGCTCAAATCCCTCAGGCCTTGACAACAGTTCTTGGCTACTTCTGCTAATATTAGGGCTGGTTTGAGGATGATTGCAGTTCTGTGCACCAGCTATTAATATCATACAAAGCTTGGATGGAAGTCAAAAATAACAGCAAATGAGAAAATTACCAACCAGCAGCCAAACAGGAAGTACAGGCAAGGCTCGGTGTTGTGAGAGATAAATGGTGGGAAGGAAAAGCAAAAGAGCTGCAATAAGATGCAGAGGAAAAAAAAATACAAATATTTTTGTTGGTGGTTTGAAAACAGTCCTTGGCTTCAAAACATTCTGTTACATCAAATAAAGCTGATCGAATCCTGAGCTGATTGAAAGGAAATCCTGGTTTATTTGCCCAGAAAAACACCTGTTTGTTATAGAGTTCCTTGGGCTGATTCTGGGCCACAATGAAGGGGCTCTGAGCAGCCAGAGTGAGGAAAGGCAGAACCTGGAAATGCTCCTCTGGAAACGGTGCCTGCAGCGTTGGGAAGGTTCAAGAAGCTCCATCTGAGCAGCAAAGGCCAGAACTAAAAATACTTCAAGGTGTGGCCGCAGAATTTCCCCGACAAAGTTCGAGTCCTGGCTGAACATCTGAATTCTTTCTCTGTTCATTGTCTGTAACTTCCTTACTGGCATTCAGGTGCGGGTGAGGCTTCCGTGAGTAAGAAGACGAGTAATGAAAAGGTGTTTTCAGTTTGTCACAGCTTCTGTTGCACCTTTTCAGCTCCCTCTGGCTCTGCTCCTCCAGGGGCAGCCCTGCAGGTGGGTGCCCAAACCTCTGCAGGGAAAGAAGGTGGCAAAAGCAGACTTTAAACACTCTGTTGGTGCTTGCACAGAGGTGTTTAATTCGTGGCTTTGGACAAAGCACTGGCTGAAAACCTGGGGTCTCCTCCTGCTCGGAAACTTGAGGAGAGAATCCTTCACTGTAAAGGTGCTGAGGCCCTGGCACAGGTCACCCAGAGCAGCTGAGGCTGCCCCTGGATCCCTGGAAGTGTCCAAGGCCAGGCTGGATGGGGCTTGGAGGAACCTGGTCTGGTGGAATGGAAGGTTGGAAGGTGGAACCATGGCAGGGGGGTGGAATTGGATGGTTTTTTTAGGTCCTTTCCAATGCAAACCATTCTACGACCTCAGTATTTTTGATGAGACTGACACAGGTAATGTTCCTCCTAGAAAAGGGTTTGTGAACTTCAAAGCTGCCCATTTTCCCCTCGTGTCTGTTCGCTGCCTCCCAAGCACAGGCGCTGCTGCAGGACTTGGTGCCAGCAGATGGCAGAGGCTCTCCACGGATGACATCTCTGGGGTGTTGCAGTGCCGTTCTCTCCCCAGCCTGTGAAAAAGAGCGATGCTTTTGCATCACTTTTAGATTTCTGCCTCGCAGCCGGATTATTTTTTAACACTATTCCCAACCCCTGCCCCTTTATTTGGATGAAAACATCCGTGGGGAAGTGGTGATTTCCCATGGGTGAAAACAGGGAGGGAAAACAGAGCAGGACCTCAGAGAGCGTGTGCTGCCTGGGGAGAGGAGTGTGATCGTCCTTCTTACAACTGAGCTGTTGGACTCAAGGAAAGGACTGGGCAGCATTTAAAATGAAAAAGGAAATCTTTATTTATGTAATACATACAGAAACTGTGAAACCAACGTCGTTGCCTCACCACATTTTGCCCTCCTTTTTTCCAAACCCCCTGAGCCTGGGTTTGCTGCAGTGGGGTGACGCAGGGAGCTCTGGCTGGAGCTGGCAGGGAGCAGCTGCACTCCAGACTCTTCTGATTCCCCCAAAACCGGACAGGGGATGCTTGTGAGACTCTCCTGAAACCTGCAGCGAGAGCTGGGCAGCCTCTCAAGCAGAAAACAGAGCTGCTGTGCATTTCAAAACCTTAGGCTTAGGAATACCTGACTGAAGCGCCTTCCTCTCCTGAATTAATCCAAAACCACGAGGCTTTGACTGCCTGTTTACAGCTTTCTGAGGCAATGAGGTCACTGCAAAGGCTCGATCAACACGAGAGAAACGACTCCAGGGAGCAGAATGCAGATGATAGCGAGGGGTTCAGTTAACTGTCCCCAGCCCCAGCCCCGGCTCCTCGCCATGCCCAGGCACCCAGGGCGTGCCTTAAGGGGCTGCAGGACACCGAGATACCAACGGCCTCCCCTGGCTGCTCAGGGAGGGCAGCTTATCTCACAGAGCAAAGCCTTCCCTGCTATCAGAGCCCCAGAGACACTCAACTGTCTTCCAACTGCTCTGATGGGGCCGATAAAACCCGGAGCGTTTCTGCTCAGCCAGGCTGGGAAGCTCCAGAGCACCAGGGGCTCATCTGGGGCAGGGAGAGCAGCACTGGGAGAGGCTGGGATGCTGAGAGTTCTTAACTCTCCCTTTTGATCCGCAGTGGAGAGAGTTTGGCTGTTGTTTAGCCCAGAAATGACCGATGAGGGATGAGGAGGTGACCAGACCCTCCCTTTTAATCCACAGTGGAGAGAGTGGCTGTTGTTTAGCCCAGAAATGACCGATGAGGAGGTGATCAGACCCGCCAGGAGAGGGTAGAGAGAATCCATGGCATTTTCAGCGTTGTTAGCTGATGAAAGCCAGAGCACGAGGCAAAAATCAGATCCTCTGATTCCAGCAGCTGGTCCAAAGGCACGTGGCCCTGCTATCGTGGCATAAAAGTAATGAGAAATTGCGGTGCTCAGATTTTGATAAGATTGCAGCAGCGGCGGCTCTCGCTGGTAATTAATGGAGGAGTTTCTGTGTGTGGAAGAAATCCGTGGATCTCCAGACAAGCAGCTGACAGAGGGTAGTGCTGAGAAGGCTGAAATGTGTCAAAACTTCAAAGGGTGATGGATCAGATGAGGATTGTAATTGACAGAGGAGAGAAATCTCAGTATAGTAAGGGAAAACCAGGGTAGAGCTGCACTGGAATTCATTGTACAAATGTACATGGTATGAACGTAGAATTGATTCAGGTGATTTGGGCAAGATTAAATTCACTCAGGTGAGAGAAAGCCAAGAAGGGAACTTTCCCTAACCCAGAGAGGATGGAAGATGGTCAAGGAAAAATGCCAAAGGTTTCTCTGAAAACAGAGGCTGAAGATCAGAGGGAATTGTGTGGTGCAGGGATCTGGGAAAAGAGGGGAACAAGCACTTAAAGGCATTTGTTTGTCAGCACCAAAGAGAACAAGAAACTGCAACAGTAATTGGGCAAGATCCAACCATCCCGAGCAAAGATAATTCAGCTAATTTACATCTCCAGTGATGTTCTGAGCGCTGTGCTCCCAGAAGAGGCTGTAAATACATAAAGTTTTATGGCTTTTGATACTGTTCCACATGGCCCAGGAGAAAGCTGAAGAAAGGCTTCACACAAAACCCCTCCAGAGCTCGTCCAAGACTGCGACAAGCCCTGCACGGAGGAGGATTGTCCATGGTCTCTGTGCAGAGTGGAGGGGTAGAAGTAAATCATGGTTTTGAGAGGTTAAAGAATTGGATCAGGAAGGGTGAAACAGGTCCTGGATTGGGCAGGAGAAGGTTTCCTTCTCGCCTCTGTTGGTGGAGGCCTCTGTAGATAGTTTGGAAAGGAAGGTGATTTTAATTGCCATGAAATAAATAATTGCTCTCCCAACCAGGGATGGAGCCGGGGCATTTCTGCAGACAGATGCTGAAAAATCCCTGCTCCCTCAAGTGCTGTGTTTCTCTTGGGCTGCTGCTCTCCGAAATGGCAGCGCTCCCTTCTGAGAAGGATTTTATCCTTTGCCAAAGTCCCAAACAAGAGATTACATGATGTGATTTCCTGTGAGCAGGACTGGCTCTGACGACCCACTGAACCTCTCGGCCTTGAAGGCTGAGGTTTGTTTTCTCCAGCTTTAGTTTGGCACCGACCCAGCAAAGTCTTTGTGTCCTAACTTTTATCTAAACACACGCACTGAGAAGGGGGAGAATAAAAACACGCAGCGTCTTCTAGAAAGAGAAAACAAACTCTCTCTCTCCCTAATTCTGAGTCTTCCTCCATCAGCTTTCAGGAAACGAGGTGCCAGTGGTGAGTTGTTTTCTATAAACTGTAATTACCCCCAGTGAGATGACAGCTCCCTGCTCACTCTGTCAAGCAGAGCTGGAGGTGGCCGTTTCTCACCCAGGCACCTCTAACAGCCTCATCCATTCTTTTCTTGCGGCTTTTTCTCCTCTTTTCCAGCTCGGAGCACCTGAAGCCCTGAGCAGGCTGTCGCAGCCTTCCTGAGTGGTTTATTTTTAGCAGCGTGAGCACGCTCCAAGCCCTGGGGAACGCCGTGAGTGGTGCAGAAACACTTGAAAATACCAAACTCCCCCTTTTCCACACAAGTCAGCTCTTAAACCTGCCCAGACTTTCTAGCGGCTTAATCCAGCCCTTGTGATCGCATTTCATTCGCCGGGATTTTATTTGATGTTTCAGTCTCTGAGACGTTTCTCCCCATGTAAATGTTTATATCGAGTCCCTCGACTCCCTCTCTCTGAAGCACCGAAATCCTGAAACCTCCTGCCCAGAGGGGCTTGGACGAGTTCTGTGGCCCCGTGGCCACTGACCCCATGAAATGAGAGCCCCTGATTGTTTTCCCAGACGTTCCTGGGGAGCAGCTCCCCGGCCCCTCACACGGGCAGGAGGCATTTCATCGTTTCATCCGGAGCTGGAACACAGCAGCAGCCAAGCAGAATTTCCTTTGAGCTGCAGATAAGCAGATTCTGGTGATAGGGAGGCCCTGCTCGAGCAGCCCCCGGGCTTTGGGAACAGCTTCGAGGGCCGAAGGGGAAGGAAGTGTTTAATCCTGTGGATGCAGGACATGAAGGGAAAAACAACACCCAGAGATGCATCAGCCTTAAACACATTCCCTGATGATTTGGGCATCCCAAAGCAGCCATGGAGCTGCAGCCAGGAAAATGCTTTCTAAGCCCGTGTTTGGTGAGAATTCCCCAGGAATCGGCAACAAAGAGTCAGCTCATTGTGCAGGAAGCCTCGATGGGCCGTGGAGAAAGCGGATCACGCATTGAAAAATCAAGTTGTCTTTGTGAACAACATGAATGATCAGATTACAGAAAGCAAATCCCTGCAAAAAAAAAACAACAAACCAATTCCAGGCTCTTCGCTGAGGGCTGCTCGCTCAGTGCTGAGACGTGAAACGTGTCAGGGCATGCACAGCATCGCTTCTTAGGAATCACGGCTCTCCTCAGCATCAGCAGAATTTAAAAATGTAATGATTTGCACTTCCACAGAGCAGAGGGAAGTGGCACCAGGCGCTGCACGAGTGTTATCGGAAAGATGGAGCGGGATAACAGAGCTGTGGTCAAAGCCAGCAGAAGATACTTTTGGTCAGGCTGGTTCTTGTGAGAAAATCTTAGAAAAATCGATAACAAATCAAGCCCAGCACTAACCAGCCAAGGATTTCTGGGGAAATACTCCCTAATTTCAGGCAGATCCATCTGTGCTTCAGCGACAAGAACCAATGGAGAGCAGAGAAACACGGGCAAAAAGTTACACCACGGTTGTAAATGCACAGATTGGAGGGAGAAAATGTGATCCCAGGGGCTCCTTCCCAGTTTCCAGGGACACAGGAGAGACTGAGAGTGAAAAACCCTCATTTTGGGGCCACCTGCCAGAGCAGCAGAATATCCAGGAACAGATTTTGTCCCAGAGAGACGGAACAGGACGATGATGTGCTGCTCAGGGACCTTGAATCCTGGGTCCTGCTGTGTCCTGGGAGCTCCTGGTGGGATGAGAGCTCTTCGGAGGGTCCCTGGGGATGGGAGAGGTGACAGAGGGACAGAGGGACACCCAGCAGAGGTGACAGAGGGACACCCAGCAGAGGTGGCAGAGGGACACCCCCGTCCCCATCCCGGGAAAGGTGAGACAGGAGCTGCTCTGCTCACATCTTCCAGGAGCCGCCTCCAGATGGTGCTCCAGCCAATTTTCTGGGATTTGGAAGGATTTGATTGTCTCACAGATGGCTTTTCTGGGCAGGTCTCTGCTTAGTAGTAACGAGGGAGGGTGGATTGTGCTCGGCCCTTGCACGGAGCCTTCGGCTGCCTCTGCCAAGCTCTTCCTCGCTGTGAGCAGCTCCTCATTCCCTGGGAGCCCCCGAGGTCTGCGGGAATGAGTCACAAACCAGGTCCCCGTAGGAAAGGAGAACCATGGATTCACAGCCTTGACCCTTCTGGGTAGGAAAGGTTGATTTGTCCAGTTTGCTTTATAAATAACCCAGAAAGCAGCAGCTTTGTTTGTGTGGTCTCAGACTCAGAAACCTCATCCAAGCCTTGGTCCGAGCCCTGGGAGCCCTGGCCAGGGAGAGCAGTTCCTGGGAGTTTGTTTAGTGACTCACAGCGCGCAAAACACCCCGGCGAGATAAGGCCAAGGACGGGGGTCAGTGACTCTGTGGGGACAGAGCTGAGGACACCCCTGCTCCTTCTGGCCCTGGGATCTCCCCAGTTCTCCTCCATCCTTTCTGGGGCTCTGACTGGATCTCGCTGTGTTGGATCTCGAGCAAGGAAAATGGGTTAAAAAGGAAAGGAGTGGAGAAGGGAAAGATTTGAGGTCAAAGAGCAAAATGTTCCCGGAGGGATTCGTGCAGGGGACCTGCGGAGTCACCACACAGGTGAAACTGAAACCCTGAGAGGAAAATTAACCCTGTGCAGGCAAGGTTAACCCTGGCATTTATAATCTGTCACCTGGGACAATCTCGTAGCAATCCTGTTTTTTACAGGGATGAGGGATCAGGGGTGTTACACTGGGAAAAGCCATCGCTTGCCAGGCTGGGGAGGCCTGGCTTCCCTGCAGGATGCCCTCAGGAGCCAGGCAGAGATGGCACAGCCAGAGGGGAGCCAGGCCTCTTCCTGACTGCTGTCCCACAGAAGGCTCCTTGCTGCTCCCCTTCCCAGCCCTGGAAACACGAGGATCCCTCGTGCCCCTCCCAGGAGTGGTGTGGGGACAGGGCACAGCCAAGCAGAATTTCCTGTGTCAGTGAAAAGCTGCGTTTTTATCCCGAGGGGTTTTTTCAGTCCCTCCATCACACAGAGTTATTCTCCCTTTGGCAGGGCAGGAACAGCTCCAGCTGCTTTTTTTTTTATTCCAGGAGTGCTGGAAAGGGGGAAAAGACTCTTTTACAGCAAAAATAATGCTGAGAAATCGTGGGATGTGGCAGGGATGGGCTCGGCAAACCTGAGCCTGGCACAGTCTGACAGGAGGCTGCACAGAGCAGCTGCTGAGCCTCGAAACCCTGCCAGCCCCAGGCACAGAGAGCTTTATAAAATGAGTGGAAAAATGGCAGGGGGTGGACAGAAAGGCCGTGCTCAGCACTCGGGGGATGTTCGGCCTCTCTCTCTCCCCTTCCCCAGGCGGCTTCGCCTCCCCTCAGCCTGATTTGCAGAGGATTCCAACAAATCTGTAAAACTGGATCCTTCCCTCGCCCAGCCCACTCTTCCTTCAGCCCTTATCTGCCCTTACCTGTCTCCACGAGGTCGCTTTAAAAGTCCCAGACACTTCCTTCCTTTGTTTGTCTTGGCCTGAAAGGGAAATGTCTTGTGTGTCAAAGGTTTAGTGCAAATTCCTGTCCAAGCTCTTTACTACCCCTGGCCTCGGTAAATCAAACTGCTTCTCCCGGCTGGGGATTTGCTCAGTGAATCAGATTCTCTGCCCACATTCTCCCTCCCCTCCTGCCTGCATGTGGGATTGAGATGGAGCAGCAAAACAAGGGGTTAAATCCCTACAGGCTGCTGCAAATTTGGGATGGAAAAGAAGTTTCAGATGGGTTTCAAATGTGTTTGCACAGAGCCAGAGTTCCTCAAGGGCTGTGCCACTGGCCCAGCTCTCTCTTTAGGAAAATCACCTGGGCTGAGACCCAAAGCAGGACACGGGGGTCCTGGCTCGAGGTGGGCAGGGGGCACAGCCTTGCTGAGCTCTGCCTGGCTCTGGGGAAGAATTTCTCCATGGAAAGGGCGGTCAGGCCTTGGAAGGGGCTGCCCAGGGAGGTTTGGAGTCCCCATCCCTGGAGATGCCCAAGGATGTGGCACTCAGTGCTCTGGGCTGGGGATGAGGTGGGGATTGAGCACTCCATGATCCTGCAGAGCTTTTCCAGCCTCAGGGACGCTGTGATCCTGTGACTGCAGCGCTCAAAAGAGCTCAAAAAAAGCTTGAAAGAGCTTCCCAGTGCCCACGGAGGGAGACCAAGGGTTCCCATCACCCTGGAAGAGCGAAAATCACAGTGAGACTGAGACACCTTCCCAGAGGGAATCTGCTCTCCCATCTCCATCCATCTCCATCCATCTCCATCCATCTCCACCCCAGATCTTTGCCCGTGTTTGGCCAAAAAGCAGAATGAGGACCCATCCCTGCGAGGAGGAATTTGGAGGCAGCAGGTGCAGAAGCAGAGCGTGGGGCAGGGCTTGGAGCGGGCAG
>VWZT01015726.1:16621-28794 GCA_013397055.1 Pachycephala philippinensis | reverse complement strand
ACGGAGAGGGGATGGGGATGCACAGAGAGAGGGGGGAGAGCTGGAGGACGGAGAGGGGATGGGGATACACAGAGCGAGGGCTGCGAGCTGCAGCAGGACGGAGAGGGGATGGGGATGCACAGAGAGAGGGCTGAGAGCTGCAGCAGGACGGAGAGGGGATGGGGATGCACAGAGCCAGGGCTCTGAGCTGGAGGAGGAGGATGGAGAGGGGATGGGGATGCACAGAGCCAGGGCTCTGAGCTGGAGGAGGAGGATGGAGAGGGAATGGGGATGCACAGAGAGAGGGCTGCGAGCTGCAGCAGGACGGAGAGGGCAGGATGCTCTCGGCTGCAGCTGCTCCAGCCCCGGAGCGCTCGGGCCACGACTCCTGCTCGGAGCCATCCAAGGAAAACTTCTCTCGGGCTGCTCTGGTGCAGCCCCAGCCCTGTTTGAGCGCGTCCCCCACCACCTCAGCCCCCTCTCCTGCCCCATTCCTGGAGAGCTCTGCGCTGCCCAGGCCCCTCCGGATCATTGCACGTCGCTGACATCACCGCCGGTTGCCATGGAAAAGCCGGGCTGTCCAAAACACGACCCCTTGGCCTCGTCCCATGTGTGTCAGGAAATGAAGGTTTTATAGCCCATCTCTGCAGCCGAGCAGAAACAGCCGGAGCAGGAACCGCGGCCCCGGGAGCGGCAGAACCCCCCCCGGTCACGGCTGCCTGGCCCGAGACTCCCTGGTGGGGAAACGGGGACCTGCTTTTGGGGTTACGAGGCTGATTGATGGCTCCTGAGTTATTTCTGGGCTCTGAGCTTTCTGCCGTGGGCTGGAACACCCCGAGGAGAGGCAACCTCCTGCTTTAAATTCCTCCCTGTGAGGGTGGGGAGGCCCTGGCACAGGGTGCCCAGAGAGGCTGTGGGTGCTCCTGGATCCCTGGAAGTGTCCAAGGCCAGGCTGGATGGAGCTTGGAGCACCCTGGGACAGGGGAAGGCGTCCCTGCCATGGCAGCGGGTGGAATGGGAGCTTTAAGGTCCCTCCCAACCCAAACCATCCCATGGTTCTGTGGAACCGTGGAATCTGATGGATTAACAGCAGAGAGCAACATTTCCAAAAGAGGCTGAGGGTAGGATGCTGCAAAGCATCTAAGGCTGGTAGGAACGTGAGTTCCATGGAGCATCCGTGGCTTCCAGGACACCTCAGCACACGGCAGAAGCTCCCGGGAGGGAGCAGCAGCCCCTGGCACCAGCGCGGGGGGGGAACGTGCACGTTGTGCCCATCTCTTATCTGACTCATTTCAGCGTCTCAGGGGAAACCCTGGCACTGATAAACAGCTCCTGCTCCCTGCCTCCGCCTTTACCAACCGAAATCTGGAGTCTATTTTTAACGCCAAAACACCCACTGCGAGGAGGGGGAGGCTGCAGCGGGCAAGGAGGGGTCGGTTGGCACCGCGGGGACGGGAGGGTGGCACCGCCAGCCCCGCTTTGTCCCACCCTGTGCCATGGCAGGGACACCTCCCACTACCCCAGGCTGCTCCAAGCCGTGTCCAAGGCGTGCTGGAGCTTTCTGATGTTCCAGAGCCCTTTTCCCACGTTCCAGAGCAGCAGCTGGGGTCTCAAAACCAGCCAGACCTCACCTTTCAGAGGGGGTGGCACGGGCGCTGCTGGGCCTCGCAGGGACCCCTCGAGGAGGAGGTGCAGAACCAAATCCTGGTGTCAGCAGCATCCCCTGGGCAGTGCCATGAGCCCCCCGGGCGGGTCAGTGCCTCAGGCAGGGCAGGGCAGGGACACCTCCCACTACCCCAGGCTGCTCCAAGCCCCGTCCAAGGCGTGCTGGAGCTTTCTGATGCTCTGGAACCCTTTTCCCACATTCCAGAGCAGAACTGGGGCCTCAGAACCACCCAAACCTCGCCTTTCAGAGGGGGTGGCACAGGCCAAGGAGGAGGTGCAGAGCCAGACCCCGGCGTGGGCAGCATCCCCCGGGCAGCATCCCCTGGGCAGCATCCTGAGCCCCCCGGGCGGGTCAGTGCCTGGGCAGGGCAGGGCTGGGGGTGCTGCCGGTTCATCCAGGGTGTTTTTGGGGGCTGAGCCCCGCTCTCCTGCGCAGCAGCAGCAGCAGCAGTTTCCTGTTTGACTCACACCTGACACAAGCCGGGGCCTCTCGCGCTCGCGAGCGACTGAATGGGGCTGTTTACAATTAGAGAACGTGGGATTCCCAGAAAGAGGCTCAGACCGGACGTCCTGAAGCGAAATACCCCGGGCGTCACCGGCTAAAAATAACCGCGGCAGAACAGTCACCAAACAAACAGCGCGGCACCGCCGGCTCCGGCCGCTCGGACCCCGAGGGCACCCCAATTCCGGCTTTCCGTAACCCCCCGGAGCCTTTCTTGGTGCTCCCCGGGCTGGTGGCTGCCCCTCGCTGTGATTTCTCTTGGTTTCTGCCTTATTTATGGGAGGGGGGAGCAAGGCAAGGGTTAAAATGTGAATAATCCGAGTCTCAGCCAGAAGTGGCTGATGGGAATCAGTTGAGCTCATTGAAGGGCTGGGGGTGGATGGGAACAGAGGCAGGAGCAGCTGCTCGAGGATGGGGACTTTGCTGGGCAGCTCTGGAGCTGGTGTCCAGTGGCTGGCTGGACACGTGTGGTCCTGGCCAGCCCAGGGAGGCTGAAGAGTCCAGAGGCTGAGATTTTCCAGGACCTGAGTCAGAGAATCACAGAACCATGAAATGGTTTGGGTTGGAAGAGACCTTAAAGCCCATCTCATTCCATCCCTGCCATGGCAGCGACACCTTCCCCCATCGCAGGCTGCTCCAAGCCCCGTCCAGCCTGGCCTTGGACACTTCCAGGGTTCCAGGGGCAGCCACAGCTTCTCTGGGCACCCTGTGCCAGGGCCTCAGCACCCTCACAGGGAGAAATTTCTCCCAAATATCAAACCTAAACTTCCCCCGTTTCAGTTTGGTCCCTGGTTTTTGGTGCAGGGCTCGGAGAGGGACCGAGCTCAACCTGAGCCGAGCGTTGCCGTAGCCCCAGCCCAGAGCTGGGCCCTGCTGCCTTTGTGCCTCCCCTGATCCTCGTGGGCTGGAGGAAGAGACAAAAGATGGATCAGAGCAAAAAGGGCACGGAAAGAATCCTCCAGAGCCGGCCCTGCAGGCCGGTGACCCCTTCCTGACAGAGATTTCGGAAGGCAGGAGCTCCCGTTAGGGCACTTATGCAATGGGTTGTTACCAGAGGAAGTTTCTCTTTAACCCCAGGCAGTTGGTGGTTGATTTATGTCCTGCAGCTTTGGATTTTCTGAGCTGCCGTGGTGTTGCATAAGGAGATAATTTTACCCCGCATTTCTTAAAACCCTTTTTTCTGTTGGGGACCGTCCCTTTTCTCTGCCTTGGGGATGTAAAAGGAAGGACAATTACACGGCTCAGGTTGTGTTTTACTTTGAGAGTGAATCCCTGAGTTGTCTCAGAGAGAGGCTTGGATTTGGGTCGCCCTTCACCCAGGGACTGGACACTTCTCCTTGAGAGTTTTGTCCCAGAACAGGAGCAGCTCCATCACCGTTTGTGCCTTTAATTTCTCCTGCTCTCTTCAGGGCACAGCCGGTGGCTTTTGCTCCGGAGCAATAAACCCAACAGTGGGGAATCCTCCAGGAATGGGAGGCAGGGATGGACTGCTGGGGACAATTTGGCACCGTCTCTGTTCGTGTAGAGATCAGCCCTGGATTTAATGGCCCCGGGACCATTCCAGCTCAGGTCCTGCCTCGGGAAGAGCTGTCCCTGAGTGGGAGTCAATTCGTTTCATGGCAGGGGAGACAGACGGGTCTTGTGCCTCGTGGCAGCTCCGCTTGGGCTCTCTCCTGATTCGCCATTTGCCTTTAACCCAAAACAAAAGTTTTTTTTAGGCTAAAAGCACACATTAGTGCTTGTGAACAGAAGGGCAATTACAGGGAGAGAAGCAATTTCCACCGGCGTGGCGGGGGACAGGCACGGCCCCATTGTCTGAACAGCGGGGTCCTGCCAGCAGAAGGACCAGCCCAGGTTCTCCCCCTCCAGAAAGGAAAATTGGGACAATTCCTGCTCCTCTCCAGCCTCCCCTGGTGCCCTCGAGGCAGCCCTTCACACTCATCCTTGGGGGGACAGTGACCCCTTCCTCCTTCCGTGTCTCAGGAATCAGTTCCCTGCTCCGGGTGCTGTCTGTGGGAAATCTGAGCTGAACTCCTCCAACTGAGGGATTTTTCCCTTCCTGGGTGAGCGTGGGTGGCTCCAAGGCTGCTCCAATTTTAGCCTCCGCGCACCACCCCGATGTTAAACCGGGCATCCTCTGCCTCTGCTCCCGGGACATTCATTGTCCGGGAATCCCCGGGAGGCCGATTGTGCCAGCGGGAGCTCTCATGGAAACAACCCCGTTTTTTTCTGTGGCAGCTCCAAGTGTTTGCAAAAGGCTAGTAGAGCCCCGGGAGCTTCTGGCAGCTTCGTTTTGTTTTGAAACCGCTCGGTCCCCAGCTGGGTGCGGGAGCAAAACGAAAGGATGCGAGATAAAGGCGCCGCTGCAGCGAGCGAGGGCAGCCCGCGCCAGGGCCCGTCATTCTGAAACCAGGCATGGAAACTGTGCCGAGGAGAAAAGCTCGAGAGCGGGGCTCGGGCTCCTCGCCGCACACGGAACCGACCTCGGCGGAGCGTGGCTCTGCCTGGGGACCGTCACTTGCGCCGGGGCGGCCGCGGGACAGCGACCGGAGCCTCAGGGGCGGCGGCGGCTCGCACCGGGCCCATGAGCTGCGACGACAAAGGTACAGCAACGACCTGTCCTGTCCGGGCTCCCCTCGCCCGACCCAGCTTCTGTGGTCTTGGGACCCCTCACCCGATCCAGCTGTGGTGTTTTGGGGACCCCTCGCCCGACCCAGCTTTGGTGTTTGTGGGGACCCCTCGCCCGACCCAGCTTTGGTGTTTTGGGGACCCCTCCCCCGACCCAGCTTTGGTGTTTTGGGGAGTCTCTTTGTCCTCTGCTCTCTGCTGGACGTCTCTGCCCTCTCATCGCCACATCGCTGCCCGCGGGGTTTTGGCATCCCCAGGTCTGAGCTGCTCCGGAGGCTGAGGAGATGTGGAGGGGGCGAGGGGAGACGTTTGGAGAAGAGGAGGCTCTGGTGGGTTTTTGGGGTGGTGTTGGCTCTGTTTGTGCCTGCCCGAGGGCCTGGGTGGTGCTTGCCAGGGGACACGGGCGCTGTGCCCGTGGCTCCCACACCGGGACACCCAGACCGTGCCCTGCCCAGGTTTAACTCCCCTGCAGGGATTTAGGGACCGTCATCATCGAAGGGTTTGGGTTGGAAGGGACCTCAAAGATCCCTTCCACCCGGAGATCAGCCAGTTCCACCCCTGCCCTGGACCCGATTTTGCCTGGTCTGCCCCGTGCTGTTCCTGAGGGCTCTTGCCTGCACAGCCCAAGGTCCCCGTCCCCTTGGCTGCTCCAGCCTCAGGTGTTTTAGGCAGCTGTGAGATGCTCTGATGGACGGTAAAGGGCTGGGAATGGACCTCTCCTGGGCCAGGAAGGGGGTGGGGGACAGGGCAGGCGGCTGTTGCTCGCTGTCACTGTCGGTTTCTCACCCCACAGCAGTGACAGTCTCCTCACCCAGCTCCTCTCACCCAGGCACCCACAGGAGCCGGGACATGGGGGGCACCTCTGCGCTTCCTTCATCCCAAGGGAGGTGTTCCAGCTTTGCTCCCTCTCCCTGGCGCTCCCTGGCTCTCTTCCTGTGGATGGAAATTGCATCAAGGCAGTGAAGTGCAGAGCGGCCGGGGGAGGGACGCTGTGATGGAAGAATTGGTTGAGTTTTGTCCCATCTCAAAAGTGCTGACACGGGTGAAACTCTCCCACACCCCCTCCTGGGAATTTCCAAACCAAACCCCACTGGTTTTGGTTCTCTGGAGTGTGGGGAGAGCTGAGCACGGGCTCGGGGGGTCTGGCTCGGAAACCGGGATGTGAAGGGGAGGAGTTGGCACCGTTGAAGTGTCGGGACCCTTAGAGCTCAATCCCGTGACCTGCAGACATCAAACCTGTGAGGTTTTGAGGGCTGAGTTGGCAGCACAGCCCCGTTTTGGGCACCTCAGCCCCTGGTTTGAGGGACAGAGGGGGAAAGGAGGGAGAGGGAAAGGAAGCAGAGGGAGAGGACACAGCACGAGGAGAGCTGAGCCCGTCCTGGGATGCTGTTGAGAAGAGGGGGGAAAAGGGGAGGCACTTCACAGACTGTGACAGGAAAACTTTCAGTCCCAGGGTTCCTACAGCTGAGAAATCACCTCCAGGGCCGTTCTCAACAGCTGGGAGCAGCAGCAGATGGGAACCTGCTGGCGGCCAGCAATTAGCGCAAATGAGGGTCAATCACAGCCGCTTCGGGAGGAGCAGAGGAGGCGCAGCCCAATCTCTGCTCTTTCATCCCCTGCTTCCTCCTGTTCCAAAGTGCAGGAGAGGCAGCAGGGGCCTGGGGGGGCTCTGGAGGTGGCCACGGAGGTTGTGTCACACCTGGGGGGTGCCAGGCTCTGATGCCAGCGTGCCCAGCAGCTCCGAGCAGCGCCCGGAGCGTGCCAGGCGCTTTTGTTCCTTCTCCTGGTGTTCGGAAAAACAGATTTTTGCCGGTTGTTCTTCCCTTCTCTGGCTGCAAACCCTCTGGGCTTGACATGAAGGGAAATAAACAATTCCCCGTGACATTTGGGAAGCTTCTCCAACCCCTTTCAGTGAAACCGTTTGGTCTGAGCTTGTCTGAAGGAAAAGGTGAGGAAGAGGAGGGAGAGGTCCATGTGCAGGTGCGCTGGGACTTCCCCGGCTTTGCCACATGGGAGCTGCTTTTAGGTTTTATTAAAAAGGCAGAAATCTGTAAGAACGCGGTACAAGTTCATGGAATCACAGAATGGTTTGGGTTGGGAGGGACCTTAAAAACCACCCAGTCCCATGGCAGGGACACCTCCCACTGCCCCGGGGTGCTCCTGGCCTTGGACACTTCCAGGGAGCCAGGGGCAGCCACAGCTTCTCTGGGCACCCTGTGCCAGGGCCTCCCCACCCTCGCAGGGAGGAATTTCTCCCTAAAAATCCATCTAAATCTCAGCGTGAAATCATCCCCTCCCCGCCCTTGGGAAAAGCCTCTCCAAGCCTTGCTGAGGGTGCCGAGAGGAGCCCACCAGGTTTTTTCTGTGCCTGCAAACCCCATCGGGGATGCCTTGGGGTGGATTTGGTACCGCGTTATCAGGGAAACCTTCATTAAAGGCTCATTAAGGGCTCATTAAAGGCCACCGAGTCCCGGCTGGGGCCGGGAGGGGGCGCGGAGCCACCCGGGCTCGGTGCAGAAACTTTGAGTCACTCTCTGGGTGTTTTGGAGCGAAATTCGGAGCTGCCGCGGCCCCTTCCCGGCCCATTGTTGTGGTTTGACAATCACATTTTCCTGTTTTTAAAGCAAATGTTTTTCTCTCCCCCGGGGCCGCAACCGAAGCCCCGCGAGCGCAGCGGGGGAAGGTGCCCGGGGGGTTTCGGACACGGAGAGATCCCTGGGGGGCTCCGGACCTTGAGAGATTCCGGGGGGCTTCGGACACGGAGAGATCCCTGGGGGGCTTNCCGGGGGCTCCTGACCCGGGCCGAGCCCCCCACCCCCCCGCATCGCCCCTTCCCTCCCGTCTCCGCTCTCTTTGCGCAACGGCGGCAGCGGGAGGCTGAAGGAGGCAGAAGTGTGTTTATTTTTATTTTTTACTCCTTTTTAAAAAATTTTTTTGAAGTCGACGGTTCCTCTTTGCCGCGCTGTGGTTTCACGCCCGGCAGCGGGACGCGGGGGTATTTTTGTAGGTCTTATTCAAGGAGTGTCTATTTAAAACAAACTTTTGGGCTGCTGAGCGCATGTTACCCCTCGGTTCAAAGTGAGGAGGGGGCTCGTGGGGAAATGGGATGGCTGGTGGCAGCCCCTGGAGCCACTTTTCTGAGGGTGCTGGAGGTCCCCGAGTCCCCACGGAGGGTGAACCCAGCGTGGCGTGGGCAGAGGCGGGGCAGGACAAGGGAGTGCGGAGGAGAAAACCCGTTTATTATTCAAGTTCCTGTATGCAGAGTGTCTGCACGCTCCCGGATTTGCATTGAGATTGGAATAATTCGACTTTCACCGAGTGAAAGTCAAGAGGTTTTAATGCTGAGTGGTGCCTCTGCAGCCGTGCCCGGTGTTTCCAGGCAAGGTGCAGCCGGGGCTAAAAGCCACCAGGAGTGGGCTGGTGCTTGCCCAGCGTGGCCAGGACCTGCTCAACGCTGCTCTGGCCCCGTTTCCTTCGCTCAGAGCCGCGCTGAGCCCCTGGAATGCGGCACAAACCCCTCGGTTTTTGGGGGACATCCCAGGTCTCCGTTTCCCGAGCGTCTCCTCCCCGCGTTGCCCAACGCAGGGTGTGAGCTGCGACTCTCGTTTCGTACATCAGCAAATAAAAACGGCACCAAGCTCTCTTGTGCCCCAGTCAGCAACTCGCCCACCTGCCCGCCGGGCCAGCCCGTCCCTGGCGGGATCAGCAGCTCGGCCTCCAACCCTCCCGAGCATCCCAAAATCCGGCCCCAGCAGGGAAAAAACAAGGAAAAAGGAGAAAATCTGTGCTGGGAAGGTCGAGGTTGGGAGGAGCGTGTTAATCCGTGCCTGGGGCACCGGGTGGGCTCTGGGTGCACGTTTGGTGATGTTTTTGGCACAGTTTTTGGCAGGGGGATGCCAGGCAGTGCCAGGCGGGGCTCTCCCAGCACCATGCTGGGGCAGTTCAGTATCCAGGTGTCCTCCCGGCCGCCTCTGCCCACCGTGGCCATCCCGGGCAGCTCTCTGTTGCCAGGGCTCGGGGTGGGCCAGCCCCGTGCCAGGAGCGGGCTGGCAGCAGCCCAGCTCCATGAAGCAGGGCGGGCCGGGGACGCCGCGCTCCGGGAACGTCGCTCCCGTGCGACCGAAACCGAGTCACTCCTCACCTGCCCCAGCCGCCACCTACGCGGCCTCTCCTGCTCCAGAGGTTCCCGCTCGCAGCGGGAAGGGGAAGCGTGGGACGGGCGCTGAGGCGGTTCCGAGCTCAGGCGGGTGCCCGGGGGTCTCCGAGAGGCTCCTGGGTGGGGGATGAATTTTGGGAGAGTTGCCGAGCACGGGGCTGCCTGTGCCCCCCATGCCCGCGTCTTCCCCTGGCATATCCTTGTGTCTGCTGCCCTTTGGGAGGCCAGGCCAGCCCTGGAGACATCTCCAGCCTTATCCTTGCGTTTTCCAGCTCTCTGGCTGGCTGCACGACCTGGGAGCTCAGGTGGGAACCGGCAAAGCCGCCCAGCTTTGGTGGGGAACCACCACCAAAGAGAAAAGGCTTTGGTGGGGAAACACCACCATTTCCCACCCATTTTCCTCCTCCCAGGCAGCCCCAGACCTTCTCCTGGCTCTCATCCCCCATTTCCATCGGGGCCGAGCTCTCGGGGTGCTGTGGGAGCCTCCCCACTTGCTCTGGGACGAGCCCGGGCAGCCTCGAGCGCCTTTGTCTCCTCCGCCGCCAGTTTGAGGGTTGCACAACGTGTGGGGGTGAAGCTCATCCATCCCCACGGATCAAAATAACCCCTTTCTTTCTTTCCCAACCGGCAGCGGGTTCTGCAATGTCCCCCCGGCCTGGCACAGCACAGCCCGGCCGCGGGAGGAGGGACTGCAGAAAAGGGAAGCAGCGCCTCGTTCTCCAGGCTAAAAATACCGGCTGTGCTTCCAAAATAATCTGGGTGCGCTGATCTCCGTTGCCCCCCAGGGCTGCTGGAACTCCCCAAAAACTCAGTGTGAGCTCCTCACCTGAGTGGAGGAAGGTCTCGGTGGGATCTGGTTGCTGTCGGGGGCAGGTTTGGCTCTTCACGTGCACGTAATTTTTGAATGGGAGAAGAAATTTTGTAACGGGAGGAGCCCGGCTGCTGCTCCTCCCGCTGCTTCTGTTTCAAAACGGGGTTGGGAAAAACTCTCAGATTTCGAAGTTTGAACGCAGAGACCAGGAAAACTCTGGTTTTCCAGCCCTCCCCAAATCCGAGCTGTTATTTTGTGAGAGAAAAACTTCCAGCAGGATGTGCCGGGGTAGATTCCCAGGGGTTGTGGTGTGGTTTTTGGGGGTGCCCTGTGCAGAGACAGGGGTTGGACTCGATGATCTGTGGCTCCCTTCCTGCTCAGGGTATTCCGTGATCCCTTTCCGTGATTCTGCACCAGAACTGAATGATCTGCAGGAATGCTGGGGCTGGCTGAGCCCAGCTTGCCCTTCCCAATGAGTCTGAGCCCTTGAAATGATGAATTTGGGGGAATTCAGGGCACTGGCCAGCAGAAAGAGCTCGATGGGGAGGATGAATCCCTTTTTCCAGATGCCGCTCAGTGTAAAGCACAGAACGGTCCCCACCGCTCTCACCTCTGGTTGGCTCCGCTCAATAATATGCAAATTTATGCAGAGCGGGGCCCGCTGGGACTCAGTTGTGAAGTTATTGACTGCTCTCAGAATGAGCTGTTAGTCACAAAAACCTTGTCAGGGCAATTTGGGTGTTGCTGGGGCTCTGAAGGGACCAGGGCTGAGACTGTTCTGGTGTTATTCTCCAAGTCAGAGAGGCGTTAAGTGTAACCCCTGTGATTCTGAACGATTAAAAACGCCCCTGTGCTGCTCTGGGCCGAGCTGTCAGGTGCTGTTTGAGGGCTGTGCTTCTCCAGGGCTGAGATTTCTGTTCTGGTGTTATTCTCCAAGTCAGAGAGGCGTTAAGTGTAACCCCTGTGATTCTGAACGATTAAAAACGCCCCTGTGCTGCTCTGGGCCGAGCTGTCAGGTGCTGTTTGAGGGCTGTGCCTCTCCTCAGGTGACTTTTTGCCAGGTTTCCTTGTGGATCAACGAGGCTTTGGAAATGAAAGGGAAGGAAAGGCTGATCTTGAAGAGAACGGGCACAAATTGAAGGGAAAGAGAAAGCCCCGGAGGTGGGTGAGATGCACCGTGAAACCTCCCAGCTTCAGAGGGTGCCGAAAATAACCGCTCTGCGAGCGGGGTTACAAATGTGCCGGCCCGTGGGCTCGGTGTGTAACTTCCCAGAGCTGTTTTGGTGTCATGAGAGCGAGCAAAATAACTCAGCAAAAGCACATCCCTGCCCACCCGTGTTTCGGTGTTGTCTCACTGCACCCACTGGCCCCAGGGACTCGGGGGCTGCAGCTGAGCAGGGCTCCTCACCCCGGCACCGCGCAGGGCTCTGCTCTGGGTCTGAAGTGATTTTTTCCTTGGAAAAGAGAAGTGTAATTCAGTGGTTGGAGAATCCCCCCGCGCTTTGGATTTCCTGGAAAAGCAGCTGTTCCCTCGCCGAGAAGCTGCGGCCAAGCAGCCGCCTGCTCCCCCGCTGGCAGCGAGGGAACCTCGGGGTCTCGCTGCGCTTTTGGACAGGATTTGAAGCCCCTGGGCACAGGCACCTCCCTCCTTCGCCCTGAACTTGGTTCCGTTTCTTTCTTTGCGGTGCTCGGTTCCCCCGGTCACTGCGTGGGGTTGTTCCCGTTGTCCTGTGCTCAGCTCAGCTCAGCTCATCCCGCGGGATGTTCCCGCTGTCCCGTGCTCAGCTCAGCTCATCCCGCGGGATGTTCCCGCTGTCCCGTGCTCAGCTCATCCCTCGGGATGTTCCCGCTGTCCCGTGCTCAGCTCAGCTTATCCCAGGGGATGTTCCCGCTGTCCCGTGCTCAGCTCAGCTTATCCCAGGGGATGTTCCCGCTGTCCCGTGCTCAGCTCAGCTTATCCCAGGGGATGTTCCCGCTGTCCCGTGCTCAGCTCAGCTCATCCCGAGGGATGTTCCCGCTCTCCTGCCCCCGGCTCGTCCCTGCTCGCCCCGGCGCAGTGGGAACTGCCCCGTCCCGGTCCCCCGGGCGATGGGGGAGCCCGGGCAGGTCCCGAAACACCGGGAACACCGGGAAGGTGCCGGGTGGAAGCGCCCGGCTCCAACTCGGTGCGCGGAGCTCTCCCCAGGTTCGGCCGTTCCGCAGCCCCTTTCCCAGCGCTTTCTGACTCCGCCATCCCCCGGGATGGGCGGGCTCGGGGTCAAGTTTGGCATCCAGCGGCCAGCCCCTATTCCCGCTGCTCTTCCCGGCTCTCTCCAGCCGCTGGAAGTCGCCGCTCCCGGTCCCTCGCGTCGCGGAGCTCTGACCCGTAACGCGCCGCCCGCCCCCGGCCCGTCCGGTCCCGGCCCGTCCCGGGGGCGGAGCGGCACCGCCCG
>VWZT01015726.1:3956-16448 GCA_013397055.1 Pachycephala philippinensis | reverse complement strand
CGGGGTGGGCCGGACGGGGGTGTCCATCCCGGGGGTGTTGGATCCCGGCAGTGCCCGCCCGGGGTCTGCAGCTCCCGCCGGGGCTCGGGGGCGTTTCGGTGACCCCGGATCGAGGGACAGCTGCTGGCAGGGCTGTCACCCTCCATACCGGAGGTGCTGTGCCGGTGCCGGGGGAAGCATCGGGGGGTGGCGACTCCCAGAGCAGCTGGTCCACCCCGGGGGAGCCCCTGTCCCGTGGAATGTGTGCGTGTGGCTGCGGGGCTCAGCCTGGACGAGCTGCCAGAGCTGAGGGAGAGAGCTCCGGCTCACGAGTCCCCGAGTCGCCGGGTCCAGCGAGGCCCGCGGAGCCGTGGCTGCCTTGGAGAGCAAGCGTTCAGATGTGGCACAGCCGAGCCTGTGGTTTGCTGGAATGTTTTTGTGCTAATCCTGTCGCCTTTCCCTTCGGAAGGCGAGCGGGGCTGCGAGGGCAGAGGAGCAGCAGCACTGCTGGGTTCCTCCTTGGTGTCTGGCACCTCTCTCTCTCCAAACACCTCATGCAGGAAGGATGTGCACTGGGAAAAGAGCTGTGGATGCCCCGAATAGCCCGGATCCGTGTGCCAGAGCCACGAGCCGGTGCAGCCCACAGATCTGTGCGCCGTCCAAGGTTTGCCCTGTGCTGGCAATCCCTGGGCTCCCAGAAAGCAGCTGCCCACACCTTTTTCCGTGGCGAAGGTGTTGTCTGTGGTCTGGAGGCTTTGCTGAGTAATGGGATGTTGGGAGACTCCTGCAGAGGAGGTGTGGGATGTGCTGGCCTCGGCTCGGGCAGGAGAGACGAGGCGTCACTCAGGGGAGAAGGGAGGGAAGCGAGCGGCCGGAGGGTTTGGATTCTGCGTTAGCGTTTTCCCCCCAGGATGAGCTGTGAGTGGTCCTGCCCCGGGTTTGTTCCAGCAGACGGAGCTCCGGGAGGATGGGGAGTGTGGGCCCCGCTCCGAGGGTCCGGATGCGATGCCTCTGACCAGATGTTCGCAGAGGGTTCCAGGCTGAAATCTCAGCCTTTCTCAGGAGATCTCCGGCGCTTCCTGGTTTGCAGCGAGGGTCGGAGGATTTCAGCACTTCCTACTCTCTGCCTGATGCGAGCAGGAAGTGGGAGCGTGAAAATGGCAGCAGAGGCTCTCGCCGTGGGGCTGGGAGCTCAGCAGGGAGCGTGTGGGGTGGCAGTGGGGTCACACCTGTCCTGAGCAGGGTCCTGAACCCTTCGGACGCATCCTTTGGGATGGACAGGTCCCAGAGTCGGGGCCGGTCCGAGAGGGAGCCTCGTCCTGTGGCAGCGTAGTAGGGATGGAGGTGAGCGTGGACGGGCACACGGGAGCGTGTCTTTTCCTGCAGTTATTAAATGGCTTCATTGGGAACCTCCCCGGGGCAGGGAGAGGCTCTGGCTGGGCGCTGGCTGCTGTCCTGGGCGCCTCTGATCTGGCAGGGGCGTTCCAGCGCGACACCGCGTTCTCTGGGGAGCAGCAAAGAGAGAAACTCCGTGTCCTCCTGAGTCCGTGGGCCTGGATTTGTGTTGGGAGATGGGGAATTCGGGTGGCTGGAGCACGAGTGACGGGCCCTGGTTTCTGTGTTCACACTTGGCTGGCTGGGGGTTGGAGTCAAAACCCAGATTCCATCAGGGGTTGGAGGCTGGTGGCTCAAAGTCCTCTGAGGCTCTGGGGATGTGAGCGGCCACATCGGTGGCTTTGGGACACTCGATGCCAAAAAGTTCCCCCACCGTGGGACGCTGGGATGGGAACAATTCCGGGGAAGCTGAAAGGCAGTGCTGCAAAACTCCGAACCATTTAGAAACTGTTGAAAGAAAAATGAGGTTTGAAAACGTCGGTTGTAAGGAGACCTTGCGCGCTCGGAGTCTGTGGCTCGGATTTTCAGGCTTTTTCCTGTTCCAGCAGTGGGACACAATGGCATACGTGCTTTTTCAGTGAGTCTGGGAAATCCTGCAATCATGGATTTAACAGCTGGGACCTTGAGGAGGGGAAAAAACAAACAAGTGTGTTGGCAACGCTCCGAAACGAGGCAGCTCCTTCTGCCCCGCTGCTGCCCGGCTCCGGCAGGCGAGGTGGCGAATCTCCTCTCCCATCTCTGGTTCAGACAGCAAACCTGCGTTGTTCTGATCTGATTTATTACCTTTTGATCTCCATCCAGCGCCGTCGCTGCTCTCCGGGACAGCGCAGGAGGGAGGTGAGTCAGTCCCGGAGCTGGAGCTGCCGAGTCCTTGCCGGTGTCTGTGTCTCATCCCCTTGCTATGCTCCCCGAGGGCAGGAATGCATCCGTCCCGTTCAGGCTCTGCCGGCTCCCCATTAACAGCTCCTCCGCGGGTTTGTGCGTCCTGCCGAGGCGGGGAGGGACAGACGGACATAGCAGCGTGTCCCTGCCGAGGCGGGGAGGGACAGACGGACACAGCAGCGTGTCCCTGCCGAGGCGGGGAGGGACAGACGGACACAGCAGCGTGTCCTGCCCGCCCCGAGTGCGAGCGGGCTCGGTGGGCTCGCGTCCGGCTTGGGCAGCCCCCNAGGCGGGGAGGGACAGACGGACACAGCAGCGTGCCCCTGCCGAGGCGGGGAGGGACAGACGGACACAGCAGCGTGTCCTGCCCGCCCCGAGTGCGAGCGGGCTCGGTGGGCTCGCGTCCGGCTTGGGCAGCCCCCTGCGAGCGCGGCTCCGGCTCCCGCCTGGCACGGCCGGTCCTTGTCTGCGGCTCTGAGTGCCCTAAAAATACCTCGGAAAGCCCTGCAGGGAGCAGCCCCGCGGGCTCGCCAGCGGCCGGGATGTTTTCCTGCCTTTGTTGGTGCCTTCACACTCGGGGTTTGTTTCTGGTCACCACCTCCTCGGACCGGCTGCTCTGCTCCGGTGCCTCTCCCGGAGGGCAGGGCTGGCCCGGGGTTTGTCAGGGACGATTTTGTCACTGGGAGAAGGTCTGAGCTGGCACATTTGCTGTTTGATGTGACGTTGTCATGAAGCTTTCGAGGGGGTGTGCAGAGTTCAGGGGCGTGCAGGGCTGGTAAATGTTCACTTTTTAGCAGAAAAACCCGGGTCTTGTTAAGCCGAGCCAAGGAAATTTAGGAGAGCGGTGCTGGCCTGCAGAATGCAGGCGAGGGATTTGTTTTCTTTTCTCTGTCTTGGAGAGCTCTGTCTTCCCTTGGAGCCGTCTTCCCGATATAGCAGCAGTTGCTAACTCTGAATGAATGCGCCGAATTCCGGCAGCGCCGAGCGGGATTCGGCCGCTCGGGTTGGAGTTTGGGCAGAGCCGGGAGGCCTGGGTGGCACCGTCCCAGTCGGTCGTCACGCTAAAAATAGCAAACGGAGCCCAAGCGCCCGTTGGGCTGAGTTTGGAGATTTCCCAGACTCACCTCGGAGGGGGAATCGCGCCAGAGCCGGGCTGGAGGCGGCTCAGCGCCGGTGAGGTGGCAGAGCCGTGGCTGCCTCACGTCCCTGTCACCGCGGCGCCTCTTGGGCAACATCCGAGGGTGCTGAGGAAAGAGCCTTGAGTCAGTGCCACGCTGTCACCCAGGGAGGCCTCCAGCGGGGAGGGGACATCCTCAGGGTGGGTCTCCGTGGGGGTCCCGGCCCCACAGAGGGGCTGGAGTGAGGCAGTGGCCATGATCCCTGCACGCATCCATCCCACCTTCGGATTTGTCTCCCCTCAACCTAAAACTTCAGTCTCTTCATGCTCAAGGCCAGGTGTGGTGCACGGTGCCTCAGCCTGCTGGAGGAAGGATTAGGATGGTGTTTATGGGGTTTTCCTGGTGGCCTGGCTGCCCTGCCCCTCAGCACGGTGACAAACCACCCCGGATCCATCCCCCGGATCTGTCGGGGTTTGTCCCGGGAGGTGCTGGTATCCAGGAGCAGGAACGGTGCCAGCGGGAGAATTGGCTCTTCCACAGGGCTGCATTGCAGAGCTGGATCAAAACACGGCTCACACCAGGGCAAAACAAACCCCGCTGCGCTGGGCACGCTCAGGGCTCCGTGCTGGAAAGGTGGGACTGAGGGTAGGGAACAGGGGCATGGAGCTGCAGGAGCTGGGGGAAGAGCTGGGAACTGGGGGTGGCTCCAGCAGAGCCTCGTTTCTCTTCATGGAGAGAATTTTTATGTGTTTGGGATGTCCCTGTCAGTGGTGCCGGCCCGGAGCATCCTCCCAGTGTTTCCCCATTTCACTTGGGTCATCTGCTGCTCGGGAAGAAAGCAGCGTGTCCGAGGAGCCTCTGGAGCATCCTGCAGCCCTGGAAGTGCCTTGGTGTTCAGCTCCGAGGGTCATCTGCTGCTCGGGAAGAAAGCAGCGTGTCCGAGGAGCCTCTGGAGCATCCTGCAGCCCTGGAAGTGCCTCGGTGTTCAGCTCTGGGGAGGTGGAAGCTGGGCAATTCTCCCAGGAGGAGGCTGATGCTGATGCTGACTCACTGATGCTGCAGGAAGGAAATGGGACGTGGGGCTGGGATTGGTTCTCTGGGGATGTTCTTGAGCCTTCAGGGAGGGAGGATCTCCCGTGGAAGGAGGATCTCTCGTGGAAGGAAGATCTCTTGTTGAAGGAGGATCTCGTGGAAGGAGGATCTCATGGAAGGAGGATCTCTCAGGGAAGGAGGATCTCTCAGGGAAGGACCATCTCTCGTGGAAGGAGGATCTCTCAGGGAAGGACCATCTCTCGTGGAAGGAGGATCTCTCAGGGAAGGAGCATCTCTTGTGGAAGGAGCATCTCTTAGGGAAGGAGCATCTCTCAGGGAAGGACCATCTCTCGTGGAAGGACCATCTCTCGTGGAAGGAGGATCTCTCATTGAAGGAGGATCTCCCGCGGAAGGAGGATCTCTTACGCAAGGCAGGGCAGAGCTGTTGATGCTGAGGCTGCTTTTTCAAAAGCGGCTGTTGCGTAAGGGGAGCCTTGGGCAGCACAGAAAACGCGGAGAACTTCCTCGCAGTGCTGGAGACAGAGCCAGGATTGCTCTCAGTTTCTTTCTTCCTTTATGCTTTCCTAAACTTCAAGGCTTATTCAAATTCTCCAGCTTTGCCCAGGGCTCGATGCACTGACGATAACTTTCATACGTAGCCTGGGGCTGCAACTTCCAGGTGAAAATCGTCTCTTCTGCTCCTGCCTCAGCCTCTTTGCTCCAAAATCGTCTCTCCTGCTCCTGCCTCGGCCTCTTTGCTCCATCAGCAGCTCTGGGGAGGCCGCTGGAAGCAGCTGCTTTCGGGGTTTTCTTCAGGGTGGGAATATTCCCAGCAGAGCTCTGGGCTGTGTCCCCGCTCCCTCCTTCTCCCATGTCCCTCTCCTTGCTCACTCGCGGGTTTTGCCATGTCCTTCCTGTCACCCGTGTGTCACCCCTGCTCCTCTGGTCCCTCTGTCCTGCTTTGGGGCCGAGGCAGGGCCTGGCACGTGGGTCTTTGCTGTCCCAGGACAGAGGCACTACAAAACTCCTGGATGAAGCAGCCTTTGATTCTTCTGGGGTCATCTCCTGGGGTCGTCTCCTGCCTCGTGCTGAGCTCAGGATCATCCCCGCCTTGGCTTTTCCTTCTTCCCAGACTCCACCTGCGGTGCTGGACGCAGAGTGGAGGTGGCAGTGTCCCAGGGGGTGTCCCCGTGCTGAGGGACAGTCCGTGCCCCAGCCGGGTCCCTCTGGGCCCTGTCACCTGCTGGCACGGGGACAGCAGAGCCGGGCCACACGCTGCGATAATCGAACTGCACCTTCAGCAGATCTGGGGCTTGTGATGCTCACTCAGCCTTTGGAAGCCGGGTTTAACTGAAAGGCCTCAATTGGCCGTCGCTGTCTGGATGAGGGAGATGTAATCGGAGGTGCCCCGTTCCCCCCTGTGCCCTGTGCGAGTTTTTGGAGGATGTTTTTAGAACAGACGGAGCTGTTTGGAGAATTCAGTTATTTTGTAGAATCATGGGATGGTTTAGGTTGGGAGGTGGCTTAAAGCTCATCCAGTGCCACCCCTGCCATGGCAGGGACACCTTCCCCTGTCCCAGGGTGCTCCAACCTGGCCTTGGACACGTCCAGGGATCCAAGGGCAGCCACAGTTTCTCTGGGCACCCTGTGCCAGGCCCTCCCTACCCTCACAGGGAGGAATTTCTTCCTAATTAGCACTGCAGACTCTGTCAATCCCTGCTGGTGACTTCCTCCTGACCAAAAACCCAGGAGAAAGCACATTTCTGGGATGTGAGTGAGCTGGCAGAGCACGCTGGCATCACGAGTATTCAAATGCAGCTGCTGACGGGAGGGACACGCTGCGAACCGGCAGGGCCTGGTTTCAGGTGCTGAGTTTGATCTCCAGAAACTGCATTTTGTGTGTTTGTTTTCCCGGTATCTAAGGGTTCAAACCAAACGCGCTCCCAGAACTGCCGTTTAAATTCCCCTGCATTAATCTTAATGCTGGTTTTGTTAACCAGGACCAGATCTTTCCTCCCCACATCTGGCGTGGGGTGGGAACACAGGGTGTTTCCTTCCAGGGCTGAGCCCTGGGAGCTGCGAGGGGCTGCTTGGGCAGGGCTGGGGTTTGGGGTTTGGGGTTTGGGGTCGCTCCGGTTGCCTCGGTCCTGTCGGTTCCCTTTGAGGCTCCTTTGGCCACAGCAGGATCTCTGCAGTTCCTGCTCCACGGAGGTGCCTGGGCAGGCTGAACCTGTGGCGACAGGCTCGGCTCCACGTGGGCAGCATGCGAGGCAGTCTGGGCTGGGGTTTGGCCTCATCCCAGTGCGGATAAACCACGGCCACGCTGGGCTCCAGCCCTGCCCGTCCTGGTGGGCTCAGTCCTGGGGATGCTCAGGGGTTTTGGGGCCGGGGACAGCCCGTTCGGNGGGTTGGGGTGGCCTCGGGGGGTGTCACAGCGTTCTCTTCGCCCCAAATGCGCTCACGGCAGCCCTACCTGCTGCTGGCCGAGCCTCTCTCGGTGAGGTGAGAGTTGTTGTGCAGAGTTTCCTCTTTTATATCCTCTTATGTCACGCAGCCCCGGCGGCTGAGCGCGCCCGAAATAGCTGCCAATCCCGGGAGGTTTCACTTCAAGGTCTCTATTCTTGGCTCGCCGGCGTTACTCAGTCATGAGCTCAGGGACCGCGGCGTGAGGACCGGCGGCGAGTGCCATGCAGGGCTGCTGCCGCGGGCCCGGGCTGGCTCCGAGGGGACGCTGTGGGCACAGCCCGGCTCGGCAGCCGCGCAGCTCCGGGCTCTGAGGGACCCCGAGCGGGTGTGGATATGAAATAAGCGCTGCCGGAGCCGCTGCGTTCGTTCCCGGAGGAGCCGGAGCCGCTCCGGGGCGGGATGAGTCAGTTCTGAGAGGCAGCTCCGCGGCCCCGCTCGCGCCTGACCCGGCTCGGCACGGCTCAGATGCTCTCCCTGCCGCGCCGAGGATCGGCTGGGCGGCAGGGGTGAAGCAGAAGTGAATGTGGGATGCGGAGCCGCGGCTTCCCGGCAGCGGAACTCGCTGGATGTTCTCAGGGCGCCGCGCCGGGGCTGGAGATCTCCACCGCGCTGGTGATGTTCAGCCCGTCCTGTAAGTGCCTCTCCCATCCATCCCTGGGGATTTGCTCCTTCCCCGCACGGCCGTGAGCCCTGGAGGGGTTGGGGGAAGGAAGGTGTGCGGGGAGCATCCCTCGGGATGCGCACGGAGAGGGAGCCCCGGGGTCGCTGCTGGGCCTGGGGTGGAGCTCCCGCCCGGGTCCGGTGGGCACGGCCGCCACCGGGACAGCTTCGGCCACCACCGGGGCACGCTCGGGGCACCGAGGGTTCATGTCCTGGCCGAGGGTCCCGGCTCGGGGTGGTTCTGCAGCCTTGGAGCCACGGGAGGGGAGCGAGAGTCGGTCCCAGCTGCAGCAGCAGACACAGGACAGGCTCCTTTGCCATCTGCGTTTTCTGGCTGTTTCAGAGTGAATTCACGAGCTGCCCACCGGCTCTGCTCAGATCTGGTAAAGGCACTGCCCGGGGGGATGCAGGGGGACCCCTGGGCAGTGCTTCCGCACGACTTTGGCTATTTTTGAGGGCAATTTTTGGGAGGAACCTCCTTTTCCAGACTTCCTCACAATTCCTTTAACACTTTCAAGCTGCTCTGTCTGACTCCAGCCTTGCTGGGTTAGGTGCATTTCCACCACGGGATCCCGGTCGTGGTGGGATCCTGGCTGTGGTGGGATCCCGGTCGTGGTGGGATCCTGGCTGTGGTGGGATCCTGGTCGTGGTGGGATCCTGGTTTTGGTGGGATCCTGGTCGTCGTGGGATCTTGGTTGTAGTGGGGTCCTAGTTTTGGTGGGATCCTGGTTGTGGTGGGATCCTGGTTGTGGTGGGATCCTGGTTTTGGTGGGATCCCGGTTTTGGGGGGATCCTGGTTTTGGTGGGATCCTGGTTGTGGTGGGATCCTGGTTTTGGTGGGATCCTGGTTTTGGTGGGATCCTGGCTGTGGTGGGATCCTGAGGTGCATGCCCGGCGCTCCTG
Source organism: Pachycephala philippinensis (assembly GCA_013397055.1). Lineage (NCBI taxonomy): Eukaryota > Metazoa > Chordata > Aves > Passeriformes > Pachycephala > Pachycephala philippinensis. The sequence goes on along the minus strand of VWZT01015726.1, from coordinate 8,013 downwards.
GCTTGGGGCACGGACAGCATCCTGCACCTGGAGGATTTATGGCACGGGGGAAAAAGCCCGTCCTGGGTGGGAGAGGTGCCTTTGGCCGAGCTGGGAGGTGGCTGGGGCTCTGTACGTGGGGTTGCTGGGGAGGGAGTGTTGTGTTCCGAGCTCGCATCCTGCCTACGCTGCGGGGAACGGTCACGTGCGCGCGAGGCCTTTGTCCTGCGCCTCGCTGCTTTTTTTAAAACTTATTTTTAGGTGCTCTCTGGCTTCCTCTTCCTCCTGCGCCGCGCTGCACTCCCTCTTTCTAACTCCCTCTTCTAGGATTGCTTTTTTGAACAGTCAGTTCCTCCTTAAAGCCATTTTTGCAGGCCTTTGTCTGCGCTTGGGAGCCGGCCCAGTTCAGCATTAGCAGCTGCTGGCTCCCCTGGGTAAGCGAGAACAAATAAAGGTTTGCACTGAATGAATCATTTGAGCCTTATCTGTCGTTCCCAGTCGGGACAGCTGTGCAACTCCTGCTGGAGTGCCTGGAGGGCACGGAGGCTCCTCGGAATTCTCCTCCTGCCCGTGGTGGTGGCTCCTGCCACTGGCTGGCCTTAATGGGTTTGTGCTGCTGATCCCAGCGTTGCCTCAGCGAATCCTTCCCGTGTCCCCGAGCTCTGTCCTGTCCCACGCTGGGTTACGGAGCTCCCCTCTGGAATGGCTCCTTTTCCATAAAGATTTGCTCCACTTGGCTGCTTCAGCCTCAGGGGTGCTTTGGGTGGTTTGGTCACTGGGTGGAAATGCAGAAGTGTGGTGGTGGGAGCCACATCCTGGTGGGATCCTGGTTGTGGTGGGATCCTGGTTGTGGTGGGATCCTGGTCGTGGCAGGAACCACATCCTGGTGGGATCCTGGTTGTGATGGGATCCTGGTCGTGGCAGGAACCACATCCTAGTGGGATCCTGGTCGTGGTGGGATCCTCCTCGCGGTGGATGAGCTTTGAAGGCAGACAGGGATCCTGTGTGTGGGGCTGAGCTCCTGGCATCCCCGGGCTGTGGGACACAGCGTGGCACTCCGGAGCTGTGGTGTGGCTTTGCTGCTTTCCGAGGCAGGGTTTGCAGATAAGTGGCCTCAGTTGGTTTAGTAACAAATGTGGGAGGAGGGAGGGGACAGCAGATAAAGCCTTGGGCTTGTGTCTGGGAAGTTTGGATCTGACACCAAGCTGAGGAGCTGACCGGAGCTCGTGTTGGATCCTGGGCACGGAGGGATCCTGAGGGATACCCGGCAGCCCCCAGGGGCCTGGATCCATCACCCCTTCCCTTCTCCCTGGCAGCTCCAAGTGTCCCGTGCCAGGCTGAGCAAACGGGGCTGGCACAGCCCCACAAACCCGGGGTGGAACCTGCTTTTCTCGTACGGCAGAGCAGCTCTCAGCCCCTCTGCCTTTCACCACCAGTGTGCCCAGCCAGGGCTCGGCTTTTCTGCCCATAACTCAATTTTTAGCCATTAAATGGACGGGGCAAAAGTGCTGCTGGGTTTATCCAGGTAGTGTTTGTGGAGCTGTGGGGGTGGGCTGTGTTTTGAATCCTTGCCTCCTGCGGTGAGGAGGATCCCTGGCAGTGCACGGACACTGAATCCCCCCTTCCCCACCAGCTGCAGGCTCCGTAAAGGGAGCAGGAATAATTCACCTGGATTAAACCACAAATCTCCCCTCTCCTTCCATAAAGAGAGCAGGAATAATTCACGTGGATTAAACCACAAATCTCGCCTCTCCTTCCAAGGCCCTGCCGCCCTAAACAGCCGCGGGCTGGGGAAGGTGAGTGGCAGCAGCCAAGGCCTCGTGTCCACAAATGACTAAATCCTGCCTGAAAAGTCAGAGTACGAAAACATTATTTTTTGGGTTTGGCTGAGCCTCGTGGACGGCTGGGAACGAGCCACCTTGGCCGCCTCTGGACACTGCCTGCGGCTCTGCCCACCTTGCAGCCGGCGAGGAGGGTGGAGGGAGGCTGGCGAGGATTTGGGGGGTGCCGGCGGGGATTTGGGGTGCAGGGGGTGCCTGGGGGGTGCTGGTTGTCCCCTGCCCACCCAGAGCTGGGCCCCGAGGTGGGTCTGTCACCCTGGGCTTTGAGCACAAGCAGGGCTGGACCTGCCACTGCTGCTCCCAGATTGCTTCTCCTTCCTGTGCTCGCATCTCTGGCTGCCCGGGCTGGGGAATTTCCTGCTGCTGGAGATGGATAATGCTGATGTCGGGCTTTGTCTCTCCTCCTGGGGAAGCTGAGCTGATTCCCGGCTTGTTGGGCTCTCCCAGCTCGCAGGGGCAGTGCGTGGCTGGATCCAGAGGCGGTTTGGGGTGGATCCCCGATCCGGGATCCCTGTGCTGACCCTGCGCCGTTCCCGGGGATCCGGAGCCGCCGGCACAGCGCTGGCAGCCGCCGGCCCCCGGTGCGTGGCCAGGCCCGGCGGTGAGACGCTGGTATGCGAGATGTAAACTCAATCCCAAAGTTTAGATTACAGCCCTGTGAAAAACATCAGCTCCCCTAAATGGAGCCCAGATGGTGGCGGAAGCCTCGACGCCGAGGGCCAGGAATTGCAGGAACCGTGCGAGCGAAGGGCCCGGGGCCGGGGGGGAGGGAGAGGAAGGGAGGTGAGGTTACAGCATCGAGGGTCGGTTCCTAAACCAGCCTGGTTCATCCCCCTTGTCCCCTCGGGAACAGCCAGGATGACAAAAGTCTCTGGAGTTGCATCATGGGGAGCGCAGCCTTTCCAAAGCCGAGGTTTCTGACAGGGCTGAGCTCGAGGGCATCGAGGGCTGGACATGGGTTCATGAGCTCTGCTCTCCCCAGAGCTCTGCCAGAGCAGGAGGCTCCCGATGCTCTCATCTGGGCAGGTCCAGAGCTGAGCCCAGGGAGAGCAGGAGCTGGTTTGGGCAGGAGGAGCAGCCCCGGGAGTGGTTGGGAACGTGGGGGGACCTCAGCGAGGTCTGGGAGGGCTGGACCCTGGGAAGGTGGAGATGTCCAGGGGCTCTGGTGGTGTGAGAGCCGCTCATTCCCTTCCCAGGAGCGGCGGTGGCTGCGGTGGCAGCTCTGGGACCTGCTCTGGGGCAGGGTGGGTCCAGCGTGGATGGGCTGGGAGATTTCTCTCCACGTCAGATGGGTGTTGGGAGGAGCTGAGTGACCCGTCCCCTCTGAACTGGACATCAGGGACACCCCTGCAGGTGCCAAGCCGGGGGTGAGCTGCTCTCAGAGGAAGGCCCAGGTCCCTTGAGATAACTCCGTGTGTGCAGGAGCCTGGGAGATAAGGTTGTGTGCAGACACAGCCCTGGGATAAACACCCAGCAAGGCAAACATCCACCTCGAGCACCTGGAGGGACACCGGGCACTTGTAGGGACACGAAAGAACCTTGTAGGGACACCAGGCACCTGCAGGGACACTGAGGACCTGCAGCCCGTCCCTCTGCAGGGCACAGCTGGGCCAGGAGAGCCTTTGCCACTCCAGCACAGGTGAATCTGGGTTTGTGTCAGGAAATCACGTGCAGGTGCCCCAAAATCTGGGGGGAAGAGGGAGCTCTCAAAGCCTGCAGCTCTCGGAGGTGCTCGGAGCATCCTCCTGCTGTGGGGGGAGAATTCCCTGAGCAGTTCTGTCAGGAGAGAGCTGATGCTGCTTCTGCCTGGGCAGGGGCTGCGCTGGAGCCCTCCAAAATCACTGCAGACCCGAAACTCCGCTGAGGCTGTGCTTTTGGGTGGTGCCAAGAAGCATCAGNTCAAATCCCAGCACCGGGGAGTCCCGGGAGAAGCGTCTGGAGCCGGCTCCAGCCCTGGCCAGGGCTCCGCGAGTCTCGTTCGCGGTTCCCGCGGGTTCCTTGGCTGCCTCCCCGTTGCGCTCCGAGGTGTGGGTTTGTATCGGTGCCGATGACGAACCCCTGGAAGCTCCGTCAGGAGCAGGGAACGGGGAGGGTTTGTGCTGTCTGTGCCGTGCTGGGACCTCGCAGGGCTGGATCCTCGCGGTGTCTGTCTGGTTTAGCCACGGGAGCTGTGCTGGGTGGAGGTTCTGCCCCGGCTGGGGCAGGGCTGGATCCTTGGGGTGTCTGTCTGGTTTAGG
>VWZT01015725.1:21353-69252 GCA_013397055.1 Pachycephala philippinensis | reverse complement strand
ATGGAATGGAATGGGATGGAATGGAATGGAGTGGAGTGGAATGGAATGGGATGGAATGGAATGGCATGGAATGGAGTGGAATGGAATGGAATGGAATGGAATGGAATGGAATGGAATGGAATGGAATGGAACGGAATTGAATGGAATAGAATAGAATAGAATTGAATAGTTTCTTCCAATTTATTTGGAAGGGGCTACAACAACCATCCTATCCATTTGCAGGAGAATTCAGGGCTGCCCCAAAGCCAGAGCATGTCATTGTAAAACCCTTGTCCAAATATTTCTGAGCACTGACAGGCTTGGAGCATCCATCTCCTCTCTGGAAAGCCTCTTCCAGGGTTTGGCCACCTCTTGGTAAAAAAAATGTTTCCTAATGTCAAGCCTCAACCTGAATTGTCTCCAAAATTCCTAAGAGGAGAAGTTCAAGGAGGAGCATCCCTTCAGCACCATGCTCTGGATTTAATCCACACCTAGAGAACAACCAAAAGCTCTTGTAAAAGATTATGTCAAAGGGCATTGCAGAAATTAAGGGATGACAGAACTGCACCTGATGGTTGGCTCTGGGCTTTCCGCCTCTTTCTGGGTGCCAGGGAGCCTTACGAGGTGTGTGGTAACTGTGCCTGTCTGTCCTCCCCAGCTGAGCACCCTTCGGGAGGGTGTTGTGAGCAGAGGAGGCCCAGCAACACCCAACTTCAGTTTTCCAGTCTCAGAGGGGCTCTGGGGAGGCATCAGGGGAAATTTAGGGTAGAAATTTGAGGCACTTTTAGCAATTGCTGGGGAAAGACGAATGAAAACAAAACCAGCTAAATTTGTCTTCTCAGAGGTAACTCAGAGCACCAGGACAGGCTGTAAAGGCTGAGAACTGTCTTCCCTCATGGGGATCAGCCTCTGGGGGCAGCATGGGAAAACAGGGGCTGAGAAAGCTCTTAAGGAAGCCAGGAAGCTGGGCAAATCCATGCTAGCAGGGACACACAGGTCATGAGAGCTGCCCCACCTTTGCATTCCCACATCCACCGAGCAATTGAGTAATTCTGACCATGGCGACCTGAGCCACAACACCCCCTTGAATCAGCACCCCTGAATAAAACTTCTGGTATTTCCTTTGCTTTTGTTCCTGCTCGGTCACTTCCATGATGTTCTTTATCCTGGAAAATGCTGCTTTGGCATTTCATTTCAGATTGCTTTTGCCCCTTGTCTAGAGAGCATCTCACAGTCAACAAGACACAAAATAAAATCGTGGTTCTTTATTTGTTGGCAGACTTAGCTGCTGGTTGTATCCCCAATATCACAGCAGTGTCATCGGCAAATTAAATGTCATTCACACATAAATATAGCTAGGCATATGTACATTACATACACATACATGTGGAATTTGTTCAGTTGGAATGGAGGTTTTGTCTTGTGAATCACAGAAAAGATTTATCAATATTGATGCATATTTGTTATATTGATTCATAGACTCATGGGATGGTTTGAGTTGGAAGGAACCTTGAAAATTACCTCGTTCCACCCCCTGCCACAGGCAGGGACACCTTCCACTGTCCCAGGGTGCTCCAAGCCCCATCCAGCCTGGCCTTGGACACTTCCAGCGATCCAGGGGCAGCCACAGCTTCTCTGGGCACCCTGTGCCAGGGTCTCCCCACCCTCACAGGGAAGAATTATGTGCATGTAACGCAAATATAAAATCCTGAATTAGGTAATCTGGTATCTACAGACATCTTTTTCCTTTTCTTGTATAAATAAGCTCAGTAGAGGATAGAACAAATCAGATGTTTTACATTAGGTAGCATGAAAACCTGCCAAAGGCTGGTTTCTTCTTTGCTGTTAAACCCTATTAAATAATGTTCTGTATTTCCTGTAGTTTTGGATGTGAATGACCAGTGCTGTTGCCCTTGCACAGATATTTGTAACAGACATTAGGATCCACGTGACTGAAGAATGAATGGGAGAGTCTGGGTGTGGAAGTGTCAGAACTGAGAGATATTAAACCTCAGCATGAAACAAAGGACAGATCAGAGTCATCATGAAGTCCTGAATCATGGAAAAAGTTACATCCAAAACCCCACTTGGAGTTACCAGTTCAAGGAGAATGTAAGGGATGGGATGGCAACTCTGCACTCAGCACCACCTCTCCTCTGTGCTCCTGCATTTACCCCAAACCACTCAGCCCCACATTCTTCGGTGCTCGTGGGTTGCTTTGGTGAGTGAAATCAGCTCTGGTTTAAAATCAAAATGCCTTTTCTTTCTGAGTTCCCAGTGAGCCTCCTGTCCTGGCTGTTGTGATGCTGCATCATGAGAAGTGTGCTCTGTAAAAAACAATTCAGAAGCATTGTTCTTAGCCAAGCACACAATTATAACAGGGTAGTTTTTGTCTTTTAGTCAGTGCAATTTGAGTTTTCAGGCCTTTTAGGCCTGTGGGCAGTGATGGTCTCTCTGAGAATAAGGCTACGGATCCTTGGAGGCACCAGAGAGTTGTATTAAATTGGTATCGTTTTAATAGTTTGGTCCAGGTGAGAAATAAATTGAGTTCAAAATGTTCCCTTGTCAGGACACTGCTTCAGAAATAACCTAATCTTGCAATCTCAGCTCTGTTCCAGCTTCTAAAACTTGCTGTAACAGTGGAGTTCACCCAGTTCTGTCATTTAAATGTTGTCATTAGGCTCTGATTGATGAGGAAAGATTCTCAATATGCATTGCTCTTTTTTTCCCTGTTTACTTAAGCTCCATCGAGATCAAAATATTTCTCACTTCACCTCATTTCTCATTACACTTGAAAGGTTTTTGTGTATAATTATTGGCTAGTGAAGATAAGTGGGGTTTTATATTTATTTATTTTTTGTTCTGCAATTTGTTACGCTGTTTATCTCTCAGTCAAAAGAAAGCAAGGCTAGAAAATGTAATGAAGTGTTCATCTATCATCCGTGGGCTTTGCTTCCTGATAAAGGAGGCTTCATTTGGGTGTTATTTCGTTAACATGCACTTCTCTGACAAATTCAAAGCACCAAGAAAAAGAAAGAGAAGCCTTAATCGAGGTTTTCTTGGAGATAATTAACTGAAGGGCTTGTAAGATATGAGCAAGGTTTTGTTATTAGGACAGGAGAGAAAACTCATATTTCCTTCAGCTCAGGATCATTCCACAACAACTGCTCCTGGAGGAAAAGTAATTAAGAAAAACTGCAGTTTTACAATGAACCTTGTCTAATGAACAGAATTAACATTCCTTTTTCACTTTTTATATAAAATCCTAAATATTATTAGGATGGTGTACTTGCTAAAATAGTGTTGTGCTGCATTTGAGGTTTGATGTTAAAGAACAGAAACCAGATTTTCATTAAGTGAGAAGTAGGAGTCACTTTTTCGACAACACTAACCACTTTCCTTACTTTTAACCACTTTCCTTAAATGACAGAGGAACCTCATCAGTTCCAAACAAGGATTTCTTTTGACAGACCAATCTCTCTTGGAGTACATGGAGACAAGTGGCAGTGCTCCTCAGCAATGAATTTGTTTGTTCAGGGAACAATTCCTTTTCACAACATGTCCCCACCTGGGAAATCTATCCTCCAGGGAAGACGGGAGCATACGTTTCCCCGGGATTGCAATCCTTCTCCAGTCAGCCCTCATTCCTCCTAAGAAAAATGCCAGTGTTCCCTTTTACCAAGGATAAGTGTTTCAGTTCTCTAGCTCTCACTTCATATGAGTTTTTCATTTCAACCTTTTCTTCAATTCATTGCAAAGTTTTGAAGTTTTGAGTGGAGACAAGGAAGAATCTTTTGGGGTTGTTTTGCCAGTTAGACTCATTTTGATTGAATGAAGAAATACCAGCAATTTTAACAATAAAGAATAAAACCAGGAAGGAAGCATGTTTTGGACAAGAAACAGTCCATGAGAATAGTGCAAAATATGTGGGTCCTAGAAAAATGTATGCAGTTTTCTCATTTCTATTACCGGCTATGCCCTCAGAAACTCTTCCTTATTATCTGAGTCACTCTTTGTTTTTAGGAGAATCAAAAGCTGTCCCCAAATACTCAGCAGAAATTGTAAATACCATGGTGTGCTACCTGCCACAGCACACGTGGGAGAAGGTCTTCATCAAAGGAAGTGTAATAATCTCAAAAATCCCAAATTATTGTAACTGTAACAAATGCTGCAATTAGAAATAAGAAATGATCCTTGCATCAAGGCTTCCCTTTGTTATCAATGTAGAACAGGGGGAAGGGTTCAGGGAATCCATAGGTAGATTAAGTAATTTTTGCTCTCATTGTGCCATCTTTTCCCTTCTTAAAGGACGTGGCCATACGAGGAATGTGCATGATCTGTAACTGGGGGGACGTGCAGAACTGAAATCCCTTTTTGGTCACAGCCCCAAGGCTGTCAGAGCTCCAGGAGTATTGGACAACACTCCCAGGGATGCACAGGGTGGGATGGTTGGGGTGTCTGTGCAGGGCCAGGGCTTGGACTCTGAGATCCCTATGGGGCCCTCCCAACTCAGGATATTCTGGGATTCTGTAATTCCATGTCAGAGTCTGGCAGTTCTGAGTGTTGGTTACTAACAGAGTGCAGGGACTGTTGTTTCAGGGTGGTTGGATCATGGAGGGAGACTGAGCAGGGCCGGTGTAAAAATCAGTGTAAAAATCCAGACATTTGTCTTTTAATGATACATGCAGAAAAATGTGACCTGTAGTAGCTCCTTCTTGAAGCACAGTGTCAGGATAAAAGAAAGGAGAGTCTCACAGAATTTGTATCTGAAATTAGCTTATGTGAAAGATGGGGAATCCCAGAATCATGGAATGGCTTCAGTTGGAAGGGATGTTAAAGCTCATCCTGTCCCTGCCTTCCACTATCCCAGGGTGCTCCAAGCCCCATCCAGCCTGACCTTGGACACTTCCAGGGATCCAGGGGCAGCCACAGCTTCTCTGTGCCAGGGTCTCACCACCCTCACAGGGAAGAGTTTCTTCCTAATATCCCATCTAAATTTCTCCTCTTTTAGTTTGAAGCCATTCCTCCTTGTCCTGTCACTCCAGGCCCTTGCCCTTGTCCAAAGTCCCTCTCCAGCTCTCCTGGAGCCCCTTCAGGCACTGCAAGGGGCTCTGAGGTCTCCCCACAACCTTCTCTTCTCCAGGTGAACACCCCCAGCTCTCCCAGCCTGGCTCCAGAGCAGAGGGGCTCCAGCCCTCAGAGCATCTCTGGCTTTCTCTGGACTCTCTCCAGCAGCTCCAGGTCCTTCCTGTGCTTGGCCCCAGGGCTGGGGCAGCTCTGCAGGTGATGGGGCTCCTGTGTAACCCACTGGATTATTTAATGCTGCCCAAACTGCTCCACACATTCCCTGACATTTTCCTATCTGCCCCAGCACAAGACCGGAACAGGGGAATCAAAGATCTGCACAGTGGCCTTGGAAGAACCTGAGAATCCTAGAACTGGGCACAACTGTACAATATAGTTTTCACAGTGGCCTTCCCAAAAGTTCAGTGGCTGCTGTAGGTACCCAGATGGGGCTCAGAAAGCTGAGGTGGCTGAGGTGGCTGAGGTGGCCAAAAATCTCGCTGAGGCGTGAGGTTTCCCTCCAAAACCTAGTTCTCAGGCCCTCACACTCCTGGTTCCAGTTCCTTGCCACATCAGGAGCAAGAGGAGGGTTTATAACTGCTGAAATGCTCCCTAGAAAGAGCAATGGGTGAGGAGTTTTCAAGGGTGTTGCTGGTGTATTTCCAAACCTCTTCTGTCCCACACTATGAAAAGAAGATGCTGGTGCTTCCAGCACCTCGAAGAGACATCCCTAAGTGCAAAGCACGGGAATTTAGGCCTGGAGGCAAAAGGGTAGAAATAAGAATGCTAATAATATATCCTAAAAGCAAGGAGCACAGATGGGGGTGGGGGAAGATAAAAAGTTGTAGAATTTCTTCTAATGTCTATAGAGCCTTTGTTTTTTTACTGCCGTTACCAACTTTCATCTGACTGAGGAGTTTCTCAAGCCTTTGGAGAGCTCCCCAAATCAATCTCTTTGAAATGTGTGTATTTGTGAGATGGCTGCTATTTCCCACAAGTGATCTGTCAGTGTCTTGGCTGAGCCTTCACTTAATAGAGCCTCAAATAAACTTCCCGTGTTCCGAGAGTCTTTCAAGTTTCAGAGCTCAGGAAGCCCTGCATCCCTCCTCATTAGTGCTGCTGGATTCCCAGATCCACAGCTCACCTCCCTCCCTTCCATTAAACTCTCCAGCTGAGCCTTGGATTGCCTTCATCACTGTGGCTTTTAAGTGGACAAATTTATTCTATTGATGAATTTATCCTCAAAGAAAATCTGATTTAATTACACCACTGGTCATACATGAGCAGAGGATATTTTTGTACCTGTTATCCGGAAGTTATCACTTGGACAAGCTTTGATTTCTTTCCAAGAATTAGTTCCAGTTTTTCAGGAATTTTCCTCACTTTAATTCCATCAAAAGTAACTCATAAGGAAGAATAAATCTCAAGGAAGAAGAGAAAGGACATTTCTCTGGGTTTTTTCAAAGCAGTTTTCTTCCAAGGATTTACAGCTAGGGGAATAAATTTCTAATTTGTGGTCAAAGTCATGGTATACAAGTCAAAATTAATTAAGCTCTGCTCTGAGTTGTTTAAATCCAAGGAAAACCTTACTAATAGAGACAATAGTTTAGAAATTAGAAGGGGATAGTTGAGCTCGCAGAGAGAGGAACCCAAATCTTCAAGAAAATTTCCCTCTCATTTATGGCATCAGGGGGCAATTAATTAATTTCTAAACAAGTCTTTTCCATGTTAATAAGGTATTTCTGTATTCACTGAGCTCTGAACAGATTCTTGTGAAAATTCGCTTTACAGGTCCTGCATCTTTCATTGATGTGTGGGAGATTTCTTACTTGAGTGCACAGAAAATAAACCAGAAAATGGTACAAACTGAAGAGGTGTTGATGTAAAACAAATTCATTTTCTGTGAAGTTTGTTCTTTCAAGGTAGAGAAGTTTTCTATCAGAATTCTGTGAGTCAATGAGATGGAGTTGTTTCAACAAACACTGTTCACTTCTAACAAATTCTTTAAAAACCCTTCATATTACTGAATTTAATTTCAAAGCATTCCCATTTGACGTTTCCTTTTTTTTTTTCATGCTGCTGGAATTTTTCCTGTCATCACTATGAAACCCTGAGCCCCTCAAATTCTTCTTAATGATCTGAAAACTTCAATAACGTGGTCCAGTGTAGGTGGAGCCAAATGCTGAGGACCTGGATTTGGATAATAGAATTCCCAGTTGTGGGAGGTGAAAAGAGAAGTGGAATTGTTTAAACTGTTTTATGTTGCAGAAGGCAGAGGTGCATGAGTAGAGCAAAGAGAAGTTGGCTGTAATTGATGGAAAAATTCAAGTGTCAAAGCAAAAGCTCTTACTTCCCTCAGACTACAAAAACCTGAATTTTCCAGGATCTTTCTATCAGTGCAGTCCAGCCTGTGGAAAAATACTCTTTTTTGGAAAAAAAACCCCCAGTATTTGCAAATTATTACAGTTCTAGAAATGTTGTCCTTCTAAGTTCAGCACTATCCAGGAGAACTCATCTCCATTGTTATTACTAAATTAAAGGGGTTCAGTCACATAGAAGCTTGTGTGAAAAGATAGCTTTAGAAATCAAATCCTGGTTTTCCTCATAATTATTCAGACATGACATTTTTGTTACACTCTATCAGTATTTATCAGTTCATGTCACTTTAATGGAGGACAAGATGACAGGAGCTGAATGTTTCAATGCAAAATAATATCATGCTAATTTCTATTATTATTTAAAGGCATTTTCTTTCTCATTTTAATAATTTTCTCCATTTCTTGTGATTTTATTTTGTACAAAGGATGGTTAGGGAGTTCTTTGTTATTATTTTTATTTTCTTTTAGGCTGGAAGTACAGGAATGCATTGAGGAACTTTGAAGCAGTGATGATTTCCTGAGATTTAACAAAGATTAAAGCTATTTTTCCTGACTTTTTACACTGCACTTCCACAGGTAGCTCTTCTTTTTTAGCACCCTGGCTGTTAGAGGTGTGTCAGCATTATTGTCTTAATCAGGAAAACTCAATTTGCTCTATAATGGAAATGCTGAACTTCGAGTCCCAAATATTCAGCTTTGTTCAGATTTGTTATCATCTGTCTGAAATAGGAAAGAAATTAATCCTTCAGTTTATCTCTTCTCTCAGATTTTTAGAGGTGAAAAGGGGAGAGAGAACAGTTGGAGGTTACTTGGGTACCCATCATTGATAAAACAGCTGACCACCTTCTTTTTTTTCTTTATTTTTATTTTTCTTATTACAAGAAAACCCCACAATAGCCAAAAGAATTTAAATCAAAATTATGAAATGGGTTGAAGTCCTGTAATTTTTTTTTTTTTTTTTTAATGTGACCTGATGTTGAGGAAGAAACTCATATCCTTCAGTGAGATTTTGTCCTTTCTTAGCAGTCCTTAAATGCTTGGATGCTACATTATCTTACAAAGTCAATCAACAGGATTTAATAATTTAGTCAAGTGATATACTGTGTGTCATATTTTATTTTTTATAAATGAACACGTATAGATGAGATGAAATAGATGCAATTTATGAACTCAAAGAATGCCAGTCTTCATGTGGACTAAAGTAGGTTCCTTATGTTTCTCATGTAGTAAAGGTTGTATACATTCAGTCAGTGGTTAGAGTAGCTTTTAATAATAATCACAGTTCCCAAATTATTTTTAAAATGGGAAATAACATTAGTTTTACATGTGGCTTCTACTTTTTTCCTTGAAAAGCTTTCTTACAGTTGCTTTTCCTGAGGAGCTGACAGGAGATGAGCAAATTGTCCACGCTGGAGAAATGGGTCCAGGCCCAACCCTCTCCCCTCTCTCTCATTACATTGGAGTCAACAGCAAGACTCAAAATGAAGCACTTCCAGAGACGTTGTCTGATAACCTGTGACCTTTTGGGCATCAAAAATTCCTCAGGGAGACAAGGCCTGAAATCCAGCGCTGAATTTTCTGCCAGTTTCAGGCTGATTCACACTCCCTGGCTCCTCTTCTCCAGTGCTTTCTGTCAGCAGAGGTCAGCCTCCCTACCCTCATTTTTCTGGTGGAAAATAACGAGGCACAGAGAGATAGACCTGACTTGTCTAAACCCCCAGCAGGTGCAGGTGGCTTTGGAGCCTCGGTTCAGAAGGTCCAGCACTGACAATTTGTTGCATCCAAGTTACAGGATTTGTGCTGCTTGAATTCCCACGAGTTTCTTATGCTTATAATCCTTCTAGTGGCAAAAGGAACACTCCCGGAATACAAAGGCAGGGATTAATTTCATCCCCCAGCGTGGGCAGCAGGGGAGGGATGGGGATTCTGCCCCACTCAGGTGAGACCCCACTTGCAGAGCTGCCCCAGCCCTGGGTCCCAGCACAGGGAGGACGTGGAGCTGCTGGAGAGAGCCCACGGGAGGCACCAGGATGAGCAGAGGGATGGAGCAGCTCTGCTGGGAGAGCTGGGATTGTTCACCTGGAGAAGCTTTGGAGTGACCTCACTGTGGCCTTGCAGTGCCTGAATGAACTGAAAAGAAACATGGAGAGAGACTGCTTAGAAGGGCCTGAAGGGACAGGACACAGGGAATGGCTTCCCACTGCCAGAGGTCAGGGATAGATGGGATATTTGGAAGGAATTCTCCCCTGTGAAGGTGGAGAGGCCCTGGCACAGGGTGCCCAGAGAAGCTGTGGCTGCCCCTGGATCCCTGGCAGTGCCCAAGGCCAGGTTGGACAGGGCTTGGAGCACCCTGGGGTAGTGGAAGGTGTCCCTGCCCATGGCAGGGGTGGAACAGGATGAGTTTTAAGGTCCCTCCAACCCAGGCCATTCTGTGATTCTTTGGTTTTATGAGTTGTTAGTCAGAAGTCTTAGAAGCTTAATCAGAGCATTACTATGAGGAAAGTTACAATAGTGCTAAAAGTGCATTTAAAATGCTATGTGCATATCCAGACTTCTTCAGAATCTTCTGATATTATCCTGTTTTTCCATTGCTCATCTGGGACTTGCTCTCAGTGGCTTCAGACTGGGGCTGGAGGGCATTTTAGTGGTGGTCTCACCCTGAGGCCCTAGCCAGGGGAAGCCTGTTGTTCACAGCTTCTTGTCCTTTGCTATAACATTCTTTGGAGTCATTTTGATGATGTTGCTAACCTGCTGTTACACATGTTAAGATGCTTTTATCCATCTTTTTTGTCCTAAGTCCATCTTGCATTTGAATTGTACCTACAGAGTGAGTTTTATCCCAAGGCTGAGCTCCTTTGGTGGCTGTTGAGTTGTTCATTTGCTGCCCTCAGCTGTCATCCTTTGTCTTGAGTTTCTAGGCCTCTCACACAGATTGTCTTGTGTGCCAAATGTTTCTGCAAATACATAAACAAAGGAGGGCCAAGGGGAGTCTCAGTCCTTTCTTGGGTGTGGGGAAAACATTGACACAGAGGGTGAGGAAAAGGCTGAAGTGCTGAATGCCTTCTTTGCCTCAGTGCTCAACAGCAAGATCAGACTGGAGTCCCCATTCCTGAAGGGATTTAAGAGCCACGTGGATGTGGCACTTGGGGACATGGCTTAGTGGTGGCCTTGATCAGTGATGAGTTAACAGTTGGGCTTGATGGTTTTAAAGGTCTTTTCCCACCTGAATGATTCCGTGATTCTAAGGGCCTATTCTGGGTCATGCATGACTCAGCCTACGCGGAATAAATTCTTGCTTTTGATAGCTAAAGTTGCACCAACACAGCAAATGCCACATGAGCCAATAAATCCAGGCAATGGAAATGCAGGCAGTGCTCACAGCCAAACCAGCTCAGACAAATCTCCAGGTGGGCCCAGGCTGGCTCAGGAGCCTGTGCTGTCAGCTCAGGATGGACTGCAAGGACCTTCAACAACACATTCACTGCTTTACACCCTGCCACCTCTCCCTGGGCTGCACAGCTCACCTGGAACAAGGAAAACGAGACTTTCCTTAACAACCGGGGCAAACCCAGGGAAAGAGGGGCCCAGGACAGGCTGTAGGTGCAGGGAGGAAGGACAGGGACCTGCAGGGACAGGAGGGAGCGGTGCTGGCAGTGCCATCACTTAATGACAGCCTCCAGAGCCCCTGCACAAAGCAGGCACTTGGTGACGTGTGGCACTGATGGTGATGCCATGATGATGTTTTGCTTTTTCTTTTATACCCCTTTTATATACCCTTTTATGTAGCTTTTATGTACCCTTAGTGCTTTTAGCCCACATACTTGTAATTTCTTAAGCCTGATAACTTAGCTGAGACCTGATATTCCTTAATCCAGGAGACCAAACATCCTGAAGGCCCCACAGCTGGGGGTCAGAAAGCCCCAGACACCAAGGTTCTCTCTAGAACACATCCTGTAAACTAAAACAGGCCCATCCAGGGGAGGACACTTCAGAATGGGGAGTTCATTTGAGCCTCTCACCGGGGAGTCTTTAATAGATATGCTAATTTGCACAGCCTATAAATTGAATACACGATCTGTCATGTGTGTGCATTTTTGGGGTGCATTTCGATGTGCATTTCAGCGCACCTAAAGATCCTTAAATAAATACCGAGGTAAAAAACCCCCTTTTCCCTTTTAACCGTGTTTGGTTTTTAATTTCTAAGACCAGGGAAAGGCAACAATGAGAGCCACAGTGGCAGCTGCAGTAGTTCAGTGTCACTCTTGTTTCGGACAGCCAGCCCCTCAATGACAAGGTTACAATTACAACACGTTGCCAGCGGGGTCCCAGGTCAGCATGGTCCCCCCTGTGACCTCTGCAACATTCACTGAACTCACTCAGTTATACTCCTTTGTCTCTAAAATATTATGTTTCCTCCAGATAATTTTTAAAGACCTGACTTCCATGGTGCTTATTTCAGATCTTATATCTGAAAGGTTAGGAGTAAAAAGGCTCATTTAATCACAATGCAGTTTTATGCAGTCTCATGCCAATGTAAGAGGATGCCATTCACACAATTCATAAATACAAGGGCTCTGATATTTGCCTGAATAATTCATAGCCAAAGAGAATATTTTTCTGATGTTTTAGACCAGCAGATTATTAATTTTGTGGAAAGCTTTGTCTCAAATCATTCTGGAAAGACTTCTAATTTTGTTTGGGTTACACGTATATCAATATTTCACATATATCTATATTACATATATGTGTAATGACATGAAGCTGTCAGGGGAGGTTTTGCTGGATATCAGGAAAAAATTCTTCCCCCAAAGGGGTGGTTGGGCACTGAACGGGCTCCCCAGGGAATGGTCATAGCTTTGAAAACCCCAGAGATATTTCCTTTGCTTCTCTCCATCAAACTGCTCTTCATGGCCAGGGGGAATCTGCTGAGGTAGCTCTGAATCAACATTTAGTAATGAAAGAGGTGGTTTGGATCAGACATGTTGCTAAATATTCAGCCATAAAAGGGTATCCTCAAGGCCAGAATGAAATTTCTGAAATTTCTCATTTAAAACCTGACAGGCACGTCCTGGTTCCCCACACCACACCATGCAAGGCAACAGCAGTCCAAGAGCTGATCCTTTAAAGTATTTTTCCATCTTTTTTTTCTGCAAACCAGAGTTCCTGCCCCCTTTCCTGGTCAGGGAACTATCAGTTTATTGGGGTAGGGGAAAAGGGCTGTGTGGAAAGAGTTTTTTCTGAAAGGTTTTCAGATTCAGGATGAGAAAGATCTTCAAATACCAAAATGTTGCTGAGGACAAAATGTTTTCTTTCCCAGCTCTCTCTCCTTTTTCATCTTGTTCTTCACTCTACATGCGAGTTTTATTTGCCTTCAGTTCAATTTTCTCTAAGCCTCACTCTCCATTTGGTACCCTAAATACAATTAAATTGCAATATCCTGAGTGTGAAAAGGAATAAAATGATAGAAATGAGATAAAATACACACCTTCAGAACTTTCACTCCGCTGGCTGACTCTACTCTTCCTTCCCCAGTGATAGTAGTAAGACGCTTTCAAATTTATTTTCCAAGTTTTGAAAGCTGTTGTATATCAGGCTCACTGAACTGCTGACTCCTCAGATTTCTTTAATAGAAAAGGAAACTTTCAAAGACACCAAGACATCCACAGAGGGTGAGGAAAGAAAGCAGAGGTTAGAAAAGCAGTTAAAATAAATCTAAAATAATAAACCAAGTAAGATAATATTAAGGAAAGTGGAAAGAGTGGGAGAAGAATTATTCCAACTCTTCTCCCTGGAGGAAGCTGGTAGTAGAGTAGAAATAATCTATAATAGAAAGGTGTCTTCACATTTTTAATGAAATGTGAAAGCAGAAAAATAAGTAATAAAAAATAATTAGACTTGTAGAAAACACGACCTGCAAGGAAAGATTAAAAGAGCCAAAGTAGCTTAGACAAGGCAAAACTAAAGGAAGATGTGGGAACAGTCAACAAACATGCAACAAGCTGCAAAAATCAGGAAGAAATGTATTTTCTGAGGTGAATTAGCCAAGAGTAATGGGCTAAGTCAGGAAAAGGGCAAGGAAACATTGGTGAAGACATTATGAAGATTACATCCTCAGTGGTATTTGTTTCTCTTGAAGTACTGAATTTCAGCCTGGCGAAGTCTCTGTCAGCCTTTTTTTCTATCATTCTCTCAATAAGGACATTAAATGTGTTTATAATGCAAAATGTTCCCTCTGAATCAGGTCTGAGGGATCTCCTTTTCCTAAATATTTCTTTTCCAAACCTGGTTTGCCTAAGACTACACTTTCCTTCTTAAAACCTCTGAAACTACTGTCTAGTTTCGTGGATTTTGTTCTGGAGTGAGCTTGGATGTTGTCCAGCTGAGGAGTGCCAAAGCTGTGAGGTTCAAAGAGCTCCAGTAGACACTCGATGCCCTTTGGGCCAATTTGAGTTTCTCTCTTTCCATATTGATGCATTCCAGAATAATCAGTGCTGCTGGGGTGATGTTACACCAGAAAAAGAGAAGGAAAACTTCCTGACCTCAGGTTTTAGCAAAAAAGCTCTTTGTTTTTTTGAGCAGTTTAGTGGGCAGGTTAACAGCTGCTCAAGAAATACAAAATGTGGTTTTATTGAGCAGTCAGTGAAAGAAAACAGCCTCAACACTCCTACCTAGGGATGGTGTTGTTCCATTGGATCACTGTTAATAATGTGATATTTCTCTGGTGTGGGTTTAGCTTTGGCTCTTGTATAATAATATTACGTGCAGCATAAATGAAAGTCGTTGCCCAAATGCACAATTTTATGGCTATTCCAGAACAAGTAGAAGTTTTTTAATCACTGTGCAATAACCCATTTAAAGCATGACAGGATATACTGACAGCTGGCACATGGAAATATGGGACCTTATTTGGGGATATCAGTTTTTAAATAGTTGTTAATTCTGAAAATCATCTTGGGCTTGGCTGAGGAAGTGGAAAAAAGGAAAAAATGCTTTCTGTAAACAAAAAATTGTCAGGAAAAAATATATATCTGTAAGGAGAGTTATCAATTTATAAATTTTCCATGGAATATTTTACTTCCCTTATCCTTAGTATCACAGTGGAAACTGCACTAACAGTGAATATCAAAGAATTTTTTTCTTCCCACCCATGTCTTCCTGTTGGGCATAATTCTCAGCCTTACCAAAAACAAAGCAAAGAGGAAAACCTTCATAAAGAGTCTCAGAGATCCATTGGGATAATTTTCATTGTACTGCCACCTTCCCAAGTTTGCTGGTCCTGGAGAAGGTCTCTAACCCAGCAGCGGCTTCCTGAGCATTTGTTCACACCCAGCTGGGAGCTAAAGGCTGTTGGCTCAGTAAACTTCCTTCATGGAATCCCAGAACATCCTGAGCTGGGAGGGACCCCAAGGTTGATCCAGTCCAAGCCCTGGCCCTGCACAGACACGCCAACAATCCCACCCTGGGCATCCCTGGGAGTGGTGCCCAAACGCTCCTGGAGCTCTGGCAGCCTCGGGGCCGTGCCCATTCCCTGGGGAGCCTGGGCAGTGCCCAGCACCCTCTGGGGGGAGAACCTTTCCAACTGATATCACATGGAATATTTGGGTGGTGCCCAGAAATCAGCCTGATTTTCGTAGCTCAACCATCACTTTATTTCCTGGGGATTTGTTGAGGTTTACCTTCCATTTATTTCATATTTGACTGGCTGGAAGTGCAGCATCTCCCAGATGTGTTCTGAGGCATCTGCAATATTTTGCTGCCTAATGCTTAAATTGCCTCTTGCTCAGAGCAGAAGTCTACAGTGAATTGTAGCTTTATAGAGGGCTGGGATCCACATTATCAATACTCCATTTTTCCCCCCAGAAGGGAGGTGTTTAATATTAATTCAGCATTTAACCAGATGATCCTTTCCTTTTATTTAAAAAGGGACATTTCCCCTGACAGCAAAGTTCATTCCTGTTGCTTACCCAGGCTGAGCAAGGTGTTTTACCCAGAGCATTCCAAAACACTTGGGCTAAATTTAGCCTTGTAAATTAAATGTGTCCATCTCCTGAATTAAAGCCGAGTGCCACAGAATCCTTCGTGTCTGTGCTCAGTCTGTGTCCCACTCTCCAAATCCAGCGTGGCCACAGCTAAAGAGCCAGTGGGACACTGGTCCCAGTGCTGATTGCTCAGTGCCTGGTGAGGCTGGGGACGGTCCCTGGGGACTTCAGCCACATCCATCCCAGGGCCTGGGAACTGAACACTACAGACAACCACGTTCAGTGAGGATCAGCATTTCCTGCCTGCTTTTTTTGTGGATTAAATAGCAATGAATGCCACCTAATGTATTTATTAATGCTTTAAATTCTTCTTTAAAATTCTTTAAAGTTCTTTCCTTTACTTCCATGGCTAAGCTCATTTATTCTTGAGCATCCTTCATGGAACAGGATAAGCAGCAGCAGGAGCAAGGCTTTCTCTCTCCCTTAGGATTAGCTCCCAGGGAAGTGCTGGAGATGGCAGAAATTTTGGACTCACCCTCATTACATCTGAACAAATCCGTGAAAGTTAACAGGCAAAGGTACATGGCTTCCTCTCTACCTGTCTCACCCTTAAAAAAAAAAAAAGAAAATACAAATTCCAATAGCACTTTCAACCACTCTTGGAGATAAATAAAATACTATTTTTTGTCTTCATATGATGGCTCTTTTTTTGAGATACATGTTATGTGCAGCTACAATTCCTGGCACAATCAGAGGGATTCAAATAAAACCCTTCTTTTCATTTATTGTATTTGTTGCAAACACAGACTTCTGTGGTGCTAATTAGTATTTACATCAATGAAAATCAAACTGGATTTTAAGATCATATCAGTCAATGAAGATTTATTTAACTTGAGAAGTTCTGGCTTGGTATCAGAATGCGTTAATCATTTATGATTCCTCATGGGTTGAAAGATGTGCCTCCCACTGCTGCATTGCAGGGTGGACAACCAGAACTCGTTCACATTCAGAATAAATACACACAGTTGGCTTTATTTAGCAAACTGGTTCTGATTTCTGACCCTTTTTTACAACAGATCAACACAGTTTTCTCTGTTAATGGAGAGTTAAGTGACATCCTCAGGTGTTAGAATGACACTGACAATATTGCATAGCTTTCAATGCCCTCTCGGAATCAGAATATTTTCCAGAGGGCACTAATAGGTATCTGATGGAATTTTTAACCTGTCAAAATGTTCTTTTCCTCTTCTCCTCCATGTTTTTTTTGACAATTCATTTATGACAAGCAATGCTCATTGACATGGAATTATCCAACAACTGCACCAAAGCAGGAAAAGGAATTGTCTCGGTGTCTCCACCAGACCCTGCAGCTGAGGAAATGGAAACTCATTTCCTGCTGAATGCTCGGAGCAGAGGGAAAATGATGCAGAGAGAAAACATGAAGTGAAGGCAGAGCAACACCTGAGCAATAGCTCCTCTGTGTATTTGTCCATTTTACATTCATAAGAAAGTTCTATTTTTTTTCTCTCTCTCCTGCTGCCTTTTAAGAGTTTTTTGATGCTAATCCTAAAATCTTTCTCATCTTTTATTGATCATCTGACAGCCATAGCTTTTCTCATTAGGCACCCAAAATCCTGCTATAAACCCAGCATATTCCAGTAAAAATGCACATATATTTCATGGCCTTCCCTGGCACACACTAACCTGATCCATCAGTGAACATTGTGCAAGGGTTTTTCTTTCAGAGCTTTTTGACCCCTTAAAGAGCTGCAATAACATCAGTAACTTCAAAATTAAACCAGATTTCATGGAATTATAAAATGAATCACAGAATGATTTGGGGTGAAAGGGACCCCAAAGCCCATCCAGTGCCACCCCTGCCATGGGCAGGGACACCTTCCACTAGCCCAGGTTGCTCCAAGCCCGTCCAACCTGGCCTTGGACACTTCCAGGGATCCAGGGGCAGCCACAGCTTCTCTGGGCACCCTGTGCCAGGGCCTCCCCACCCTCACAGGGAACAATTCCATCCCAATATCCCACCTATCCCTGCTCTCTGGCAGTGAGAAGCCATTCCCCCTTATCCAGGCACTCCAGGCCCTTCTAAACAGTCTCTCTCCATGTTTCTTTTCAGTTCATTCAGGCACTGCAAGGCCACAGTGAGGTCACCCCAAAGCTTCTCTTCTCCAGGCTGAACAATCCCAGCTCTCCCAGCCTTTTCTCCCAGCAGAGCTGCTCCATCCCTCTGCTCATCCTGGTGCCTCCCCTGGACTCTCTCCAGCAGCTCCACGTCCTCCCTGTGCTGGGCCCCAGGGCTGGGGCAGCTCTGCAGGTGGGGTCTCACCTGAGCACAGGGGCAGAGGGGCAGAATCCCCATCCCAAATCCCATCCCTTCTCTTTCCTTACTGATCCTTGTGGTGAACATTGGTGTTTCCCACCCAATATTCACATCCACACATCCTCCAAATAGCACTTGGAGCATTGTCTGAAATCAAAGAAGGAAAAATCTGCCTGGAGTTGCACAGCCACAGAGAAACCTCCCTCTGAACACGAGGCTGAATTCAGTCATCACTTCTAGTCCTATCCAGCCATTTCCCTACACTTCCATAAGAAATCCTTCCTTCTCTGACTGCCAGCTTGGATGACACTGGAATCACAGCAGCAAACAGAAAGAATGAAAAACCCAGTTTTGAGCTGACTGCACTGAATAGACGGAGGCAGGAGTCAGAGGAGGCCTCTGGATCCCCAGCTCTGAATAAGGCACAGCTTGGCACCGTCTGATCCCCAAACCCTGGATGGCAGGACACACAATCCTGCTGGGAGGTCTTATGGCAACAAGCAGGAGCTCATCTTGTGTCTGCTGGAGTTATTTCATCCACTTGGCTTGTGACACTCACAGTGCTCAAAAAGAAAATACCTGCTTAAAATTTGCAAAAATCCATGTGATTGAAATGAAATTTCCTTTCTGTTTCTCACTGTAAACTTCTGCTTTTTATAAAAATCATCCCTGAATGCTCTGTTTCAAATCTTGTAACTCCAAAGCACTGATTTGTGCCATTCACAGCTCTTTATGCCTTCCCCTGGTTTTTCACTACCTGTTTGGAATTTTAATAGGAAGTTCTATTAGAAGATCATACCTTAATGAACCTGGAGGTTAAAGAATATTGGTGTGCTGCCTCAAAAGCAGTATTTTAATAAAATTATGTTGCACCATTGGGACTGGCATCCTCTGCAGACTTGCTATTTAAATTAGCAGCAGTTTTTTGAGGGCTCACTGTAAAGGTTTAATTCGCAGGGCTTATGAATACACAATTTTCCAAAGGCTTGAAATTCCTTAATTTATGCTTATCAAGGCTTTAGATTAAGGAAGGTTGGTAATTGTATTTCCTGGAGTTCCTGTTAATGCTTCCACCTGAAGTAAGCAGTGTAGAGGAAATACCATATGGATGAAATCCAGTTTCTCCTTATTATTGGAGCCTTTGGCTGGTTATTGTGTAAACAGCTTAATAAATACATGTGATAGAAATGGTCTGGCTGAGTCTCTTGGCCAGGCAGGAGGAGGACTGGGCTGGTTTGGGGAGCTGTCACAGCTGTTGCTGAGCAAACTGGCAAAATCCTGATGTTTCCCCTCTAGCAGCCAGTCACACCAAATCCCAGCCAGATGCACTCATCTGGCCTGTGAAAAAAACATGCAGGAGACCTCAAATACCTGCTGGAAATCCTGCTGGGGTGTCTGGGTGAAGAATGCACAGCTGAATACGAATATTTGATGTCAAGTTCAGTAGCCCAAGATTTGGAAGTGTTGGCCTGTTGGAGCAAGTCCAGATGAAGTCACTGAGTTGATCCAAGGGCTGGAGCTCCTCTGCTCTGGAGCCGGGCTGGGAGAGCTGGGGAGTTCACATGGAGAAGAGAAGGCTCCAAGGAGACCTCAGAGGCCCTTCCAGGGCCTAAAGGGGCTCCAGGAGAGCTGGAGAGGGACTTGGGACAAGGGCCTGGAGGGATGGAACACAGGGAATGGCCTCCCACTACCAGAGGGCAGGGTTATATGGGATATTGGGAAGGAATTGTTCCCTGTGAGGGTGGGGAGGCCCTGGCACAGGGTGCCCAGAGAAGCTGTGGCTGCCCCTGGATCCCTGGAAGTGTCCAAGGCCAGGATGGATGGGGCTTGGAGCCACCTGGGATAGTGGAAGGTGTCCCTGCCCATGGCAGGGGGTGGCACTGGGTGGGCTTTGAGGTCCCCCCCAACCCAAACCATTCGATGATTCTATCTCTCCAAGGAAAAGCTCGCCCCAGAAGGAGCTGCTCCTCCCTACCCTCAGCCACAGAAACCAGAGATACAAAACCATGAGGGGTTTTTTTCCCCCAGACATTGTGAGAGATTTTTTGAAGCCCACTGAGGTCTGTAAGAGAAATAATTTTAAAAAGTGAGGAGAGTTCAAATAGCTCTTTTATCAACACTCTAATTAAGCCTCTACCCTTATTATCACATAGAAGAGCCTCTGTCCATAGCACATTATAATTGAGGTGGCTGCACTTGGGAAATGATTGTTGTGGATATTAGCTGGCAACTAGGAGGAAATGGAGGAGTAGCAAATATGAGTGGGACATAATATCTGTGTCTAAAAACGCTTTGAGATTTTAAAATATTTCTTTGGAGTGGTGTCCGGCTAATTTTTTTTTCCTTACTTTTACACAATAGTCCCCCTCAAAAAAACCCAAACAAACAAACAAACAAACAAACAAAACACCCTGAAAAAAAGAAAAAGTGACAAATAAAGTAAACGTACAAAATAATATTCTTTACTCTTGTAGGGAGTCTGAGGGATTTACCTGGATGTTTCAGCCTTTTAGGATTTGGAGACTGCTTGGAAACCTGAAAGGACACATTTTTGAGTGTATTAACCCCCTGGCCTGTCTCCAGGATGGCCTCAATCTGTGCAAAACCATGAGATTAAATAGACACAACCTCAGAGGACATTTTGCCTACACAAAAATAATCTTCCAGTGTGGTTTTTGTGGTCCTACAATTCCCATGAGCAGTTTACTCCCCACTCCTAATCTGGGAGCCAGGAGTGAGCGAAGACAAGATTTGGTTGAGGAAGTAGTGAAGAAACATGATCCACACAACATGTGAAAAGATTTTTTTTTTTTTTTTTTTTTTTTTTTTTTTTTTGGTGGGTTTTGCTCATATTTGCAGTGGCAGAGGTTACTGCAAATGGTGAGAGCCCAGGGCATGTGGCTTTTACACAGAAGGAATATTGAGGGTCTAAGTGAAGCAAATGACTTTGAAAGAATGAAGAATTAACAAGTTTAAGAAAAAACAACTCAATTTTGAAGGTGTTGCAGAAAATGGTGCCAGCTTTCCTTTATAATAATGCAGCATTTTGTTAAAGAGCCCTCGTAATGTGTTTAAAATGCTTCTCGTGTTGGGCAACAAAGTATTGGACTGGAAAATCTATAAGTGTCCAACCAAGTCATGCTTGGGTATGATCTATTGATACTGTCTCAAATCTTCAGCCTATTTACATCATTTGTAAATATAAAATATTTCTTTTTGAAAATTGAGTGCCTGTTGGTGTGCACAGCCCTCATCTCACGAACTACAGTAAAATTGGGTCTCGGTTCATCTATTTCAGATATTCCTGTCTCGACAAATGAACTCTCTGCCTAAATTTATCACTCAGGGGTAATGAACCATGGAAGTTTTCGTTATAGTGGCAATGAATGCAAGCTCAGAAAAAAAAAAAAAAAGGAAACAACTGAACTTCCAGATGCACTTATGGAGCAAAATACTTATGAGGAGATAGCAGAAAGTTTGTGCAGGAGTTTCTGGCACAACATGTTCTGGGATACAAGTAGTTTATTATGGAGTGTCAGGGGGCTCCTGCCTCCTGCTTGTTTTGCAGATGGCTGAGGAAAAGCACATAGATAAATGAGGAAGTCAATTGATCAAGGGTTCTTTGTCTTGTGGAAAACACTGATGCCTTCTGGTCTCTAAAATGGCAGGATTTTCATAGGAGAAAGAGGCCCTTTAGAAAATGTCATAAGTGAGGCCAGGTCTTCTTCTTCTTCAATTAATTCATCTTGGTCTCAAGGAGTCTTCATCCAATATTTCACCAAGCAGAGCCTCCTAAGCAAATGGATTCACTGACTAAAAATGCAGCTTTAAAAGTGTGAATCTCCTATATTTGGAATATAAAATAATGGCTGTGAAAACCCCAGCTTTAAAATTCATTCTAATTACAGATTAGGCTGAAGTCACAGTCTCACCAGCATGAGGGGACCCACCTGGACAATCTAACGATGAAAATGGTGCACAGAAAAGATGCAAATATAGATTATTAATGTTCACATTGGTGCAAATGTTGACAACGTATAGAATCTTTCTGTGATTTCTGAGGCTCACCTCAGAAAAATCATTCCTTCCATGACAATGATTAGCCACTACTTGCTGTTTGTAGTACAGGTTTCACCTCTCCCAAGAGAAAGAACTCAGGTGCAATGATTTGGGATTTCTGTAATTTCAGTGCACTCTGAAAGCTCTCTTCAAGTCCACGGTTCAAATCCCTTCCCAGTCGTGTCCACTGGCTTCCCACACTGCTTCTACAAGGAAAATTCCTGCCCATTCCTTGTCTGTTTAATCTTTGTTACAAGAGCTTTTTCCAGCCTTGTGTTGATGCCTCACCACTCTAATTTAGCATGACTTTGCACCATTTCCCAAATAAAACTGAGGCAGGGAATGAAGCCAAAGTGCCTCGGGAGTCCCAGAGGCTGATTCTTCAGGGACCTGGTTGGATTTAATTAATTTGTACAATTCACAATGCTTTGAGATCATCTCATACAAGAGTTTGGCTGTGTTCTTCCGTGTGAGTGCTAAACACAAGACAATGGAATGGGTCTGGAATTCTCTCCTACCCAGCTTTTAACAGGCAGAGGAAGGAAAGGGACAATTAATTTGCATTTTCTCTACTTAGGCCTTGGTTGTTCTCTCTTCTCTCCTAGGAAGGGCAATTTTCTAATCAGTTCCCTACAGCTGCCTAGACACTTTTATATTTAGAAATAAAAGGTCAAACCCTCCAACCACCTGTTGGTTTAACACCACGGAGGACAAGGTGAATACCTTCCTAAATTAGCTCAGCACAAAGGAAGCTGCTGTTCAGCAGTTATTTCCCACTGGCAGATACTAGTATTCCTGAGGGAAATATGTACAGCATGAAAGAGTGTGTGTGTGGATTAAAAGCATTTAATCCACCCAAATTGAAAAAATAAGACTCAAACTTATGGAAAAGACAATTTGTAAAAAAAGAAAATATTGAATAAATGGACAAACAAAATGCAGTGTAAATTAAGACCTTGGAAATTTATTTTTGTCTGGGAGGAAAGCAAGCTTACTCACACAATAATTATTATTCTTGTTGCATCCACCATAGAAGTCTCCATTAAAATCAAAATTCAAGTTCTCATCAGTGGAAGAATACTGAATATGACACTTCTCAAAGGAGTTACAGTGACTCTAAAGAAGGAATGAAGTGATGTAGTGGAGAAACGGGTATAAAAGTGAGAGCTTTCCAAGATTTTAAAAATGAAAAAATTAAGGAAAATTGTAATTATTTCTTATGGGGACTGCAGAATGCACAATGCTGTATACATGCTGTTCTGGAGATATTAAAGTAAATATAGTACATCTGCTCCAGAGCATCAGGATAATCTGTCACAGTGGGAAGTTCCAGGATGATTATGTACATTTAGCTCTTCTGCATATTCCAATTCCTCCCCTTCATTATCTTACACACCAGAAAAGCTGCCATTAGGAAATGAGCAAAATCAATACTTTACTCAATCCGTCCATCCTGGGGGTACAAGAAAGAATCCTAGAAATGGAGAGTAATATCCCAGGATCCCTGAGGTTGGGAAGCCCTCCCAGCCCATCGAGTCCACCCTGTGCCCAATCCCCATCTTGTCCCCAGCCCAGAGCACTGAGTGCCACCTCCAGGTGTTCCTTGGACACCTCCAGGGATGGGGACTCCAAACCTCCCTGGGCAGCCCTTTCCAATGTTTGACAAACCTTTCCATGAAGAAATTCTTCCTGGTGTCCAACCCGAACCTCCCCTGGTGTAACTTGAGGCCATTTCCTTCCATCCTGTTGAGAGAAATGGGAAGAATTCTCATTTGACTGTTTCCCATGGCCTGTTGCAAGATGACTGAATATTTGGGGGTTGTAAGATCTGTGTTTGTTCCCAAATAATTCAGCTACATTTGAGTTCATCTAAATGCTTGCAATTCAGTCTGAGGTAGGAAATTCTTCCTCACCTCTTCCAATGTAGGAATCACTCACTGGCAGTGCATGAGGGAAGAGTTACAGCAGGCATGCTTAGCAAATATAAAATAAAAGGCAAATGATTACCAGGTTTTATGGAAATCTGCTGTGTTTCTGTGCTGTCATATTGTTTATGATGCTTTCATCTGACACAGATTCCTATTGTCCATATGGGAATCGTTAGCAAGAATTGCTGCTCCTCTATTTGGTTCAGTGGAGTTATGGATTGCCTGGTGCATGTAAGGAATCAGCTCATGGAGGAAAAGGAGAAGAGAGGGAGAGAGAAACATTTCCCAAGAAACAAGCTCCTGTCCTTTTTTGGTGCTGTGTACTGAGTGAAATAAAAGAAGAAAAGGAAAAGGGGGGAAAAAAAAGCTCATAAAGATTTTCCTCACTTACACGGCACACTAAAATCAAGGATTTCAAAACTTCCATTATCACAGGCAGAAGCTTATTATTAATGTGTTTTTCTTTTTCAGAGCTTCTTCCCTGAAATAGAATTCCAAACCCATGCTGCGACTGTGCAATATTGTTCACTGCAAGCAACTATTTTGTTCTGCCTCAGAGGCAATACATTTTTACATTTAATTTTGCTGTGGGTATATACAACACTTGTTTATGTCCTTAAAATGTCTTTTAAAGAGATTGATTTCAATGCTTCTCTGGCAAATCCAGCTATGAAGGTTTAATTCTCTCCCTCACGCAGCGAGGCAGCACTGATATTTCGTTTTGGTGGCTCATATGTCTATGAGGTAACACTGGACATATGTAATCATATACGTGAAGATGGATGCACGGATTTGTTTCATGTTCTCAGTGGAGCTTTAATTACAGAATTTTACTCCAAGTTTTATTGCCAGCTTCACGTCTCTGTTTAGCCTCAAGTGCTGCTACCGAATTTCCATCTACAGTAAATTAGGTTCATGTAAATAAATGCAGCTTCTCTGAGAAAAACACCAGTAAATGGCACATGAAAGATTTTTATTTGGCCTGGTGCTCCTTCTTTGGGAATGGGCATAACCTGAAATTTAACATGGATGTGTGGGTGTGATTGTTGTCTGCCTGTGCTCCTCTGTTCCCATTTAACATGGATGGGATGGAAGCAGGAGCAGGGTTTATTCCAATGCTCACTATGAACAAGCCTGCAGGAGTTTATCAGTTTACAGCATGAATGTTGTTTATTATAACACTTTAAAAAAGAAAAAAATTATTCAGGGGGGAAAATGCCATTGTTATTTGAGTATTTCTCAGTATTATTCTGCTTGTTTCTCCAGCCCTTCAAATCTTGGTGCATTGACTTCATATCTTGGCATTTTATACATGTAACAGAAGACATTTTCCTCTCACCTTCTCAGGAAACCACTGTCCTTTCCAAAATCTCAATCACACTTTATTCCAAACACACTGTGACTGAAACCAAGTCATCCCCTTCAAGCAGAGAGTTGTGTGTTAATGGCCCTGTTTATTTAAGTGCAGGAAAATATTTGCTTTAATCAGCAGTCTAATTAAACTTGATTTTTTTAATCTATGTATAATCTGTGCTGTTGCTCAATAGTCAAGCAAAGAGCACGAAAAATTTGGCATAAAATATTGTCAAGCACTAATGCAAATGTCTGCTGGATATTCCTTGTCTTTTTGTGGTGAATGGATAGGAGAAAGGACTCCCAGAAATTTAATGAGACTTGAAGGTGGGGCATAAAAAATAGAAAGTTTTGTGCTGATTAACAGCAAAAAATGTTCTTCCTTCAGTGGCTTTCCATTTCGGACAGAGACCATCTGCTGGTGAAACTCTCAATAAAGGCAGGTTTTGCTTGGATAGTTCCATTATTGAAGATAAGCCCCTGTAGCTGAAACTGCACATTTTAATTTTCCATTACTAGATTACATCTCCAGATACTGTCAGATCCAAGTGAATGACATTTAATAAAAACAAATAAATACAATTCCAATGAAAATGGAGATAATCGCCATTGCAGCCTTAAACCCACTTTTATGCTGATACGGCCATGCACTCGTTTTCTTTGTCTTTTTCTAGGCAAGCACATTTCTCTAATTCTACAAATATTGTGACCTGCAAACTGGAATTACTTTTCTATCAAAACTGTTCCCCATCAGTGGATAAAATATATTTGTCTCAGAGAAGTGCAGCTTTCAGCATACACCAAACCTGGAGCTGAATTGTGCCATTAGAAACTGATTTGAAATGGTTCTCCATGAGTAATTGTTATTTTAGGAGCTGTCAACACAGCTTGTTTTCAAATTCAATTTTTTTACACTCTCCTAAATGCTTGTTAATTCATAAAACTGCTATGAAAGATTGCTGCTCTCCTTGTAGAAGGAACAAATTATTATTAAACATCTGATAATTAAATTATGTCCAAATTTTAAATAAAATTTCTATTTTCTTGGGGAAAAATAGGAAAGCAGGAAACATTCTGTATCTATGTAGAATTGCTCTCTGAAACCTGAGTCAAACTTGGCCCTTCATATTTCACCAGTTAAGTTTCTGATACATTTTTATGCAATAGGGATGTTTGGCAATTTTTTTGAGCACAACAGAATTTACAGATTACATGGAGTAAGTGAGGAATAAAAAGCAGGGATAAGGATTGCAGCAGGAATTGCTGGGAGGGAATGACAGGATCATTCAGCTGCAGGGGAGATTCATTGTAAGAAAAAGTAAAATAAAACAAAACACATTGAGAGAAAGAGTTTAATTTGATTAAATTTCAGTCCTAATGAAGGACTGAAATCTTACTGTTGGTGCTCTGGAATGAGATCTTAGGTTATACTGGATAATTCCAAGAAAAGTATCAGCTCAGTGCTCAGTCACTGTCGGAAAAAGTAATTGAAATATTGAGAATAATTTGTAGAGGAGTGAGGTTCAAAACATCGTTAGGCTACTTAAAAAATCCAAGAGGAACCCAACTCCTTGGGAATGTTGTGCCTAGATTTCTGGTCTCTTCTCCAAGACATCCCAGGGAGTTCTCTGAACACAGAGAGGTGTTCACAGAACCAGAGGATGGTTTGGGTTGGAAGGGACCTGGAATGGGGTCCCTGAGGAGCTCCAGGGGGGGACGGCAGGAGGAGGAGCCCAAATCTCAGCCTAAGGCCTGGCCCAGGGGCCATCAGTGCATCATGAGCCCATCCTTCCAGTGCAGCTCAGGAGGCACAGTGGAGCTGGGGCTACAAAACCAGGACTCCCAAGGAACAATCACCTTGTCTGGGTCCCTCCCAGGGCTGTCCCAGCAGATCCATCACTCCTGGGGTCTAGGATCCATCGGGAGCCGCTCTCCGGGTCACCTTTCACCAGAGAAAGGAAACTGGAAAATAGCAGCTTTGAAATAAAGCCAAAGAGGTGGCTCTTCGTAGAGGATTTAATGAAATTATAGACTTCGACAGAGAAATGGGACAAAGTGACAGAATTAAAACACAGCAAAGCAGAACTGATGCAGGAAGTCCTAAACCTACAATGAGTGAAACACTGCATGTGGAGTAATGAAACTATCAGAGGGAAGAATCACTATCGAATTAATTTGTTCTGACATTCCAACCCATCTACCACTGGTTATTGGCAGAGACTGAGCCAGACGTGTCTGCGGGTTTAGTTCAGCTGCACCTTCCAGGCAGAGCCTTGCAGGCTCAGCCTGAGGCTGTGTGAGGGGTTTATTTAACACTGCCTTAATCTGGTCTGTGGGGTTGTTTTGCTTCTCTCAGTCACTGTTCCAGCAGGCTCCTCTTCAGCTGCCTTGCACAGCAGTTGGAGTTTTACTTCCCTGCCCTTCAAGCAATCATCTTGGAATTCAGGCTTTCTGGAGAGGCCTTGATACAAAGGGGTTTTGATTGTACTGCATATAGATTAGCAGCTTTTGCAGCTGATTTTTCTTATTTGTTTTATCTTCTGATAGCCTTGGAAATGGTGATGCAAATCACGCATGGAGTGGTTGAATAAGAAAGAAAAATAAATCAGAAAATGTCCATGTCCCAATCTCTACTCATTGCCCTGTTGAAAGCTGGTGGAGGTGCTTCTCAGTCAACAAATTTACAGTGACATTAATTGGTAATAACAATCCCTGATAAGTAGGTTTCAATATTTGCCGATAAATATAAAAAATTAAGCAGATTTTGTCTTTCTCCCACATGAAAAATTTCTTTACATTCACTGACTTTCTGTGGTAATGAGGTTGAAAAAATAGAAAGAAAAATGTCTTTGGGAATAAAGAGCCGTAAGTTTTCCTATAGTCAGGTGTTCTATTAACTCTGGGAAGGCAATAATATGTGAATACACATAAAATAAGCTCTTATAACGTCTCACTGTCCCAGGTTCACTGAAGTCCAGTGGAAAACACTTCAGTCTTTGCTTTCATCTTTCTGGATTTCTGCAGACTCAAACCTGGGCTTTGACATTAACGTGGGCCAAACCTCATAATCCCGGCTCAGAAAGAGCTGAGTAGGGGATTTGTCCTTTCAGGAGTTTGATCCATGGAATCTCGCAGTACAGGTCAAATCCCAAGGTCCTTCATTATCTCAGCTCTGCTGTTAGCCTGGCCAAACTCCCCCTGACTTTAGGTAAGACTGGAATTAATATTAACACTTGAAATTTGAATGGGAATGAATGAAACTGAAAAGCCATTGGAATATCATAATTCAGCACAGGACATGTGCATCTGCTGATTGATGCCTTTTCTCCTGGGATTTGGTTTTTTATTGGCACTGAGCCCACAGAACAGCTGATGGACACATTCCTGAAATATTTCTGTTGATATAGGAGATTAGATTCTCACCTTTAGAGTGCTTAAACTGAGCTTTTCGCAAGGAGCTTGCAATGGGTCACATCTTTGTTAACCTTTTGCCTAATAAGAGATTTCATAAACAAAGCAACAACCCAAAAATCTGTGGATTATAATAATTAACAATAGAAGTCCACACTACACTTTAGATTCATAAGGCTGAGACAATTCCTCCCCCAGAAAAGGATCTTGGTGGCATAATATAAACTTCTTATTTAAGACTTCCACAACTGTATCCATTTCCTTCCTGATTTAGTCAGCTTTGAGTGCAACAGGCTTAATTTATGATGTTTAGTTGGAGCTGGATGCTTGGACATAAAAAACATAATTGTTTACTTTCTAATTCCACATTGCATTCAAATTCACAGTAAAGTAAAAAATTTAACATGAGAAGATTTTAAAAACATCTTTGAGATTTTTAATTCCTTTCAGACAGCTTTGAAGAAGAAAACTTGGAAAAACAAGGTCTTTCTGTAGCGTAGGCAACATTATCTTATATAAGGATCTAAGTTGTAGTAGCTACACCTTTTTGTAGATGAGAAGTACATGTCATGCATGAAAATATACACTTGGGGAGGACTTAAACAGCACTCTGGCAAATAAACTCAGAATGTTACTTTTCAGCTAGGATATATTAAAAGTTATTGCCCCCAATTAAATAAGCAAGTAGAATTTATTGTAGTAATTGTCCTTGAAAAGGAGTGTCCTGATGTAGGATATTAAAAAGTGTGGAAGCACTGGTATTAAAATCAAGCATTCCATGGAGCTGATGATCCTTGGGTCCTTTCCAGTGCAGGGTATTCTGTGATCCACCAGGGTTCTCTCTGAAAGGGAGAAATGGCTCTGTTAGGGACACAAAGACGGCAATTTCACTGAGAATTAACACTTTATTTTCAAAAGATAAGAGTCTTCCTGAAATTCAAGCTTAGTATTTGTCAAGGTAATTTTAGCCTAATGTTTGGGAGAGGAAATCTGGAAAGTTGTGCCATTTGGGGACAAATACCACCAGAATAGAAGTGTTGCGTAGGTAAGTGAAGGAAAACATAACCATGGGAACTGCTGATTTCGTTCTCTTCAAGAGTCTTGTTATTTTTTTAAGACAGGAACCAATGAACTTTTCAAAGGTGGCCTTTTTTTGGCTTTTGTAGGGAGTTGAGAAGTGCATGAGGCCAGATGAAGAGCGGGGAGAACACTGGCAAACAACCCACATGCCCAAGTTGTGTGGACACAAACCCCATATCCATCAGCCTGGAAATTCCTTCCTTCCCAAGGCTGTTAATGACTTGAGCTAGCGAGAGACGTAGAATCCTATTTATAGCAGTGCTGCACCCTCAGTTTTTCTTTCACAGCACTAATGAGGCATTTCGGCGCTGCTGAAGGGAAGAGATTTTAATTCTTCATGTTAAGCCCGTGGCTGGGCTCTGGAGCTGCAGATCCAAGCATCTGGTGGATCATTTGCTAGCTGTCAGCAGCAGAGACTGTCTATTTTCTGGATCAAACCACCAGAACATCCCAGCCCTTTAACTGGGGCTCGGTAAAAAACAAAACTTGGAGGGTCATAAACTTTTATAGAGTAACACAGCAAAATAGGGTAAATGATATGCATGTCTGCCCAAAACTGGGGCAGGCTCTAATCTTTTCCTTCACCACCTAAAAGGTTCATTTTCTGCTGCAGATTTAAGGCATTAGTATAGGACACCCCAGGAGCTGTTGTGAGCCTTGGAAAATACTGGGTTTACAGCTGTGAAACTACTGGTAGGGAACTGATTATCTGAACATGCTGCAAAAATCATGGAATCGCAGAATCCTGGAATGGTTTGGGTTGGAGGGATCTCAAAGCCCATCCAGTGCCACCCCCTGCTGTGGGCAGGGACACCTTCCACTAGCCCAAGTTGCTCCAAGCCCCGTCCAGCCTGGCCTTGGACACTTCCAGGGATCCAGGGGCAGCCACAGCTTCTCTGGGCACCCTGTGCCAGGGCCTCAGCACCACCTTCAAAAATATTTAAGTGCTCACAATTCCAAACCTATTCTGGTGGAGAACCACAGCAAATTAATTCTCCTCTTCACTTTTGCCATGTTGGGCTTGCTCTTATTCTCTTTTCCATCTGCCAGAGATCCAGCTGGGGTGTGTCCTCATCAGAAGTGTGGGAAGGAAAGAAGAGCTGTTATGTCTTAAGCAGAGTAGACAAACTGAAACCGAAGAGCTGAAAATTTAATTTTGAAAAGTTATTTTGGTCTTGTCAAGACTGAAAGCAAGAGTTTTTTTCCAGTTTCTTTGGAACCCTTCAGTATTTCCTGGAATGGATCCTTTGGAAGCCATGGTTTATGACATCCAACATGTGGAGGGTTTTCCACCTTCGCTGGGCAGATTCCTCAGGTCTCTGCCCTCAAGCTGAGATTAAGGCCAGAAATCAACCTCTGCCCTGACCTGGGGGAAGTCCCCTCTGAAATCCAACAGGTTCTGCCTTAGAATTAAAATGCAAAATTTTGTGTCTTTTTTTTTTTGAAAGGGCGGATGGTGGTGGTGGTTGGGTTTTTTGTTTATTTGTTTGGGTTTTGTTGGTTTTCTTTAGAAAATTCAGTACAAACTCTAACACAACCTTTCCATAGAAACATGGAATCATTAAGGTTGGAAAAGACCTCCAAGATCATCAAGTCCAACCTTCCACTGAATCCCACCTTGTCACTAAACCAAATCATGGAATTCCACATCCAGTCCTTTTTTGGACACTTCCAGGGCTAGGGACTCCATCACTGCCTGTGTCAGTCCCTGATCAGCCTTTCCCTGAGGAAATTTTTCCCAATAGCATCAAATCCTGTCCCTTAGTAATATCACATCCTAATACCAAACAAACTAATTTCACCCCACAAACATTTAACACAGATTTTTATGCTTCATTCATGCCTGGTTTTTCTTTTGACTTTTAACCTGTCATTATCCTGAAGGAGATGGAATGATCTCCTACTTAAAAACATCAGGACACTTTACCTGGGGAAATAAACTGATTTATGCAAAGACATTCTAGTTCTATTAAATAAGATTCTAATGGTTTTATTTACAACTATTTTAGGATAATTAGTATCCCATAGAGTTATTATGTTTGACAGGAAAGGCAGGAAACTGTTATTGCTTTACAAGTATTTCCTTCTAAATTTTTTAAGCTAAACAGTTACTTTATTGTTAAAATCACTCATGGTTCATAAATTTTTCCTGAAAGGTTGTTATTATTGGACCAGTATTTTTATTTTATATACCATGTTTTACTAATGACAGCATATATGAGGCCATTGTTCCCTCAGAAAATTCCTAGGTTCAATCATTACCCCCAAAAGCTTTAGATATTCTTTTATTTAATCACTTTTTTTTCACATATGTATTCAGTTAAAGTTTTCTCCACAGCTGGAGAAAGGTATTTAACACTTCTCCAAGCAGTTTATCAAATATCCCACTTGCCAAGTTGCCTATTAATTTAGTCATCACCACTTGTCACCAGATTTGAATAAATGAGCATTTTCAATAAATCTAAGGCAGCTCTGAAAGCAGATGTTAATTTTGTATTCATGCTCCTCTGAAAATAGGAGTCAAAATACTCGGATGATAAAACCAGCAAAACAAGAAAAAATGTGTTCAGTTGTTCTCTTTTAAGAAAGACATAATTAATTTTATTTAGCTGTCTTTTAGGGGTTTATTGATACTTCATATATAACCTTGCACTCTGAAAGTGCCAAAGCCATGTTTAATTCTGATTGCCCACCAAGGCATACCTTCTGACAATTAAGAGGTAATTAACAATTAGACAGAAGTTAATAATGAAGAACTAGGCATATCTTTTGAAATGACAGAATTGAATAATTCTAATTTTGGTTTATTGTTTAAAATGGACAGTTTTGTCTGCCTGTACTCCTCTTTCCCTGTACCTTGTACAAGGGAGTCCCCTGTGCCTGTCCCATCAGGGTGTGCTCACCATCTCCCATTTTGTGCAGGAAAGTTCTGTCTCCTCATCTGTTCTGTTGTCTCATTCCAACTTTGTGCCACCACTGGTCTTTTATCAAAATCACTCCCGTAATTTTTTTGGCTTTGAACCAACTCTGTTCACCTTGCACTCCTGGAGCAGCCCACATGTGCTAATCCTTCTGATTTTCTGTCTCATTATCATCAGCTGAGGTGATTTTTTCAGCACGGATGCATTCACATGACAGATGACTCTGTCAGTCTGATCTGATCCTTCCAGTCTGGAGACTGGGATGTGGCAGAGACAAATGACTCTTCCATTTCCACTTTCTAGCAGGTACTGGCTGTGTTTACTTTTGCTTTGTTTGGGAAGATTGTGGATGCCCCTGGATCCCTGGAAGTGTCCAAGGCCAGGCTGGACAGGGCTTGGAGCAACCTGAGATAGTGGAAGGTGTCCCTGCCCATGGCATGCGGTGGAATGAAATTAATTTTAAGGTCCCTTCCAACCCAAACCATTCTGGGATTCCATCCAACCCTTGGCAAAATAAGTTCCCCTGACATGCTTGTGGAGCCTTGGGTTTATCTCTGATTTAATAAATAATGCATGGAAAACACAAATAACAATATATTAATTGTGAGTATCTCAGCAAAGAGAAGTTAAAGAAGAGTCTGCATCCAGCCTTAGGTGGGAGGGCACCGCCAGAAAGAAAAGCTCCTTCCATCCATGCCAAGTGATGAATAATTGTATACAATCCATTGAAATTTATTCCCAAGAAGCTTGTCCCACCAGTCTGGGCTAAATGTGCTGAAATGAGGAACTAATTAGTGAATAAGTTGCTTCCACCAAGTTGAATGGGCATCAATCACATTCTGCAACTGGGGCAACCCAGCACTGGGCAGCCCTGCACAGCTGCTGTTGTTTGGGAATGTGCTCCTGAGGTGCCTGAGGAGCTGCCAGCCAGCACCAGGTAGAGGCAGCGTGTCATTTGTCTTGTAGGACACGAGAGGGTTTTGTTCAGTCCCTTTGTTGGGTGTTTTGGTGGGAATTTTTTTTTATGCAGGAAGACAAGCCAGAGTTCCATGATTAATATGGAATCTATTGCACTTCCAAATCACCCTGAGTACAAATATGGGTTGGGATCGAAGTGCCTTTGTGTTAAATGAGCCAAATCATCCAACAGAGAGTTGGTGTTGGGTTTATGCTCTTTAATGGCTTTGTGCCAGCTAGACAGGACTGGTGGGATTCGATCCATCAGGGAATCTGCTGGCTAAAAGTTAACCCAGCAGTTTTGAACAAATCAGAATCATAGAACCACTGAGGTTGGAAAAGACCTCCAAGATCATCCCTGGAATTGTTCAAGGCCTGGTTGGATGGGGCTTGGAGCAACTTGGCATAGTGGAAGGTGTCCCTGCCCATGCCAGGGGGTGGAATGAGGTGACCTCTAAGATCCCTTCCAACCCAACCCATCCTGTGATATTAAAGCTGCCCTGCTTTGTTTTCCAGCCTCAAAAGATCATATGAGCAGGTTACAGAGAGCCATAAGGAGCCATAAAGTGGGATCAGACTGGAGAAATGTGTCTCATCAAGCATAGCAAGGTCTGTGTGTGGGCAGGTTTTGAAGGGAGCACTTATTTCTCTGCTGCTGAAAGGTTTCTTGCTCTCCATTGTCATGCAAATTCCAGCTTGAGGTGGTGAAATGCTGGAATTGGCACTGGAATACATTTTGTGCACAGTCTCTCTTTTATTTCCTGACCCCTGTCAGTGCCTTCTCACTCCACCACTGCTTTGTAGTCACCAAAGAATGAAATCCTGTCAGTGGCTCCTCCAGGCAGCAGGGCCAGCATTTGCAACTGAATAAAACATCTGCATTTTCTTCCAATTATCCATTTTGGGGTTGTACTTCCTGCAGTCCTACTTGTGCATACACGGCTTAGGGGCAAATCTTTTTTACCAACCCATAATAAATTCACCTAAAGTAAAAAAACCCCACACCTGTCCTTGCAGGAGACCCTTGGTTTCACATGAAGTGTGGACCAAAATGAGCTCCTGGGGAATTTGCTCACAGTGTGAGACTAATTCTGAACATTCAGCCCCCTTTGTTTCACACTGAAGTGCTTCCATGGGTTTCAGGCTATTTCCTTTTAAGCTTTTAAGTAAATAGTTTATCATGGAGTGACACAAGACTGCTTCCTTCTTTACAGCCTTTTAAAGATATTCAGTGGCTTTGTTTTATTCAACTTAGGCAAAGGCATAAATCTTTAAAGGCATTTTTTAACTGTTACATTATAAATGGTCTTCTTTGTAGCAAAAGAAAAAAGCCCAAAACTTAGGGATTTCTAAAGATTTATAGGGTTTTTTTGTTTTTCCGTTTTTCCTCATTCTTTCAAGCTGCTAAACAAACATCAAAGCATTAAATGGAGAGGCAACATCTAAGTGCATTTTTCTGATACTGGGTGGGAGGTGTACGAAGGGAAAAGAAAAAAATGAATTTCCAGCTATGGAACAGAGAAGGTATGGACCAGATATTGGTGATGTGGACAACTCCTGCCTGCAGCACCACTGTGGTCCTCTCTAGACGTGGAAAACTGCTCTTGGCACAGTCTTTTTGCCTCTTCAGCCCTTCTGCTGAGACTGTGGATGGAATTACCTGGGCAATTGGTGCAAATCACCTCATTCCAGTGTGGCCAGGAAATTCAACCAGATAACACAATTGCTGTGCAGCCAGGCAAGCTTCAGATTATAGCCTGCCAATGGAAAAAGTTTGTAGTCAAAGGACACAAAAGGTTATTGACATGTGAGCTTCAAATTTTTGTGAAGCTCAGTGTGCTTAATTTGACCCAGCTGGAGTCTCTGGGAATATTTTAGGGACACACATGATGGGAAAGTTTGAAAAACTGCTGCCCGGTCTCCATGAAAGATAATTGTCTGCACTGGAGGTGACTCATAACTGCCTTTTTCTCCTTTAAAATAAGAAACCTTTCATAAAATATAAGCTATTTCCTCACTCATCTGTCTTCCACACTTGACAGATGATTTGCTGTGAAAAGTCTTTCGAAGAAGCATCTGATCAACGTTCCCCCTCCACCTTCCATTTGAAAAATTGCTACGTGTGCAAAAATTCCCGGGAAAGGAAACAAACAAACAAATCAGGAGGGACTCTGAAGTTAAAAAAACAGTGTAAGAACATCCACAATTCCCTTATTTTTTGTAATGGAAAGACACAGGCCTTTTTTGTGGGAGAATTTTTAGTCTGTAAATCAGCATTTGCTTCAGCTTTATAGATCTTTACCATGGCAGGAAAGTGCTGGTGAATGACTGCAGGTGACTGCACTTCCAGGAGGATTCTCTCCTTAAAATACTGAGCTTATCTTACAGAGACTTCCTCTTGTGAGCTCTGCCTAAGTGGGGGAAACACAGCTCAGACAATTCCCTGTTTGCCAAGGGATCGGTGGGATGGAGGTGGGGATCACTTTGGGGGTGGAAGGATGCTGGGACCAGCCTGACTCATCCATCCCAAAGTTAAACACCCTGAGGAGAAACGTTCCTGAGATCCTGACAGAGGAACCAACAGGTGACAGTGCTGACAACTGATCTAACCCAGCCTGGGGACATCTGACATCAGCCACTTTATGCCATAAAAGCCCAGCTCCACTTTTTAATGGGAGGATCTTCTAACACCCCCCTCCTGGGAGTGTATGGAGATTCCTCCCTGGAGTGGGGACATCCTCAAGGTCACTCCTTGAGGCTGAGGAGAGAGATTTGGTCACTGGGATGGGTGAGTGACATCAATCCCTACTTAATAACTGTTTTTTCTAACTTTAATATCATTGCTTCAATAAATAGTGCACCATATTAGTTATAGCTGTCTGTACTGTGTAAATAATTCTGATTAAGGTCTTTCAGTTTAAGCATTATCGTTAACATCATCATTCTAATTGCAGGGATACAGCCCAGGAAGGGCTTAGGAACAGGGAAGGGGATGGTTTTTTTATCTTCTTATTTGAGACTTTCAGCCTTTTGCTGCTGAGATAGGATTACTTTACACTCTTCACCTAATAAACATTTATTGGAGAAGTAATTTTCCCTCTGTGGGCCCTATTGGAAAAATGTTCCTTCTGAACATTGAAATAATTGGAAATCTTGGATATTTGGTAGTCTCCAAGGCCTTGTGTTTTGCTGACACAGAGATGTCTCTCTGGCTCCCAGGGCAAATAAAAACAGGGCCACAGTTCAGGGGTTGCCTTTTCCTATTCTTAAAAGCTCTGGAGAAATAGATACCACTAACTGTGAGTTTTCTCAGCCAGCTGGGGGGTTTGCACTGGTTAACAACAACTCAGCATTCCCTTTTCACCCCGAATTTCCTGAAGGAACTGAAAATGCAGTGCTGGCAAGTGCTTAATGCATGTATTTCTGATTGCTTGTATAGGAAGGGATGGTCAGACACTGGAAAGGGCTGCCCAGGGAAGTGGTGGGGTCACCATCCCTGGAAGTGTTCAAAAATGTGGATGTGGCACTTGTGGACATGGTTTAGTGCTGGGTTAATGGTTGGACTCAATGATCTTGGAGGCCTTTTCCAACCTTAATGGTTCGCTGATTCTATATGTGTGCTGTAGTTTTAATTAGACATTTTAAATAGGCTGCCATGATGGGATTTTTATTCATTTATTATTCCTTAATTACTTAGCTAGTCTATTATAATTGAAATATGTGTTCTGTGGTCTCGTATGAAAAGAGATTGAAAACTAAACATAGGAGCTTCTCAGTGGATGCATTAATTGGGAAGTCAGATAATCAATAAAGGGAAAAACTAAATTAAGGACTATTTAAAATACTCATGGCAAAGCTATTCAATCAAGGAAATTGAGGGATTTCTCCAACAGAAACTGGGCCCTCTTCCCTCCCATCTCAGGGGAGGAGTGGTCTGATGTCCATCCCTGCATTGGTGGCTGGGGATGCACAGCCTCATTCCCAAAATCTGGGGGTGGGTGATCTCCATCCCTGGAAGCCACGGAGAAAATGATGGGCTCCATATTCCTGAGGCACAGTGCTAAGTCAGGGGCACAGAGGGGCTGTTCTTGATGCCTGACATGGCTTTTAAAAGGTGGCCTATTAGTGCAATATTTTAGATTAAAACCTGTAATCATGACTCTCCAACAGAGGACCGATGACCTGAGGCAAAGCCTTTTATATTTTCTGCACTGTTAGAAAGCAGCAGAGTTTGAAATGTACGGGTTTTGCTGCCCTACAAATGAATGAAGGGGTAGAAAAGTCCAAATAAATACCAAAAATATTAAATAATCATCCTTTAAAATCATTGGAAATCATTGGAAAAGACCTCCAGGATCAACAGGTCTGACCTCTTGCTTCCCTCAGGCCCCATGGAGTCAGGACACAAAAGGTTTAGTGCAGACTGTCAGAAATGTTTTGTTCTAAAGGGGTGACTAGCAGTGCCACCTTGGCTGCAGTGATATCAGACTTGTATTTGGGCAGTGACATTACAGGCAGCTCTGCACAGCTTCTCTGGGCACCCTGTGCCAGGGCCCTGCCACCCTCACGGCGAGGAATTCCTTCCTGACACCCAATCTGAATCTAGATTTAGTTTGCCATGGCTGAGGAGTGGAATAGGCCACTCTTTTATTCAGCTTGGATAAAAATGGATGAGAGCACTGAGCTGCATTGAGATTTGGAAGCAAACCCCTGACCTTGATTGCAAACTCTGTAAGAAAATGAGACCAAACCCCTGAGATCAAGGGTTGATGTGCTCACCCCAGTGTGTGCTGCTTGTAAAAACCTCCACACTTACAACAAAGAATGATTTTAAATGTCAGAGCAATGGGCATGGGAAAATCCTTTCTGATCTTGATTGTGACAACTCTGAGGACTGGCATCTCCCTGGGAGATTTGGGATGCAGAAGTGTGGACATGCAGCTCCTGAATCCTTTCTTTGTGGATACAGTGGAGCTGGCTCAGAGTCCAGCCCAAGGAGCTGGGACAGCTCTGTACACCAGAAACTGTTTGGTCTTTACGGTCTTATAGTCAGGATGCTTCACCTTCCTTGCCACAATCTAAAAATAAAGTTCCCTAGGATGAAACAATTCAGAATAATCAAAATGTTTTTGCTCTGGA
Source organism: Pachycephala philippinensis (assembly GCA_013397055.1). Lineage (NCBI taxonomy): Eukaryota > Metazoa > Chordata > Aves > Passeriformes > Pachycephala > Pachycephala philippinensis. The sequence goes on along the minus strand of VWZT01015725.1, from coordinate 30,669 downwards.
CAGGGACCGGCCTTCCAAGGTGGGGCTTGGAGCACCCTGGGCTAGTGGAAGGTGTCCCTGCTCATGGCAGGGGGTGGCACTGGATGTGCTTTAATGTCCCTTCCAACCCAAAACACTCTGGAATTCTCAAATTTCTATGAAGGGAAGTCTAAAGGAATTTTATCAGAGGGAGGAGAAGCCAAACTAATATGTTTTAACATGAAACAAGAGTGTTTCTTGCCAACTGCTATTTTATTTTCACTGGAATCTGGTGTTCCAGAATGAGGCTGTTTTGACCTCCTCCATCCCTCCCCTCCTTTAATTCACTGCTGCCATGTAGTTTGGAATAGGAATTTCCAATTGCGTGTTTGTAGGTGAGCACACACATTCTCAAAAATTAAATATCTCTGTTAGTGGCCTTGGACTTAACGTGGAAACTTGAGGGGGAAAAGGCTTTAATTCATCCATTACACGGGATATTGAGTAACTTTAAATAACCTTCCCTTCCAAGGCTCCAGCTCTGGTCAGTGCAGAGATTAACCCAGAAAAGAAACCAAGTTCCAGAAATCAAGAGAGTGATGAGCCTGATTAATCCTCTCCATTACTGCAAAGGGAAGAAAGGAAGATAAGCCTCATCAGACAAATGTTGGCCTTCAGGAACTCTTCCTTAGCATATTTGCATTCATAAATTAAATTAACTCAGGCAGCTGCATGAACCCCAAAGTTTCAATTATTAAAATGATGACTACGTAAAAAAGATACAGGAAATTGCAAGGGCATGCTGTACAAAATATTAAGTTTTTAAGGTTAAATGCAGGTGATGGGGCTCATCCCTGATTTTTCCATGTATTTGGCCATAGAAGAACTTCCAGTAATCATTACAAACCAATATAATGGAGACTTCTACTCATATTTATAAAATTAGAATTAATATCAAAGAAAGGCAGTAGGTGAACACTGCCATGGTCCTGTACAGACCACTGAAGTGACTGAATCTGATCCTGATTAATCATTATTGATTATTCTTATAATTTAATTTCTGCACCTTTTTGCAGAACTGAAACATATCAGTAAATAAATGCAGAAAATAGTTTAGATGTCACTGAAATCCCAGCACTAAAAATTGATCCCAGGAGAAAAGAAAGTGTCAGAGTTCTTTCAAAATAAAAAATAAATTTTCCTTTTTTACAGTTGAATCTTTGCTGACAGTATGGATCTTCTTGATGTAATTTCTATATGAAAGAACAAAATGCACACTCGTTAACAGCAAGAAAGTTTCATGGAGGCACAAAGAGTGTTTTACAGTTTAGTTATAATAAAGTTTGTGGCATTTCATTCAATGTGGACATTCTCTTGGCAGAATTTAAAATTCATTTGGGGAAAGAATGTCAGTATATTTTCTAATGGATGAGAAAATACTCTAAAGTGAACATCTCAGACCTGATAAATAGAAAGGACTGTGCAGAGGCAGAGCATTCACAGCATTTCTGCAGAGAAAAGTGCAAAAAGAGAAAGAAAAACCATCAGAAGCCTGGATTAATGCACATGCACCAGCACAGCTTCTCAAATCCTGTGTGATGGCTCGAACATGACAACATGGAACAGCTTCCCAGGACATGGCCAAGGAGATAAATTTGGCAGCAGCAGGTGTTCATTTCCCCCAGGAAACTCCTAAAAGTGCTTAAAACCAGTGGGTTATCTACTTAACCTTGTTCTCAAGGACAGAGCAGAGAGGGAGATCGGCACTTGCTGTGGAATTCTTGGAAAATGTTACATAAAAAAGTAAAGACACTGCTCATTATAACTCAGTGCTCCTTTCAAAACTGCCAGAGATCAGCGAGGCCAAGAGCTCGGCAGGATTTAAAAATCAATTGGATAATTACAGTGATCCATGAGTCGTCTCACAGCAAATAGTCGATCATAGCAAAGACTAAACAAAGACTCGTTTCCTCTTCCTCAATAAATAAACAAACACATGTCTTGGAAGGGAAAATAAAGGTTCAACCTGCAGGGCATAAGCAGCCTCTGACTAATGGGGGTTGGGAAGGAATACTCAGGGAGAAATACTGTACCCAAGCCAGGCTTAATGCTTTGGGGCTTAATGTAGGAATTCCAAATTCCTCAGGCCCTGGGAAATCAGAGTTTGTAGTGCTACCCTGTGGGGTGGTCAGCACTCTCCAAAGGCTCCCTGCTTACTGAGAGCCTTGCGTGGAAAAATTCCCATGAGGAGCAGCTGAGGGAGCTGGGAAAGGGGCTCAGCCTGGAGAAAAGGAGGCTCAGGGGGGACCTTGTGGCTCTGGACAACTCCCTGACAGGAGGGGGTAGCCGGGGGGGGTCGGGCTCTGCTCCCAGGGAACAGGGACAGGAGGAGAGGGAACGGCCTCAGGCTGGGCCAGGGGAGGCTCAGGTTGGATATTGGGAAAATGCCTTCAGTGAAAGAGAGGTCAAGCACTGGCACAGCTGCCCAGGGCAGTGGTGGAGTCCCCATCCCTGGAAGTGTTCAAGGAATGAGTGGATGTGGCACTCGGTGATGTGGTTTAGTGGGAAGCTGTGGGATGCAGTTGAAGAGTGGACTCCATGACTTCAGAAATCTTTTCCAACCTCAGTGATTCTGTGGTTCTTCCCCTTCCTGGTAAAGGGAAAAATTCACCACATTTCCTACCTTCCTACCCAGGGCCCTTTCAAGAGAAGTTTGTTCCCTCCTGCTTGGAGGAGCCGGATGAATCTGCTCTAGCACTTTGGGGAGGGACAGAAATCAGGACATTAAATAGAGCATTTCAATTCTTTGTAAAAGTGGGATTCTCCTCGATGGCAGTAATTCTGAAAGGCAGAGCTGTCTGATAGGGATGGGCCTTGCCACACACAGCACGTGGACAGAAGCTCAGACCCTGGGAGGTAGCTGGCACTTGGCAACAGAGTTAAGATTAGTGAAAAGGTGATGTAAGAAAGGAAAAATAAAAGTGCAAAGGCCCTAATTCACAACATCTCACAAGATTATTTATAAACTCCATCTAACCCCAAGTCAACACTAATCTGACTCCCTCGGAGAATTTTGGTGTTGCAGCACCCCGGTTTCACACACCCTCCTCTGAGGGAGGTCTGGCAGGCTGGCAGCACCTTCTGACGGCTAAAAATGTCCTATTCAGACTTTTTTTCATCAGCAATCCAGCCCCTTCAACTCATAAGGAACAGGTTCGGTTAATCTTTTTATTAAAGGGAATAATTTCTGTTTTCATGATAAGAAACAGTCAAATTCATTCCTCCATGAACTCCTCTTGGAATTCTGTGTGTGTGTGCAGGCAAAGCAAAAATACAGGATAGACACAACTTTTTTGCTTCCCATTTGTGACTACTCCCCCAAAAACATGGGTGAGCCCTCAGGTGCAGCCAGGAAATCCGTAGGATATATTATTCCTAATAATCTCCTGGCAGCCTCGGCTCGTGAGGTATGAGAGCATCCTTTCTGCTCCTACAGAGAAACCTGAAAAAAAAAGGGCCAAATTCCCCCTTTTGGAAGGTGGACTTGCCATTTATGCACGGTGCCATTAAAATTAATTACCTGAGAACCAGTCCATAATGTCCACAGGTACGGAAATAATAAAAATTAATTGACTGAAAGCATTCATAAAATTTTTGGAGCAAAGGTCATTAATTTGTGCTCGCTGAAACAGAGACTTGCACGCTTGGATTACCCAAATACTTCAGCAACAGGACAAATAACAGGTGCTCCAAAGGGAGCTGCCTACAGTGAGGGTCTGCAATTTTGGGGTTTGGATCCCAGTCTAGGAGGGCAGCAGGTGGCAGTGCAGGAGGTTGTGTACCTTGACCCTCTTCTTGAAAACCATTCCCAAGGGAAAGTGCTCGGACCATCCTTCTCTTGCATTCAGACAAATCCATACTAAAGTAAAGGAAAGAAGAAAAGGGAAAAAAAAAAGCTTTGTTTGCAGGTGGGATTTTCTGAAGATGCATTTCTTGTTACCAAATAAGACATAGCAAAGGAATAATTAGAGATGTCACTTTTTGAGGAAGCAGATCCTATCCTGAGGTGATTCCTCAAGTCTAGTGGAGGCAGGTATCACCTGAACTGATGGAAAAGGATTATTTAAAAAAAAAAAAAATCCACTTCATTGTTGAAATTCAATTTTCATGAACTAAGGAGTGTGGGATCTAATTTCAGGTGCTGAAATCTGAACCACTTCTGGGTGTTGCTGCTGGGTTTGTTTCTGTTGGAATCAGCAGAATATACATATTTATATATCGATATATCTTCTGTTATGTGTCTGCTCAGATGGCTTATAACAAATGATAATTGTATGATTTTTGTCACATTATCAGGGTGCCCAGAGAAGCTGTGGCTACCCCTGGATCCCTGGAAGTGTCCAAGGCCAGGTTGGATGGGTCTTGGAGCACCCTGGGATGGTGGAAGGTGTCCATGCCTATGGCAGGGGGTGACTGGATGAAATCTCAGGTCCCTTCCAACCCAAAGCAGTCTGGGATTCTGTGACTATGAATTAATTTCCCTCCTGTTCCCCAGCAGTCTCTCTGTACATCTCCCAGAACCCAAAACCAGTTTTGGAGAGGTTAATAATTCCCAATTTCAAATGCAAAGTAGTTAAACATAGCACTCTGTACTGAATAAATGGAATAAGAACCTTTGACTTTTAAAAGCATCGATGCTTTTGTATAGTGAATATTCTCTTAAAGCCCTGGAATGGTCTGGATTTACACAGGCAGCTCCTGATGTTTATAGGTAACAATTTATACAATCAATTTTAGGACTGAAATTGCAGAACCTGTGTAGTCAATTATTTAATTGTGGCCACTTGAATAAGTGTGTGCATCTTAATAAATGTTATTAATTTAGTAATTAAAGGGGAAGGCAAGTTTTTGACCTCAGTGACATTGAAAAAATAATCATTTGATTATAGATAATTTTCTGAAGATTAATTATCTCTGTGGTTGAGGCTCTAGGCTGGTACCAGTACAACCTGTGGGGTGACTGGAGAAGTGTTACCCCAATGTTTTGAGTTTTCTTTTGACAGAATACTCATTTTATTCTGTTTATAAGGCGTTTTGTCCAGGAATGATGTACTGTTATTCTTTTAATTCTGTTATTTATCAATAATACACAACAAGTGCTTTAGACTGCAACACTGACAATACAGAAGAGGGTAATTTGGAGATTATTTCTTCTGCATAAAGTGTAATGATTGCATGTAATTAGGACCAGAACTGCTGCAGAAGTCTGAATGGGTTGTTATTAAACAACATATCTGGTGTTCAGATTTATGTTAGCAAAAATGGTATTTCTTGCCTTTAATTTTCTTCTCTCTAACTTTTTTCTACTGTTTATTCCTGGTAAGTAAATATATGTAACTTTTCGATAATTAATTATGCTGTTGTGGGGAGTATATTTGGTAAACAGGACTCTAAGTAATCCGTTCTTTAAAAGCAACCAATCACATATTGATAAAATAAGTGCATTTAACATTTTCACGTTGCAGTTCTCCATTGTGCATCATCACAACTGGAATTGTGGAGCTGGATGAGTCCCTCCTTTAACATTTCTCTATTTCTTCTGTACACTCCTTCTCCCCAACGAACCTCCTCAGTCTCTTACTTATTCCCTCTTTGTTCCTCTCAGTTATTGAAGGGATAACCGCTTTCCTTCAAGCTTTATCTGGTTTTAGTGATTTCTGACTTGTCCAAGTGACATCCTTTACCTTGCACTATTCAGCAGCTGGAAAATACGGTTCCTTTATTTATCCTCTCTCAGCTCAGATTTCCCTCATGAATACTAAGAAGTGCAAAACTCATTTAATTTTCCCACTTTATCCTGTTCGCTTCGTATTAAGTTTCTCCCTAATCCCTTAGTGGGCTAATTATTCCACTTTTCAGCCCTTTATCTCTTTCCCTTTATATATTTAAAGAATCTTATATTGTTTTTAGTCACTCCCAAGATAATCATTCCTTTTTTATTGTATTTTTCCATTGCAGCATTTTTGAGACCCTGACACCCATCCTCTTCTACTTCCTTTATTAATTTTCAGGGATATTCATTTACACGGCTCTGGATAAATTTTCTCCTATTATCCCTCTCTCTCTCCAGTGCCTCCTCCTTCTGGGACAGCCTCTTTTTTGAAGTTGAATTACAACACAATTAGAGGGGAACCAACTACAGGAAATCTTTAACTTCCCCAAAATATTGCCTGCCTTCCTTCCACATCTGTGGCAGAGGGTTTGTTTGTTTTTTTTTTTTCCTCTTGTCTAAGTCAGAAGCCAGGTCAGAATATTGAATTAGAGGAATTCCAGAACGTGGAGTCCCAGGAAGAGCCACATGTCAGGCAGGTCCTGCTGATTTTCTGCCCAATGCCACTTCTGGGATCACCCTATTCCCTGAAAAAGCTACTTTTCATGGATTATCTTCCATCTGCTACACTTTAGGTTTCTCATGATCACAGGTGCAACATTCTCAGAGCTCTACCCCTGCCTGTGATACCAAATCTGGCCCAATAAAATATAAACTAGAGGAACTGAGTGCTCTAAACTTGCTGGTTTACTTAGATCAGGCAAATTAAGAATTTCATCCTAAGCATGTTTCCAGAGAGATAAAATGAATACAGTTAAGCCTCCATGTCTCTCTGAATATATTTGTCTGCACATGTTTGTAATCCTATAACCATATAATTATATACAACAGACACAGATATTTTAGAGTTTTGTGGGGGCTTTCACAGATTTGAAACCCTGTATTCCACAAACCTGAACAAATAACACATTCCTAATACCTTATTTTCCCTCCTTGTATTTCAACATTTCAAATGCAAGGTGATTTATTTATGTTTTATTTTATTTTATTTTATTTTATTTCATTTCATTTCATTTCACTTCATTTCATTATGTATTCTAGGTGGCTGAAGCTAGTCTTGCTAACTTGGCTCCCTTGTTAATCACGCACTCATCGTGTTCCAGCTAAAAAAATACAGATTAAAGTGAGTAAATTGTTTTTGGGAATTTTGTTTGTTTTGGTTTTAGCAATGCCATCATTCCTCCGGTTTTCAACTTCTGTTGGCTGCGTGGTTTGAGTTTGAAAGAGTTTGAAAGGAATTAGAGGCAGCACTTTTTGAGCCAGACTAAAGCCTTTGAATGATTTTCTAGATTACCATTAATTAGTCTGGGTGGAATCCAACCACTTCCTTAATCTCTAAACAAGGCAGTGTTGTTTGAAGCACTACAGGCATTGTCTATCTGCAGATATTATCAGTATTATTCTACTCTTTAGCTCAGCCAAATTAGAACAAAAATAATCTTAACCTCTATTAAACAAGGCTAATAAATATTCCTGAAAATACAGATTGATTTCCCCAGTTTATTCAGTGGAGAGCCTTAAAAATTTTAAATATTTATCCCTGTTGAAGGCAGGTAATTGGCAGAGCAAAGGAACAGATCCCTGCAGGCTTTCTGTGTTTAATACCTGTGTGATGCATGTGTAGTTCAGGGCTTAGACTCCACACCCAGCACGCGGCAAAGGAAAAAATGGGCAAAGAGATGAGGTGAAAGCATTCTCAGTTTGATCTCCCTTCGTGTTCATGCAAGATTTTAGGGTTTTAAGTTCTACACAAAGCATGGGTTTTACACAGAACATGGGCTTTGTTTATTTACATTTATTTTCACACCTTCCAGTGTTTCAGCAGCTGGATTTCCAATTCATTGAAGATACACTGAGATCTGTTTCTAGGCTGTTCTGTCTCAGTTATTCAGCACAGGCAAAGTGGTTCTGGTTGGGTGGTGTGGTGAAAAATTCAGTTTGAAGGGTGAAACAAACCTGGCCCACGATGATTCCCAAACCTCTCCTTACTGTGGAGGGACAGCAGGGCCAGGGGGCTCCTGGAGCGGGGCCAGCGGAGGCTGCGGAGCTGAGGAAGGGCCTGGAGCATCTCGGTGCCCAGGAAGGGCTGAGGGAGCTGGGGCTGCTCAGCCTCAAGAGGAGCCCCAGCCGAGAGGGGCCCTCAGCCCTGGGTGTCCCTGGCTGCAGGGAGGGCTCCCAGCAGGGCCCAGGCTCTGCTCCAGGGCCCAGCAATGGCCCCAGAGCCACGGGCAGGGCCTGAGCCCAGCAATTCCCCTGCACAGGAGGCACAACTTCTGCCCTGGGAGTGCCCAGCCCTGAACAGATTGTGCACAGAGGCTGTGGGGTCTCCTCCCTGGGGATATTCCNGGGTCTCCTCCCTGGGTATATTCCAGAGCCGTGTGGGCACAATCCTGTGCCCTGTGTTCTGGGATGGCCGTGCTGGAGCAGGGAGGTGGCACCAGATGAGCCACTGAGGGCCCTTCCAGCCTGACCCATCCTGTGATACCGTGTTTGGAATTGTCGAACCAAAAGACTCTAGGACTGTTTTGGTATTTGGTTTCCATGATTAGAAAGAGCTCTGGGCTTATTTCACAGAATCACAGAGCAGTTTGGGCTGGAAGGGACCTCAAAGATCATTGCAGTGCAATGTTCCCCCAGCAAAGGAAGGTTTGATGCCCAGTGAGCCATTCCCTGAAGAGTCGGACTCGGTGATCCTTGTGGGTACCTTCCAACTCAGAATATTCCATAGTTCTGAGATTAATTTGCTGATTGTTACTGTCTCTATTCATGCCAGGAGCAAACCAAGTCACTGTTCTAGTTACATACAACAACACTTCTTCCTTTTGATAGAAGTGTTCTTTTTGTTTCCACTGAAAGAAAATAGCTTCTCTGAATTTACATTTATTGTTCCTGGATAATTTTATGGATACTTGGAATTACAGAAGACCCCCATTGGACAGCAAAGAAGGAAATTTCAATCTGATTCCTTGGAAGTAGAGAAACATGGCTCAGGCAGAATCCAGGAGAGGAGTCCTAATAACACCAGAGCCCTGATGAACAAAACCTCCCTTGGACAAAAAACCCTGGATAAGATATAAACTCCCCTTTGGGCGTTTCTAACAGCTGATTATGGAAGTGATTGATGCTAGAAGGGTTTGAGTAACATTATCTTTAGGAAATGTCACATTGAAAGTTCAGAAATCTGGAGTGTGTAAAGTGATAAATTAATACCTTTTAAGTGGGAAATACGAGCTACCTTAGAGCTACAGAGAAGACTGTCATGTGCAACTGTGTTTTTATGGGTTCCAAAGGCACCTAGCTTTATGTGAGAAGTTTAGAAACTGGTTCATTTTCTAGAGGGGAAAAAAAAACCCCAACAATTTCTAAATGAACTGGTGAGAGTAGATTACAAATGAGCTTGGTGAATGGCAAAACACAGAATCCTACCTGTTTAAATGACTCAGCTGGCCAAAAAAAAAAAAAAGAAGA
>VWZT01015725.1:0-14118 GCA_013397055.1 Pachycephala philippinensis | reverse complement strand
GGCTTGAGATCCCGGTGGGGTCCCCGGTAGGAAAGCAGCAGAAGGCAGCGGATCTGCAAAAGCGAGTAATCTCCTTCACTCCGAGGGGGAGCTCCTGTCTCCTCCGATGCCGGAAGAAACAGGAAGTCCAGGGCTGTATCCAGCCTGTCTTTGCCAGTTCAAATCTCGCGGCATACCCCGCCCAGCACGAGAAAAAACCAGGCCAGATGGACTCCTCCCCCAGCGGCCACGTCTTTTGTCCTTCTTAAGTATTTAACAATAAGCAACTAAAGTATGGAAAAATTCCTTAAGAGGGAAGAAACAAAAAACAAAAGGCAACTCCCAAAACCCTCAACATTATCCACCCCGAATTTTTCATACTAACAAGTTGCGTCAACTCAAACCTATAAACCATATACATACATGCACTACCCTAATTATATACACATATACATGCAGATACAGATACAAATACAGTGCCATAGGTAGTTTACCCCAAAACAAGGTCTGTTTACCCAAGTCCAGTCTGGTTTGCCCATGACAGTAATGGGTGAGCGATCTCCTTGTCATCATCTTGAGCTTTCCCATGAAATTCTCTTTCCCATCCTGCTGAGGAGGGGCAGGGAGAAAGCAGCTGTGTGGGTGTCTGGCAGCAACCTTCCATCTTCTTTCTATCACAGTCTTTTGTTTGCTATTTCTTAGCAGTGCCAGAATTTAATATCACTAAAACCTGAACATCTGCTTGGTTTCATCCATGTGACTGTGGCAGTGTTTTCCTTCTGATTTTCCACTCCTGCTGCCTTTCCTTCGCTGGAGTTTCCTCTTGCAGACACAACGTGAACATCATTAAGGCTGAATCACCTGGAAAAGAGGTTTGCTCATAGCTGGCGGTTTTTTATGATTTCATTGTCTGCTGATTTATATCATCCACTGATGATTTCCTGAGGAATCCATCTGGAAAGGTCTCACCACCAGCAGAGTGTGGGAGATTTGGCCTGTGTCATCTTCAAATTCCTGCTGTTTTCAAAATGCTTTTGCTCAGCTGTTTGAAAATAGAGAAAATCGTGCCAAAATATAAAGGGTACCTATATTTTTTGAAAATGCACATTTTAAATATAGGAAATAACACATCAAGGGGTCAGAAGTGGAGGATACAGCAAGATGCAAATCCCGTTTTGTCTGATGCGATCTCACAGAACTTGTGTCATAACCGTTGAGCTGGTTTTGGTGCTGAATTTTCACACTTTTTCCTCCATTTTAGTGTTTCTATTTATTTAAATGACCTCACCTTGCTCATTGTGGTTAAACTGACCACTAAGAAGAAAGAGTTGACCTCCCAAATATGCCTTTTTCTATGAGCTGTTGTTTAATTTTATTTTTATTGCTATTTTTTCTACCAAGTGGTTTAACTTCAACATATTTATGACATAAATGAGTGTTTGCCAAACTTGTCTGTCGCCCAAACATCATTTTTTCCCAAACACTAGCATAAATTTTTTACCTGCTCTCTGTCTGTTCTCAAAGCTCTGCATGAGACAGTGTTTTTCCTGCAGTATTGAACAGTGTTTAAATTGAAGGAGGTTGCTGAGAAATCAATCTCTGTGCTGGCTGATGCTTTTTGCCAGCTTTCACTTATCAGGTGATGCTTCCGAATCTCCTCTAATGTCAGTAAATGACACTGTGTACCCTCCTTAACAAGTGATCTATACCTTCATCTCAACACACTGGAATTTATGACTTTTAATTACTTTAACTGCTCTCTCAAAAGCTTCTTTCTTTCCCAGCCTTTTTTTTTTTTTTTTTTTGTTCCCTAGCAAAACAAAAAATGAAATAGGAGAACAAACGATACATTTTAATTATGTCAATAACATGCAATTTTCTGGTCTTTTCTCCTTCCCTGAAGTTTAATTAATTTGGAGCAAGTAATAAATTGTCATAGCTTTCAGCTCAGCTCCTCGATTCAAAATGAATTCACTTCATTCGATGAAATTAGATTTGAGATCTGTTCTCATCTCCGTGAGCCCCAGTCCCTGGCTAGGAATCAAAATGTGGACATTTTACAAGGAAAACAGTTCAATATTTTGTCTTGCTGGTGATGCCAGGCCTGTTGTACTCACCCCACGCCATCTTCCCAATCCTGTCACCACCACAGCATTGTCCCCAGCCCTGCTCTCAGCCACTCCTGCAGGGAATATTCCTCTCTGCTTCTGGTGCTGTTCCTGAGATCAAACTGGCAGAATTCATCCCAAAGAAGCCTTTGTCTTCCAGAACAGATAAATGGACTGAACTGGTGGCCAGTCCAGGTCTGGGGTGGGGTGTGACACCAGAAGGTCACCCAGAGGTGCCCACAGCAGGTTCATTGTTTCCTCTTAAAATGCACCCTCGTGTGCAGCTTCCATCGGCAAGGGACACCGGGATTTTTCTCCACGGAGGGATGGAAAAGAAACCATAAGAGAACCTGTGAGAGGATATTTCCCAGAGCCTCCCACACTTGGATGGGTGTCTCGGGACAACGTTTCAAGGAGCTTTTTTGTTCCAAAAGCCACTTCTGCAAGGGTTGCCAGTCACAAGCTGGAAGAAGCTTCATTGTTTTGTGCTTGTTTGGGGTTTTTTTTAAGTTATTGCAGAAAAAGAAGGTCGTTTGCAGGATAAATTTATAGGAAATACGTTTGTCTTATTTGTAGAGAAAACCTCCCCTCTGCCACTTCCCCTCTTCTATAACTCTCCAGTTTCAGGGGTGTGTTTCACACACACAGAAATCTGCTCAGTCCAGAGAAGATGCTTTGTATCAAGTTTCTCAAGTTTGGTGTTTAACTTTGTTACATAGGAGAAAAATTCGTGTTCTTGAATTTGAAATATTTTTCAAGATCTAGTGGCAGAGACTTCCCCTGCCATTCACTATTCCCAGCAAGAGAGGTTGATGATGTCTGAGACAAATTAATAAGGAGTATTATTATTTTTAATAAGCATGAACTCCCAGAACTCTGGACTTTGGGGAAGTCTTCAGCTCTATCTCTAATAATCCAAGAGATCATTTTATATGCTGAGAGCCAAGGAAGATGCAGATACATCCAGAAAGAAGTGTCAGTAGGCTGGAGGTGTGAATCTTGGAATGTCAGTGTACTCATCCTCTGAAAATTTCCAGTCTCTTTGTAAACTTTCTCAGAAGAATGAATTAATGTTGACTTATTTCGTGTGCTGGGAGGAAATAATAATAAGTTATTGTCCAAAATGACCATTGTCATATTGTGAATTATTTTTTTGACCTTTTCAATACTCATGATGTTGTTTGAGTGATCACACTTTTGCTGAAAAACTTCAGCAGGTGGATGTGAGTCCTGGTATGGAATATCAGGGTTTTATTACTGGAAAAATATTAAATATTGTATGAATACCAAAAACTGAGCTATAATGCCATAAAACCTGTGTTCAGATGCCACTCCCAGCTTCTGATGCCTAAATTGTCTGATGTTATTGTTAGAGCCTGACCCTGCCAAGGTCTGACCACTCTGCTCTCGTCCAAAAAGAGTCTTGGGCAGATACTGAGTCTAATCAGACATGCACAACTAGACCTGCCCTTGGCAATCCCAGCTTCTGATGGTGGCCTCCTTTAAAAAAAATAATTAAAATAGATAAGGGACAAATCTGTTCAGCTGTGTTGCCTTGATAGGCTGGAGACTCTCAGAGTACATAAAAATGTACCACACTAACAAGCTGAGATGTAGGAAATAATGAATCCTAATTGCAGTGACTGCAAGGCTACTGAATTTAAAATCAGAATATTTTATTCCACTGAGCAGCACCTTCCAGCCTGCACCATGCTCAAGACACAGAAATATCTACAGTTTGCAAGGGAATTAAGTGTAATTGGCATTAATATCACCCGGTCAGCATTAATTTGTTAGAATAAACGTTATCATGTTGTTATATGCACCATCCAATGCCACAAATAGAGAAAGGAGAAGGGATGGGAAGTGGAAAGCTTGGAGCAGGATTGAGTTTTAAGGTGACTTTCACCTTGCACTGCTGAAGCCACTGAGCCGTTGTGGGACAAGAAATGTCTGTCCTGGGTCAATCTCACAAAATATTGCACTTTCTAAGGCCAAATAACTCTTTTCATCAGGGCTCTGGTACCATAGCTTTGAATTTTGCATGCGGCTGACAATGAGACAATTTGTACCAGTCCAGTGTATAACACTGCAGCCTGTCCAAGCTCTGACACTGGAACAAAATCTATTTACTGAATATTTGTGTTTCTATCCTAAGGAAAACCCACTCTGTTCCGAGCATGTCACAGAGGTGTTTTGGTCATGTTTTTGTTCTCTCACGGTGAGATTGCAGCCAAACCCCATTTTCTTGCAAATGGAGTTACATGGCAGGTTTTGTTTTTTCCTCCCTTGTTTCTGTCATTCCTCATTTGCACCAGAACTCCTATTTCCATTTCTCCCCATCCAGCAGGACAGTGTTATTTATTATTTTGTTTCCTGCCGATTATTGATTCCCCTCTGCTGAACAGATTACAGTTGCTGGTTGAGGGATTTTTTCCTCTGGGAACAGATAAAATCTTTATAAAAAGCAAGTGTTTAGTAGGCTTATATGCTGGTCCTTTCAGTGCTGAGGTTCAAGCTAGGCCTGGCTGGAAATTCCAGGTTTTATTTCCAGGGAATATACTGACAATTGAGTCGGGAGTGCATTTCATCCACTCCTAGCAGCTGAGGTAATGTATATCTTTATGTAGCTCTCTGAAAGAAATTCAGAGTATTTTATCCTCGGTCACAGTAGTTTTAGAGAGATTAGCACTTTTTAATCATTTTTTTAACAAAGATGTTCTTTTGCAATTTTTTTTTGGGGGCAGGGGAGCACAATTAGCTTAATATTTTTTGGTTTTCAGGTTATGTCACAGAAGATAAAAAGGTGAACTCCTGTTAAAAAGCTTTAGGAAGTGTAAGTGGGGAGCAAGCTGTGTGTGGAGGTGGTGTTTTGGGGGCAGTTCTTGTGAAAAGAGGCTGGAATTCCTGAGGCTAATGCAGGACTCGGTGTGCACAGGCAGGAAGAAAGCTGCTGCCCTTAAAGATTTCTATCAAATATCCAGTTTTGTTGGAGCTATCAGTTCCCTGGTGTAATTCGAGGCTGGGTCATGACTCTGCTTAGGGTTAAGATTTGAGGGAAGAGGATGTGAAGAAGACATTTTCTATTATATTCCCCTTATCTACCACCGAGAGATAAGAGGTTATCATGGGGAGCCACTGCCTTAAGTTGCATTTTGCTGTAGGTGCTGCCTCCGTAGCTGTAATTACAGCTTTGATTTCATGCCCTGATCATGGCTGGATGCTCTGGAAGCAGGAAAGGATTCGTGGGGCCTAAGCCTTATCACATCCTCCAGTGCATAATCTCAGGCTGAAATGAAGGCCAGGGCTTGGGTGATGGTGCTGGGTATCCATCACTGGGTTATTGATGCCTAAAGAGGCCAACCTAGAAACAGAGACTGGACAGGAGTAAGGGAATAAAGGTGGATATTTATTTGAAAGGCCTTCAGAGGTACACACAGGCCAAAGGCTACACCCAAGATGGACCCTGAGTCATGAGTTCTTCACACTTTTATAGGTTTGGTCCATTTGCATCTCAACCCAATTTCACCAATTAAAATTTAGCTAATGATGTAATTTCCCCTCAGCTTGCCCCCCTTCTCAAGATGTTGGGTTACACATTTTGGGCCTAGGACGGGCTGGGTGTCCTTGGAGAGCAGCCTGGAGAGGCTTTGTTCTGTCTGTCTCAGCATGAGAGAGCAGCAGCTCACAGGCTACAGGACACCGCAGAGTTACACACTGGGAATACAGAATTTGAACAAGATAAAAGCTAAACTTTAAGGCATCAGGTGCCTGTGGGCTCAGCACTTTGGAAATTCTCTTATCTCTGCTGATATCTCTGTTAACTCTTCCGTTTATCTTCCAGATTTACCATTTACCCCATTGACATGACTCTGGTCAGATCAGAGCAGCCAAATGCAGAAGGATCAATCTATACCCTTGGATGCAGCACAACCATGAGGATTCTGAAGGGATTGGATGAATCAAAGCCTATTTTTAGTACATTGGTAAGGCTTTGGGCTCTACATTTTTGATAGCAAGGGTTTTAGAACTCAAAGATTAAGGATCCCACACTATACATGGATTCTGAAAGCCTCAGTGTTGGGGTAAGCGCAAGCATGGATTTAGGGAAAAGTTCTGGTACGGGTAGGTAGATCTGGGCTATGACCCCAAACAGGAAATACAAAGGTTCTGTAGCCCAGTTTGTTACTCAGTGTTTACAAATTCCCGAGGGTAGGAAGAGGATTAGTGGAGAGGTAACGACACTCTAAAATTTGATCAGCATTAAGAGTAGATTAAGGAAAATGAAAGATTAAAGGTTTATTGCAGCCTTCTGCAACAGCTTTGGGGATAAGGAATGACTTGGTGGATATTAGCGATCAAAAGATGGGTTTTTTCTACCACAGCGAAGTGGCTAAAATTCCCAGTGGAGGGTTATGGGACTGGCTGGTACTGGTTTAGGAGAAAATTTCATCCTACACTCTATTTTATTGATAATTTAAGGTTAGAATTGATGTTTTGGAATCAAAATCATGCAGTCAGTTGTGGAAAACCCCACAGAGGCAGAAAAAAGACTCCTGCTGAGTATCATCAGAGCCTTACAGCCCTACTACACCATGGCAGCCCAAGACACGATTATCCATATTCAGAAACCCTTTTTTTTACTAGATGCTGTTGGATCCTGAAAGTGAGGAAATGGGCTGTGACCTTCCTTTTATCCCTAACTCCACACCACGCCTGGTGCTAATTGATATTAGGGAAAGAGGCACTGGGGGTGAATTAGGATAATCTCATTATACGTTTTTACATCTCCCGGGCTTTAAAGAAACATTAGAGATTCAAAGAGAATTTATTTAAAGACATGGAGTTTTCATTTAGCTCTAATGGCACATGATGAAACTGCTGGAAATGAACTTTTGGCTTCGATTATAATGTGGATAAACTTATTCCGTAATTTCTTGGGCAGTGGATTACAGAAAGTTAAATGTAAGCATCAGTCAATGAAAGCAAGTCTTTTCCCACACTGGTGATCCACACTAAAATGCTGTTAAAAAGGCCTTGGCACTAATCACAATTCCCAACTGCATCACAAACAAGGGAAAATATCTGCAGGAAGGTCAAACACAAGTGACCTCATGTTGCAGCATCACCTCAGGAAAATCCAACAGGCTTAACCTCTTCCTAAATCTCAGTTCCAGGTGCTCTGATTTAGGGTTCTGATCCTGCTGTAAGGAAAGTGAAACTGTTCTCTCTTGAGAGAACCCTGAGGGACTTGGAGAACCCAGCAGAAGAGTGATTGTGTAGTCTCTAACTCCCAGCCCTGCTCCTGAGCACACAAACAGCAACCTTCATTCTATTCCACGCAGACCACAAAAAGGACGTGCTGTTATTGTCCCTGTACCTTATTCTCGTGGAACAGCCACTTACAGGTTTCCAACCCCTAACCTTAATTAAAATCATCACATTGGCTGTAACACGGAAAGGCACCATAAGGCTTCCCACCACTGCAAACCACCAGCTCTAATCAGCCTCTTCCTGTCTCTGGCAATGATACAAAATTGAATTGAACAAAATTGAACAATTTCACTTCTTTAAGCTTATTTCCCAAAGGCTTCAGTCCAACATTCCCAGCATAAGCTCTCCATCTAAGTCGGGGGGTGGGAAGTACGAAATCAAGTAGAAAACTGAGCTCTTGGAGCTTTAATTTCCCAAACCCAGCTGTAACCTAATCTATGCTGTAACTGGAGAACAAGCGGAGAATATAAAGCGTCTGCAGAAACCAACCCTCCTTCTGCCTCTGTAGCAACCTGGGCTCCTGAGGCTTCACTTTTCCAGTTAGGCTGCCAGGAACCTTTCCCCGTTACTAAAGGGTAACAAAAAGGAATCACATTTTTGGGGGGCTCTGCTCACCTCCTCATTGTGCAGGCCTTGGAGGATGCAGCCATCGGTCCTTGGGTGTATTTTGTTCACAAAAAACCTGGTTAAAACCGATCCCAGGAATGTTCCCAGTAGAAGAAAACCTTCCTTGAGGCCTGATGTGAGACATCCAAAATCAAAGGTGTGTCAGTATGTTGAGCTGGAGGGAGCTGTTGAGGAGGATGTTTTGATTCCACTCTCGTTGCTGGAGAATCACAGAGTGTTTAGGTTGGAAGGGATCCCCTGACGTCCTCTTGTATACCTCAGACAGATTGCTCAAGTCTGTGTCTGGTCAGGCTGAAATATCCCCATGGATGGAGACTACCCAACTTCCCTGGGCAACCTGTTCTAAACCAGATCTAACTCGTCTGAGGATGACACCAAATTAGTTCCCATTCCATAAAACCTGCCATGTTTAAATGATATATCACATTTACTACACTGCCACCAGCTATGTCATGACTTCCTATCTTCATGAAAGCAAAATCTCTCCAGGATGGTTCCCCTCCCAGGCACTAGATTTGTCTGAGGAACCTTCAAAGTGCTATGGGGAATGCCAGCCCTGTTTTCCCATGTTCCCCTAGGCACTCACTAGTGGCTATTTCCAGCAATAAAACAGATCCAATGACAAGAGCAGGTGCAGGTCCTGCACCTGGGGAAGAAATATCCCAGCACAGGCTGGGGGCCAACTCTGTGGAGAAGCACCTGGGGGTTCTGAGACACAATGAGCTGTCCCTGAGTCAGAAGGGTATCCTGGGGGCCAAGGAGCCAATGGGGTCCTGGGGAGAGCATTCCCAGCAGGTCAGTGAGGGATCCTGCCCCTGTGCCCAGCCCTGGGAGCACCTCTGGAGTGATCCTGTTCCTCTGCCCAGCCCTGGGGCTACCTCTGGAGTGATCCTGCCCCTCTGCCCAGCCCTGGGGGAACCTCTGGAGTTCTGTGCCCAGCTCTGGCTCCTCAGCACAGCAGGGCCAGGGAGCTCCTGGAGCGGGGCCGGTGGAGGCTGCAAAGCTGAGGAAGGGCCTGGAGCATCTCCGTGCCCAGGAAGGGCTGAGGGAGCTGGGGCTGCTCAGCCTCGAGAGGAGCCCCAGCCGAGAGGGGCCCTCAGCCCTGGGTGTCCCTGGCTGCAGGGAGGGCTCCCAGCAGGGCCCAGGCTCTGCTCCAGGGCCCAGCAATGGCCCCAGAGCCACGGGCAGGGCCTGAGCCCAGCAATTCCCCTGCACAGGAGGCACAACTTCTGCCCTGGGAGTGCCCAGCCCTGAACAGATTGTGCACAGAGGCTGTGGGGTCTCCTGCCTGGGGATATTCCAGAGCTGTGTGGGCACAATCCTGTGCCCTGTGCTCTGGGATGGCCCTGCTGGAGCAGGGAGGTGGCACCAGATGAGCCACTGAGGGCCCTTCCAGTCTGACCCATTCTGGGATTCTGGGATTCTGAGATACTGAGATTCTGAGATCTCTGCTCTAACCCAGAAGGTATATGGCAGCTCTTGTATGTTCCTACTTTTAGGAAAAAGATTTACAGCTGCTCTCCAGCTGAGTTGAAGAGATTGGGGGAAAAAGGGGGTTGACCCTGTGTAGGAAGAAAGAGTGAGATGAAAGTCTAAGAATCAAAATTAATTTCCTCTAGAATAAGGTGATTATTCTTAGTCCTGGCAAATAGAGGCAACACTGCCACCACAATTTGCAATTAATTTATATTCTAAACAGGGTATATTTGGGGGGGGTTGGGGTTTTTTTTGGTTTGTTGTTGCAGAGAGCATTTTTGTGAGGAAGGAATGAATATCTGCAATGTCTTTGCATTCTGCATGGCATGAGGATCACAGTCTGCTCTCTGAGGTTTCAAAAATAAAATGGTTTTACCCACTTCTTCCTCTCCCTCTGTACAGACACATCTTCGGTGTCTGCAGAGAAGGTTTATTTCTCTGCCTGATCCCATGAACTGATGATCCTGAAGCACTTGCAGGATGCAGATAATGGGAACAGGGATATACAGAAGTCACAAAGTCCTGCCTCCAGATGTTTGAGTGGTTTCCTCATAAAGGTGGCTATTCTTTTGAAACACTGCTTTCTTTTCTGCCTCTGCTTCTTTAATTTATCTTCCCTGCAGTGCTGCAGCCTGAGGAATAACAGATAATCTCAAAACTCTCCAACACCCACCTTTAAATCTCCATTCAGCCCCGCGCTCGTAAAACCATGCACAACATTATTGTGGAATAATTGATCTTGGAATAAAGGATGGCGAGAGTAAATGAATTGGAAAGGTGTTTTAATGGGAAGCTTTTCCAAAATTATGTTTTAATTATTTGCAAATACACACCCTTGCATAGTCTTTTGCCACACAGGTGTGCACTAAATCTACCACCTTGTACCATTTTGTCAAGTGAACTGGAGGTGTTTGTGTTTTGCACTAAATTAAAGATTCAGCAAGGCTATTGTGCATTAAAATGAGCACTGCCTATAGATTTTGTACAAAAACTCCAACTTCTTCAGTGTTTTCCATGAGCCCAGACTCCAAACTCTCCCCAAATCAGCCCATTTGAGTTTATACGCTCACTCTGTCACTTCTTTTAGCCATTTGACCTCTTGTTGTCTCAAAATACAACCTGCAAGTCATTAACATGACCAAGGGCACTGCAGAGCACTTGGCTGAAATTACACATTTCTTTAAGTACATTTTGGCTTCAGGTTTACATTCTGTGTTGAAATCTCACAAGCTACATATTAAGAGACTATTTTTTTTGGACGTGCTGCTCTTTTCAGCAGCAGTGAGCTATTACTGTGGTGAACACTTGGCTTCTCACGGGTTCTCTGATGCGTTCATGAATATTTTGGGGACTGGAGATCCTCAGGTGTGTGGCAGAGCTGGGGAGCAGCCTGACCACACATACCTGGGGTCATTTTTGGGTTCTCAAACACTCACCACTTTTACTGGCTGTCTGGAAACTCTATAGAATTCTAGGGGAAAGAGTCTAAAATTCCTAAACTGTGTTCTGCTGCCCTTTGCAATTCAGAGCACCTGAAATTCTTTAAGGTCATTGTCCAAATTGATTACCAAGTATCCTTTCACTACTCATTATTTTGTCCTTCTGGCTTAGGAAGAGCTGAAAGACCCCTGTTCACTCCATTTTCCCAGTGCTACCCTGGAAATACATTTATATTGCAGACTATCAAAGCAATGCACCCAATCTTTTTATATTGTTTATTGTAGCCTAGTGAAAAACATTTGTCTATCCATGGTCTGAAATAAAAGAAGAAAATAAAAATGTTTTACAGAGGGGAAACAAAAAGGAATATAACACATTCAAATGAGAAGCAGCTAAGGTGTATTTTATCTTTTCCCAAATAATAACAAAAAAGCTTTGTGTAATTTTTTAAAATGTGTCCTTTATCATCTCTTTTTATGTGATTCCAAGTGGAATTGAAAGCCTCGGGGAGTAGCTGCCCCAGTACTTTTAAAATGTACTATAGCACTTCTGCAATATCATGAAGAGATAAAGGAACTTGCATTTAATTTCACATTTTTCAAATTATTTAGTGCAACTTAAATCAGACTTTAAATTGCAGACCCTTGTGACCACACAGAAGGTGGTGTCTGCAGAAGTGAGATAAAGGAATCAGATATCAGGATCCCTTCACTGATTGCCTCTATGCTCAAAGTGACTAACATTTGGGGATGAAAATTGTCAGTGTTCGACCACCCAATTGTCAGTGTTTTACCACCCAAGGTAAAAGAGGGTTCTCATGTCCAGACTTCTTTTATTTCGATTTGTGCCCTCTACCTTGTGCCCTGTCACTGGATACCTCTGACAGCATCTTCTCTGCCCCTCCCCATCAGATATTGATAATCATTGATAAGATCCCATGGAGCCTCCTCTTCTCCAAACTGAGCACTCCCAGATCCCTCAGCCTTTCCTCATATGGGAATTGCTCCAATAAATAGAGCATCTTTCAATACTACATATAAATATTTTGTTACTGGTTTGGGTCAGTTTTTGTGGTGTTTTATTTTTTATTTTACTTTTTAATTCTCCTTCGCTTGAGCAATAATCTAAGTTTAGTTTCCCTCAAAAGGCTATTCATTTCTTAAGACTAAATCAAAATATTTCCTGATCCACTGTAGCAGTCAGTGGTAGATACAGCTCAAAAGCCACAACCACTAAAGCACCATAATTGATGAACTAGAAGAAATTTTAAATTACTTATGTTTAGTCAGCATCCTCTGTGATATTCCTTATATGTATATTCAGAAAATGTACATAAATCCCTCAAAGCGTCAATAGGAAACTGAGTTAAAAGTGTGTGCTTCACTTTGTAATTGCGTGTTTGGCTGGAGATTGCTAAAAGGAGCTTGAAATGACACCTGAATTACTCGGAAAAGTAAATTTCTGCACCCATTGAAAGTGATCTGAAAGAGAGTTTTCTTTCAGGTTGGTCCCTGAGCAGAGTGAAGTGTATTTAGTGGCTATGAAAATAACACAACTGCCGAGGGAAATGTGAGGATGAAAGGCAGAGAGCGAGAAAGAGCAGCACAAGGCACAGCCAGGGGCATGGCCTTCAAGGGGGAAAATTAAATTAGGCAAGTCTGGCTGCCTTTTCCCAAAATTACTGAAGTGATAGATCAAGGCACTGATGCAGAGGCAGAGCTACGGGAGACAGAGGGAGGAGATGAACAGGGAATTGTACTTGAAAATGAAGTTTAAATGGTGTGGCTAGAGCTTATCCACGGGGCTGAAAGGCACATGAAGACCTCAAAAAAAGCCCTGAAAGCACTCTTGGATCTAATCTTATCAAATAATGGGGTTTGGACCCATCTCTCTGAAACTCCACTGATTAGGGGCTCTGCATTTGTCTGCAGGGTTTACTGAACTCCATTTATAATGACTTGAAATGACTCAAAAGATGAAAAAAGATTTCGTATTTTCAGTGCATTTGACTTCTATTTGCTTTGTAAGAACTGAAGTGAAAAAGCACAGCTGGTGTATTACAATAAATAATTTAAAGGGTTTTTTTTGTTCTTACCGTTTTATGTTTATAATCATTTTAAGAATACATATCTGAATTATAAGTTTTATGTAGAAGTCAGTGTTTTTTCTCAGTATCTGTTAGGAAAGACCAGGTTTTCAGGTGAGCACTTCACAATTTAAAAGTTAAATTATATTTTAAATCAATAAATTGAAAGCAACCAATTAGTAAAGTACTTTTTGTTTGTACCTTTGGGTTTGTTACCAACAGCCTCACATGTGCTAATTCATACCAACCCATAGTAGGTTTATTTTAGCAGTTTCTAAATAAATACCTGGAATATCTATGTATGAAGTAATATTTTAGCAGGTACAGCTTAGGAAATCACTGAAAACCATAGTGCAGACAAGAATTGATGAGAATGAAATCAAATATCACTTTTGCATCATGTGGGAGGTGCACTTACTGGATTAAATACCCCTGTATTCCCTTTTAATACGTTTTCAAAGGTGGTACAGCTTCTTTGGGTCACATTAAACACTTGATTTGTAAGAAATCACATAAATTTACAGAATATTTCTGGTGTTTTGGGCATGTAAATATTCAGTTCGGTTTTTTTCTCTGAAAGGTCGACCTGGGTCAGAACTGCAGTGTCCTTTTGAGAAGCCCATTTCAGAAACATGAATCGTTGCAAGAGAAGGAACCAGGGCACTGAGCAGAGATTTTAGTAGCTCGCTTTTCTTTTCCCACTTCCTGTTTGGAATGGGTGGAATATTCCAGGGATGAGGGAATATGCTTCAAAAAGGAGGGAATATGCATGCAAAAAAGAGCTAGATTTAGATAAGCAAGAAGCAACACTGCTGTGGCTTTGCAAGGTCTTTGTAAAGCAATTGGTGCTACATGAACCCACCCCACGCATGGCGAATCTCTGAATAAAGTGAGGAACACCAGGCTTCCTCGAAAATAATGGATGCTAATTTTAGTGCTTCACGACACCACAATCAGAAATTCAAAGCCTTGCAATGGAACAAGGAATTTTGCAGTTTCTGTCAACAGAAGAACTGTAAAAAATCAGGCATTTAACTCAGAGAAAATCGACCTGCAGCCACTGTTTATATAAAATATGGAAGACAAAGGATTTAAATTTAAATAACATCATCCCCTGCTGCTCCCTCT
>VWZT01015723.1:91901-119030 GCA_013397055.1 Pachycephala philippinensis | reverse complement strand
GTGTCACCGTCCCACGGCCGTGCACAGGTGCCTCTGCCACCACAGCCCATCAGGACCTCCCCGAGTGACGGGGCCAGGGCTGAGCTGTCAGGGCAGCAGCCACGGGTGAGGGAGTTTGAGGGGGCTGCAGGGCAGAGCAGGAGGAACTGGAGGATGGAACTGGAGGATGGAACTGGATAATATTTAAGGTCCCTTCCAACCCAAACCATTCCGTGGTTCTAGGAAGCTGAACACCAGAACAATGAGAAAATTACCTGCAGTTTCCTCAAGGCCCATCAGAGCCACAAATTTGGCTGCTGTGGTTACTGATGGTCATGAGGAACCATCATCACCTTCAGCCAGTTTGATGATTTAATTGATACCTAGACTCTGAGCTTTCATGTACCAAAATATATGTCCATCATCTGGCAGACCTTTGCCCTTCATTTGTCACTAAAATCCCTCTGTTCTGTTCCCAGTGTGTCACCCTGATGTGAATAACTTCTCTCGAGTGGTGTCTTCATCTGTAAAATGGGGTTTTTAATCCTGCTCCACCTGATAATGAATTAAACACGCTCTTAACATTCACACAGCACCTGGAGGATGGAGAGAAGTGCTGCTGATGACAAAATTACGGTGTTATTTTATTTCACTCACGGCACAAATGCGCAGCAGCATCCTCTGAGCCCACTGAGCACCTTTGTCCTCGTGCCACGATGGGGCCTGAGCTCTGTCCCTGCACAGCCGCACCCTGCCCCAGCCACAGCCACGGGCACTTCCCAGCCCAGTCACCACCACAGAGGCCCGAGGTGGCCAGCAGGGAGCTGGCCAAACCCTGCACGGCCTGGGAGGGTGGGCAAGGGGGACGTGGCCAGGTGGGGAGGCTCCCTCTGTGCCACTGCATCCCTCAGGGCAGGGCAGGCAGCACTGGGGCACTGGGGCTGGTTAATGGCATGGGAGCCTTCATCCCTGATGACACGGGTACATCAGATGTCACCTGTGGAACACCCAAATCCTCAAGGCTCCTCAGCCAGGTGGGGTTCTCCCCTGGATCAGCCAAGGTAGTGTAAACCAATCCTTCCATGCACGGCTCCACGGGAGCTGGGATCTGCCCCTGTGCCACGGGAGCTGGGATCTGCCCCTGTGCCACGGGAGCTGGGATCTGCCCCCTGTGCCACGGGAGCCGGGATCTCCCCCTGTGCCATGGGAGCTGGGATCTCCCCCTGTGCCATGGGAGCTGGGATCTCCCCCTGTGCCATGGGAGCTGGGATCTGCCCCCTGTGCCATAGGAGCTGGGATCTGTCCCCTGTGCCCCGTGCACAGCCCTTCCCACGTATCTGGGCCCGCCCCGCTCTGTATTTAACCTGGATTTCCCCTCAATCCCCTTGGAATCAGAGAGTCAGAGACTCTCCTGAGTTGGGAGGAACCCATCAGGATCACGTCCCACTCCTGGCCCTGCCTAGAACACCTGAACAATCCCACCCCGTGCCTGAGAGCGTTGTCCGAACACCGCTCAGCAGGAGCCAGGTGGGAGGGAACCAATTCCTGGACCTCCTTTCCCAAAATCCCTCTGCTCCGTGCCCAGCTCCAGGCCAGGGCTGCCGGGTGACCTCAGCAGAACCCACGAGCTGCCCAAGCAAGTCACGGACCCGAGCGACCGGAAACCAGGGTAGTGGAGGAATTTGTAATTAAATTGCCATTAGATGGGTAACAGATTGTCTGGCAGCTGACAGTGAGTGAAAACGCTCCGTTCTGTCATGTTTTATCAGCATGAAAACCATTTGCAAGTGCTCTAATTACATTCCTAATTGCCAATGTGATTAGGGACCTGCAGCTGTTCATTAAGCGTGTGTCACCCTCAGCCAGCAATCTGGAAGAGAGAATATTTAATTAATTGAATAGCACATTGGATGAGGAGATGGCCGGACCCGGAGCTGGGAGCCTTGTGCTGCACAGAGCTGGTGGGCAGCAGCCTGCTCCTTGCAGCTCTGGGCACGGTGTCACACAGCCTCTGCTGGGAGCCCAGTTCTCATAAAACCACAGCTTTCTGTCCCCTTAATTCCCACAGGAGCTCTCCCACCCTGATGTCCAGCCAAATTTTTATCTTCTGAGCAGGTCATGCTTCTCGTCGGTGGGACTGTGATCCATGTGGCTGCTGCTCCCATGACCAGGGCTCAGCCCCAGAGAGGGAAAGGCCCTCCAAGGAGCCCCTTTCCCCGACACTCCATCCCTCCTGGCCACTCTTCCCAGCTCTCTCTTCTTCCCAGCCTTCTCTTTGTCCGTTCTTTGCCCTTCCTCAGACACACTGACAGCTCGCGTGGGGTTTCCATTTGGAACAGGTGCCCAGAGAAGCTGTGGCTGTCCCTGGATCCCTGGAAGAGTCCAAGGCCAGGCTGGAGGAGGCTCTGAGCAACCTTCTGGGATAGTGGAAGGTGTCCCTGTCCATGGCCAAGGATGTTTTTTAAGGTCCCTTCCAACTCAAACCAACCATTCCATGATTCCACGTTTCTGTGGTTCTGCTTCCAGCTCCCCCTGCTTGCCTGAGCAGCCACACAGAGAGAGGGAAAAACACGAGTGCATCCAGATCAGCTCATCTCTTCAAATTTAACACACTCTGGTGCCTTAAAATATTCCTGGTCACAACAGGGAGAGTCTTAGGAGGCTTCACCTTAATCCCTGTTTAATTTCCACTTAAGAAAATGTCACTGCGAATGTTTAATAAGAATTAATTCTGGGTTTTGCACAGTTACTTTCAATTAAATAGCCCCAAGTGTTTCATGACTCTTCAAACAGACACTAAAGCACATCGAATCCTGCTCCCCATCCATTAACTCCAGTGCTCCTGTCCCTCCCTGTCCTGCAGTCACTCCAATGCTGAGGGATGATGAGGGGCTGCAGCTCTGGGCTGGCTCTGCCCTGGCAGGAGTCCATTTGGGATGATGCCAGGGTCCCTCTCAGCCTGGACATCATTTTATCCCAAACATTTGAGCTTTCTCTGGAGCGTGGGGGCAGCCTGTGGTCACAGTCAGGCTGTGAAATCATTCACGTGAGGGAGAGCAGAGCCTGGGCTCCAGGTGCTGGCACAAGGAGGAAGGGACACCCAGGGAATGTCCCAGCCCCTCTGCACATCCCCTGGGCTCCCCACAAGTTCCAAACCTGTCTCTGGCCCTGCTGCCCCAGCCCTGGGAAGTTGCTTTCATAAAAAATGGGCAGTAAATAAATAAAAAAATAGGGAATCCACTACAGAGCCAGTTATTCCTCCTTTCACTTTCTTGCACTTTTTTTTTTCTCCTGCCTAAATGCAGTGCTTTGCACTTGTTATTATTGAATTTTCTATCATTGATTTTGGGCTATTTTTTCATCACGTGGAGATTATCCTGCATTCCGAGCCTGCTTCTCCCGCTGCAAGCCTGCAGGAACATAGAATCGTTTAGATTGAGAAACTCCTCTGACACAATCCATCCCAGCCATTCCCCCCACTGCCAGGCCCAGCACTAACCGCTGTCCCCAGGTGCCACACCCCCAGGACCCATCCCCGGGCAATGACCCCGTTTCACTTTCGGACACTTCTGGGGTGCAGGTGCTAGCCGTGATGCTGGTCCCTGCCCAGACTGTTCCGTCCAGCAGCTGCGGCCCCAAGTCCCAGAAAACTGCCCCCATCCAGCTCTACCAAAGGTCCCCGCGGAAATTTGGGTGCCCCAAGGAACCACTTCTCCAAGCTGCAGTGCTTCATTGGGTGAGTGGCAGCAGGAGCACAGGACAGGAGAGGAGGGAGCAGCAGCCTGATCAGGATGAAAACCATTTTTATATCCACTGGTGAAAATGGGTTCAATAAATACCTGCCCCACCACAGCTGCCAAAGCCATTTCCCACAACGAAGGCCTCCCTTCTCTTCCACTGCCCCCTCCCCAAGCTGGGAGGATGTGGGTGCCGAGATCCACAGCTCTGAAACCTCGGCTGCAGAAGGAAAACACCTGAAGTCCCCTTTTCTGCTCATCCCCTTCCCCACCACGTAAATGCTGGGAGTCAGATCCATGGAGCTCAGCGGAGCTCACTGCAGCCCCTCAGCACGGGGTGAGGCACGGGAATCACAGAAAAAATCACCAGTGGAGAGGGAGATGGGAACACACAGTGTGGGTTTGGCTGCCTCCTCTTGGATGTCTCCTTTGGGAGAAGCCTGACTGGGCTGGGGCACCAGGCTCTGGAGCCAGGGAGCCCTTGCTCTGACAAATCACCTCCAGGACACAGGGCAAAGAAAGGCAAATGGTGATTTGGGCGTTCAGACCATCCTTGATCCCATTGCTCCATGGGGTGGGCTGTTCTCCATTGCTTCTTGTGTCCCCCACTCCCTGCCCTCAATTCCTCTCTCTCTCCTCTCCATCACCTCTTGCATCCTCCCTTGCTTCCTGCTCCCAGTCCCTCTCTTTGCTCCTGGTTCCCCTCCCTGCTCCTGGTTCCCCTCCCTGCTCCTGGTCCTTCTCCCTCCTTTCCATCACTTCTTGTACCCTCTCTCGGTCTCTGCTCCCTGTCCCTAGCCCTGTTCTCGGCTCCTCTCCCTGCTCCCTGCCCCACTCAGTCCCCCCTCAGCTCTCAAGCCCTCGTTCACTCCCTGTTCTGGTCCTCTCCTTGCTCCCCATGGCTCGAGCATCCTTTTCCCGGGAGCTGCCCCTCTGCTTCCTCTCCCTTTCCACTCCCCTTCCCTCCCAGTTCGTGCCTGGAGCCGAGGGGCCCCGAGCCGAGCCCCAAGCACAGGGTGGCCCGTGGTGTGTGTCCGGCACTGCCTCGGACCCCTGCAGGCACGGGGGGCTCTGCAGAGCCCATTCCCGGGAGGAAGGACACAGCCCCAGCTCCCTGCAGGCACGGGGCGCTCTGCAGAGCCCATTCCCGGGAGGAAGGACACCGTCCCAGCTCCCTGCAGGCACGGGGGGCTCTGCAGAGCCCATTCCCGGGAGGAAGGACACAGCCCCAGCCGCTCCTCTGCCCTGCCGGCAGCGCTAATTGACGCCAGGCGAGCCCCGGCTCTCATTAGCGCGGATTGCACCGTCCCCGCCCGGGGGTCGCTGGAGTCAGACGGCGAATCCATCAGAACTGGAGGGATGAGCGAGGCAGCCCGAGGCCTCCGGCTCCGCTCAGTCCCGTCCTCTCCAGGGCTGGGACCCAATTAGAGCCGAGTGCCGCAGGCGCCCGTCCACCAGCGCCACACTAAATGACTGCTCCTGTTCACATTAGAGCGCCCGGAGAGACACTGGGCAACAATTACTCCCTCTAATTAATGGCCAGATTAAAACAGGGCTCAGTTCTACCCCGTAATTTGAAAATGAGAGACTCCATAACCATCCCCAGCACATGAGAGCGTCATCCTCACAAAGACCTTTAAATTAAGATCTTTGAGCTACTGTTACGCAGAGGCCATGAATTACTGTCTGTGTTTAAAACAGACACATTATTTATTGAAGCCATGGAATTAAGCCTTTCTGGTCTGCTGGAGACGACCTGGAGAGGATGTGATTCAGAGCCCGGCGCTGGCAGCCCCGGCCGCGGCACGCGGCTCGCCAGGGCCAGGCACCGCCAGCCTGAGTCACAGCTCCAGGTGCTGCAGCGTGGCATTAGTAACCAGCCCAAGCTCAGGAAACCCAGATTTGTATTGTTTTAATTAGACTGGTCCCTTTAATCGGCAGGTGCACGCAGGACTCATGGTGCACGCTGGCACACGGGGGTGTTACCTCCCCCTCACTCAGACCCACCTCGCAGGCTGCCATTGAGATTCACACCCACAATGACACCACCAAGCACATCCCTCGTTCCTCCCAAGTCATCAGTGAGATCTTTGGAGTGATTTTGAGATGATAAACCTGAGGCTATTAGAGAAAAGACCTTGAACTGAACACGTCAGAGGCTCTGCAGCACGCTTGGTATGCGGCATCCATGCTGGAGAGGGAACGTTCCTGTGCTGGAAAATGAGTCCAGAAGAGGAACGAGGCATTTGGAATATGTAATCAGCCATTGTCTCCCTCGAAGCAGGGAGGATGAGCACAGGCCAGGCCTGTCCCATGGAGTGAGGGAGAGGAGGGCTCTCAGAGGCAGTGAGAGCCTGAGGGATGTCCAGTACATCCACAGCATCGGGGCTGGGAATTCAAATGGAGTTTGGCAAAGAAAACAGACGATGGTAAAATAGCTCAGCACAGCATTGGGCTGGTAAATAGAACAGGACTGCACAAACGGAGGAGCCAGGGAAATGTCCTCCTTGTGTTATTATCCTTCCCCGTTTCCAAACCCACTATGAGGCTGCAGCATGCCGTGCTGGCTGCCAGGGAAGAAACATGATTTAAACAGATGCAAACCACCACAGCGAGGTTTTTTTGGGGGAAAAAAGTAGTGCACATCCCCACCTTTAGCTCACCATCAAATATGTGACTTAAATCCCCTCCATCACCAAAGGTGCTTGACCTAAGCAGGTAATGGTGTGACATGGGAGCAATGGTGGCAGGGAGGGGATGCATCCCCACAGCATCCCTGTGCCATCCCCACAGCATCCCCCAGCACGGGGAGGCATGAGCCACAAAAAGAGTGCTGGTGACACAGAGGACCCATGGATGAGCAGGAGCAGCTGCCTTTTCCCCTACACAACATCCCAATCTTGGTGCCTCCAGTTCCAGATCTGCCACGGCTGCAGGATGCTGTTACACTCCTTCCAAAGATGCTTGTGTTGACCCAAGTCTTGGAAATTAGGCACAAACTGCTCTGGACAAAAAAGAAAGTCCCCTTCCAGTCCCCAAGCGCAGTCTTGGGTGGTGGTTCCCTGCCCTGCAAGGCTCAAACAGCCCAAGCTGTGGACAGCAGGGAGGGACAGCCCAGCTCAGCCCCAGAGCCAACGCTGGGCAGTGAATTACAGCACAGCAACCCAGCGTGGCCCGCGGATCATTCATCATCCTGCGTGCACAGGAGGGCAGCAGGGGGTGATAAAATCTGTTCAGATTAATGGCTTGAGGAATTAGAGAGGAAGGAAATCGCATCAGCACTGGAATTCCTCAGCCCTGTGCTGGAAAACACCTCCCTGACGGTGATAATTGCACAAGCCACACAGCCACACCTCTGCTGGCTAACCCTGCAGTTTGGGTGCTGGGTAACCCTTTAGTACACACACACTCACCTTGCACAAAGGTTTCCTTTCTTCCCTAGCACCCAGCACAGGCACTTTCTGTCACCACCAGCCTTAGGACATACCAAGGTTTTGTGCTGGTCTCCTTCCCTATTCCCCAGGCTGCTGGTGCTGTATCCTGATCCCAGAAACATCTTCGAGAAAATCAGAAGTAAAAAGAGTCTTTTCACAAAACCAGATGAAAAGCTGAAATAAAATTAATATACCTAAGGCAAAAAGAAAACAGTTGAAACCAGAATTCCCCCTTTCTCCCTTTTTTCCCCTGTGTGTGTATCCATATACACATATTTAGAGAACTTCAAACAATTTCCATTCCATTTCAGCTGATCTTTTAACTCATTTCCAAGCACTTTGTAAAATGAAAAGACATGGGAACTCCTCCTCCTGGAAATGCCAAGACCCAGTTTCTGCATCAACCATTTCAAACCATTTATCCACTCAGCAGCTTTTTGGACCGAGGAGTCACTGAAGCTGCACATGCATCTGCAGGCAGCTGGATTTTAAATTAAAAAAAGGAGGCGAAGCTTAATCCAGGGCTTCCAGGGGGTCTGCCCGTGACAGAGGTGGCCGAGATGTGGTCGTGGTGTGGAGAGGGGCCAGGCTGGGCTGATGGGCTCCAGTGGGGTGACGGGCTCCCCTTCTCCTGCACCCTTCCCAGCCCTGGGGTCTCCAGCACGCCTGGCTGTGACACAGCTCTCACTTAATCCCTTTGCATAGAGAGGGAATTCACCCTTCAGCTGCAGCTCACAGCCCCCTGCACCCTGCTGCTGTTCCTTGAGTGTTTATTTCAGGCCTACAAGAAAAAAAATAAAAAGGAATAGAAAAGTAGAATGGAGGGCTTATTTACTTGCAGAAAAGGCAGCGTTGGAGCTGCGTTCTCTCCATAAGCACGAGGAATATAAATAGCACAGAGAGAGAAAGGAAATCCAGGAGCTGTTTTGGGAAGCATGGCTTGGATGGATTTAACAACTCTGGCTCCTTCTGATGGCATTGTGCTGGGACATCACATTAAACCAAAAAAGCACAAATCGGGAAGCACAGCTTCTGCCCAGGAATCATTAGGAGACAGATTTTGCGTATGAGCCATAGCTGTAACTTCCCTCAATAAAATCCATGGATAGTGATGAAGTTCTGGGACACTCTGTCAATGTTTCCATCTTTTATGGCAACGGTTGCTATTAAATAAAAATTTTCTCTCTTGTATTGCCAGGCTGGTGACAGCCCGGGCTGCCACCACAGGCATGGACACATCCATGGATTTCCAAACCCCTGGGAGCGTCCCATGGGTGAAACTGGAGTGAAGTGGGAGCCCTGTGGTGCTGCTGGCCTGGAGCACAGGTTTGGTGCTGGGCAGGGGCCCGTGCCCGGGCACTGCTGCCCTGAGCCCTGGTGTCTGCCAGCTCCTGGCTGGGAGCTCCAGGCAAGGGGGTCAGGGATGCAGTGGGAGGGACGTGGGGGGACAGGGATCCCTTGGAGGGAGTCTTGGCAGAAATAACCACATTTTAACATCATTTTGGCCTGAAGTGAGTTTTCCCTTTTCCCCAAACCTGCCAAGGGTTTCAGCCTGGATGGCTTGAGTGACGGGCGCATCCCCATGGATCTGCGAGAGACTGACTGGCTGCTGCTGACACACGGGGACAAGATTGTTATTGATTTTCCAATGAAAACCCAACAATACAGCCAGAGCCAAACAACCTCCTAACCCCTCAGCGTGTTCTTTACACGTGTTTTCTACATTTCAACATTTTCTCCCCTCGGTACAAAAAGGGCTCCTCAAGCCCCTCCACCCCCACAAACACACACCAGATCAGGGCAAAGTATTTATTTTCCAGCCCGGTATTAAAGCAAGAAAATAAATAAAACCACTCTGGATTTCTCCAAAATAAAATTATTACCATTTTCTTATTGAACTGTTTCATTGGGAGGGGGTTTGTTTCATTTTAACCTGAAAAAAACCCACTTTGCATTTAAGAACATTAATTTGGAAAGAGAAATAGGCTTGTTTTCTTTTAAAAAAAATCACAAAATTAAACATTTCAGCAAAGTTGTTTTCCAGCAATGGGCCACCCAGCTCCTCTTACAAGCAAGAGAATTCTGTCTTTGCCAGGCCCTGCTCCAGCAGCTTCTGCCTTGTTTAAATTACAGTCAGAACCAATTACCACTGCCACCAGCCCGGCCTTTCCCTCAGCTGCATTTTTTGTCTGACAGGGTAAAATCCTATTCATGCAGTATTTTGCAATAATTTTCTCTCTGAAAACAGTTTCCCCCTGACTCTAAGAGACCTGATTTCCAGTTTAATTTTCCTCTCACCAGCTTTTCTCCTTGCTCCTTTCATTTCTTGCTTCTTCTTCTTCCTGTTCTTTTTTTCTTTTTTTTTTTCTTTAACTGGCAAAAAACCCAAAGTTTTCTTTTCCCGATTTATCTGATTTCTCAGCACTGCCCACCCCAGCCTTGCCCTCGCTGCCCCAGGGCTGCAGCCGCCGAGGGGAGGCAGAGGGGGGATGCAAAGGGGGTTATTTAGGAGGAGGGGACCTTTCCCGTCCCGTGAAGGGGATCTGACACCGCTGGTATGGATGCTAAAAAGCCTTAGCAGAGAAGATTTCAGCTCTCAGCAGCAGTTCGTGAGAGCTCTGTTCTTTCTCGTGCGAAACTATGCAAAACATGATAAAGTTTTCTGTAAACAGAGTTTGCCAATCTTGCACCTGCGAATATAATTAGAATTGTTGTGATACTGACTAGAGAAATGAATGATGCGTGAATTGACCAATCACCCTGATAGGTAGTTAGTTAGAGGTCCAATACCTCTTGCCTTTTAGGAAAACACTAAAAGAACTAAACACCTAAAAACCCGTCCTTTATTAATTAAATAATTCATTCCTTTCTGCTGACCCCTCTCGTGTCTCGGAGTCCTTCATTGCCTCTTGGCACGGCCGCGGCGACACGCTGGTGTTGGGATGCAGGACAGGAGCACCTCAGCTGCCCCATCCCCTCGCACAGACTGAGCCCTCCAGAGCCTTGAAGCCCTTTAAGCCGCGCTCAGACAGGCACAGCTCAGCTCCCAGCCCTGGCAAGGCTGCTGCACGCCGCGAGGGA
Source organism: Pachycephala philippinensis (assembly GCA_013397055.1). Lineage (NCBI taxonomy): Eukaryota > Metazoa > Chordata > Aves > Passeriformes > Pachycephala > Pachycephala philippinensis. Next base: position 108,799 of record VWZT01015723.1, on the reverse strand, counting down.
AGAGGCTGTGCTCCATTAAGGATTCCAGCCTGCACTTGAGGCTTTCACCCTTCCCATAAAAACCTGCCTGTATTTTCTCAGCCCCTCACGGCGACAGGACAGCAGCTGCCAGGATGAGTTCCTGAGCTCCACTCTCCTGTCCGTTCCTAAATCCCTGCAGGAAGCTGGAGCTGCTCCTGCCCTCCCAGCAAAGGGAGACAAGCCAGGGAGGCTTTTCCCAGGGACGGCTTCCCAGGAGGTTCTGCTCCTCTCCCGCAGCGGGGCAGAGGCTGGATGGGGCTGTGTTTCCCTCTCCTCCCGGGGGCTCCCCCGCGCCCTGCTCGGTGCCTTCAGCTCCAGGGAGCGAGGGAGGATGGGGCAAACCGAGCGCCAGGAGTTCCACCGAGGACACCTCCCAGGTTCCCCTTCACCCCGCGTTTCAGCACAGCTTCTCGCCCCTCACCAGGCTCCAGCTCCTTCCCTTCACTCTGCTCCACTGCTTCCTGCTCTGAGTTATCCAAGAGCCTCTCCCTTGTTTTTCCTTCCATCAATGAAGGACGCTGTCGTGTCTCCGCTCAGCTGTAACCTTGGCAGTAACTGTGATTTACCTTCCTGGGTTTGTGGTGTTTACCCAGTTACTGGGTTCACCAAACCCCTGCTGAACCAGAGCAGAGCAGCAGCCCAGCCCACCCTCTGCCAGCCACGGGAACGAGAGCTTTCCCTGCTGGGGAAGTGTCTGGGGCACTGTGAGCAGCAGCAGCAGCCCCCCATCACCCACCTGAGACCCCCCATCCCCCTGAGCCCGGGCAGGAGAGCTGCCCACACCTGGGGACACCTGGGGACACCTGGGGACAGCTCTGCCCTTCCTGGAGGAGAAGCAAAGGTCACATCCAGAGTCACCCCTGGCTGTGTCCGTGCTGAGCCCCTGCACCCGGCGTGGGAGAGCCAATTCCAGGGACAGACAGAGCCACTCCTGCTCCAGCCCCAGCCCCAGCCAATGCCACACAGGAGGGACCAGCCAGGATGAGGGACCCCGGGGAGGAAGGCCCCAGCACATCACAATCCCTTGGGTTGTTCCTGAGCGCTGCCTCAGGCACTGCACTTTATCCAGGGGGAGTTCATTTGCTCCAAACACTTTTTGGGTCACCTCAACAATACTAAAGGCAACACTCTTATTTTCAAGCTTTTCTGCTAAGCTGAAGCACTTTCCCTCTCCTCCTGAGTCATTTTAAGGCAGTTAATGAAGAGCAGAAGCCCTTACCAGGTTTTTTCCCCCACTATCATGTATAATAAATGCAGTTTTGATTAAATTTTTACATGCTGCTTAATGCATCAAACAGGAATTTGCTATTCCCCTGGCAGCACGACAGAAACCCCTCCTCAACACAACACTCATTCCCCAGCCTGATCTGCAGTGTCACTTCCATGGGAAGAAAAGCCGGCAGTGACAGTTTCCTGGGGGATGCCGAGACAACAGCTGCTCCAAGGTTTTCAATCAGCATGCCTTCATTTCACAACTCCAGTGCAAACATGTTTATGGTAAATAACCCATCTCAGATGGAGAGAACCAGGTAACCCTCCCATCTGTGCGAACACACATTTGTTCCTGGCAGAAACTTGGAATCTTGCTCATTCGGAGCTGAGAAAACCCAAGGATCTGCTGAAACCAGCCTTATCCAAACTCGAGGCTCATTAAATAACACCTCAGCTTTGGCTGGGAAACTATTTCAGGGAATGTGGGTGTTTTTCCAAAGGCCGTGTGTGTTCTGCAATATCCCCAGGGAATTTACAACAGGCTACTGGGCATCCCAGGAAAATCCCCTGGGCATCCGAGCACCCCCACCCATGGCAGAGGGGTTGGAACTAGATGATATTTAAGGTCCCTTTCCAAACCTTTTCAGGCCACTTGCAACTCCTTCTCAATTCCCATCAAATGAGAAGGGACCTGGGTGCTGCTGCCCCGGGAGCCTGACAGTCCCTGAGATCAGCAGCCACATCCTGCCCTTCATCAGTTTGAAGCCACTCTCCCTTGTCCTGTCCCTCCATCCCTTGTCCCCAGTCCCCCTCCAGCTCTCCTGGAGCCCCTTTAGGCACTGGAAGGGGCTCTGAGCTCTCCCTGGAGCCTTCTCTTCTCCAGGTGAACAGCCCCTGCTTTCCCAGCCTGGCTCCAGAGGTGCTCCAGCCTTCCATTTCCCAGGCAGGAATTATTCCTTTCCCAGCTCTGCCAGCTTGCAAGATATCTCCAAGCCATGAGAGTGTTTTATGGATTAAGGTCGGGAAAAGGAAGGAAACAATGCCACAGATCCCCCCAGAAAAGTCACCCAGCCCTGTAAGTGCCTTGGTGTTTGCTCTTGTTGCCCCCAGCGTGGGCTTGAGGTACCTCAAAGGATGGATCTCAGTGGTGGGGTTTGGGTGCTCGAGGGATGAACGGCCCACCCCAGTGGTGCTCCTGCTGAGTTTATCACCATCTCACGCTCTGGAGAGCCCCGCTTCACTGTGTCTGAGGCAGCCACTAGCACCTCTCAGGTCTCATTAGCTTCCCTGGAACGTATCCACGGAAGCAGCCTGTGAGGACAAGCCTTTTTGGAGAGGGCAGCTTGGGAAAAGAGTGGGAAGGAGGAAAGAGCCCACAGAGCGACTCTGGTATGTGTAGCCAGAGGCTCCATCCTACCCAGCCCAGCCTCACTGCTGGAATCATTCCCTCATCTTCTCCCAGGTTTTACCCCATTATTCCTGCAGGCAGCATTCCATGCAGACAGGACTCCTCACCCTGTGCCACAGCAGCCAGGAGGTCCCAGCAAGGAGCTCCTGCACCTTTCCCCCGTCACTGACCGAGCTGTGCCTGGGAAATACTGATCCCAGAGTTCTTGGGCTTGGCTGGGTAGGCTGGCTTCCTCCAGGAGAGGCAGGAGCTGCACCAGCCCTGGCCCAGGTGCCCTCAGAGTGAGGAGGAGTGTCCCTCACTGCTCCACGTGCTGTGGTTCACCATCGAGCTGCCTTTGAAGCTTGCTAATCTGGAAGAAATACATGAAAGCAGCCATGGAAAAAAAGTTCTGGTCACAGGGCGATGGAGAGCAGCTCCAGTCCCAGCTCCTCCCGTGGGGCAGGAGTGCCCAGGGGGAGGGTCGGGCTCCCCAGGACTCAGAGACCCCCACGCTGCTCCTGCTGTCCCAGCACAGCCAGGATTCCTGCAGCTGGGCAGGGATGGAGGCTCCAGCACAGGCCAAACCCACACAAAGTTCCACAGGGGTGGCACAGTCCCCGGAGCTCTCACTGCAGACTCTGAGCAGCTTTCCCAGGTCCTGCAGCAGCTGTGAGAGAGGCGGAAGGGACTGATCCAGCACCCCGAGCTGCTGGCTCTGCACGAGGAGCGCCGGGGTGTGCAGGAACCAGGGAAAGGCACAGCAGCACCAGAGATGTGGGAGCAGAGCTGGGGAGGGGGGCTGCCAGGGCAGGCTGGGCACTCCAGCCCCTTCCCAGCCCATCTGCATCCTCGTGCCTCCCCAAAGCCCTGCTCTTCACGAGGAGCTTTCTCTCAGAGTCCTCTCCGAAAAGCCCGGCGTTCTCCAGCCCTGGAGGGGAAGGATCTGATCCCAGTCACATTTTGAAATGGTTCTGATTTTCCCAGAGAGGCTGCAGACGCAGCTCTGAAGGGAGAACAGTTAATGCTCAATTTAGCTCTGCATGACCTAATTTGCCACCACCGATTCAACGAGGGGGAAGAAAGGGAAGAGAAATCCTTGCACGTGGACCTTGAGAGCCGACACATTCCGGGGTGCAGAGGGACGGGATGTGTCTGCAGAGGTGTTGGTGCAGGCAGAGGATGCACAGTGGGTTGGGTTAGGGGACAAAAAGAGCTGGGGACAAAAGCTGGTGGTCTCTCCAGGATTCCTCCAAAGCTGGGCTCCGGTGCCAGCCTTCCCTGAGGCCATGGCTAACGTGCACCTCCCTTGGGCCCTCTCCTGGGGAGGTTTCTGTGGGGAGCACCCAGGGCTCACCTGCTCCATCCCCCTGTGTGTGCTGTGCCCACCTGTGCTGACATGAATCACTCCTTTTCCTGCCCCACAGGGTGACATCAGCGCTTTAAAGGAGGCAATGTGATTCGGGCAGGAATCAAAAGAAAGTTGTCTGTGCTGCACCCCAAGCCCATGAAGAGGCTGAGGTGAGCTGAACCTGCCTCCAGTTTGACACAATTTTCTCCTGCAGCCAGTGCAAGGACTTGGGGAGTGGGGTGAGGAGAGGAGCTGGCCCTGGGAACGCCTGGGAGCTGCAGGGGGGTCTCACTGCAGGTGACCCCAGGGTCCCCACCCTGGGGGAGGATGTGCTGCTGCTCCCACAGCCCCTGCAGCCCAGGGCAGCAGCCTCTTGCATGTTCAGGAGTTCAGCATTTACTGGGGGGATTTTCTGTCTGGGGAGCCCCTTTGCTAACTCAGATGACATCACTGCCCACAGAGTTTTGTGCTTTGGCTCGGGGCATCTTCATGCACTGCTTGCCCTCTGGAAGAGAAATCCCTGTGTGATGTTGTCCTTTGGTGCCACTTCCCATCACTGGAGCAAAGGCTCCCTGTGATCAGCAGTGTGTGATGTGGTCCGGGCACAGTTTGCCTCTGGGTTCAGCCCAAGCTGTAACCCTGCTTAATTCCCCATCCCCAGCTGCTCCTGGTGCTCCCACACCCCTGCATCTCCATTTCTGCTTCCCAGTGTTCCCCATGGCTCTGCTGCCAGCCTCCTCCATCCTCCCCCTCCTCTTCCCAGCTGAACTCTGCCCAAACCACGTGTGTATTTCTGATTAAAGGCAGAGAAGTGCATCTCTGCAGCCGGAGATTCCACTGCCCATTCCCTTCCAAAGGGCCCGTTTCCAGCAGACTGTTACTCCAACACGCAATATGCAATTTTTTTATTTAAGAAAACAAGGACAAATGTTTGCTGATAAACATTTCAGGGCAGCGTGCCAACGAGCAGATCCTTCTATTCCTCCCAGAACTGTAAAACACCAGCCTGCTGCCAGCCACAGGGATCGGAATGTTTTCCTTTTCATACATAAAAATGTCTCACTGATGGATCCCCCCTCTCAGTGGCCAGCTCTGCCGTATGCTGATGCACACCGGGACCTCGTGGCTTGGGGAGTATTTAATACTAATCAGACACAGGGAATTTGCCCCCTCCCTGCACAAGTGTTGGCTGAAAACGTAGGGAAGTACGTGCCCCCCCGGCGTGGCCCCTGCTCTCTGCCCAGCTGCTCCAATGGCACCTTGTCCCCAGAAGGGTGAAGGGCACCCAGCTCCCTCCCTGCCCTGGCCCTGCCGAGGCACCACTGGATATAAATTAGGGACAATTGTGGTTGCCAATAGCAGAAAAGCAGGTGAAGTGACAGGAGTGACAATCCTGTGAAAGCTGTGTGACAAGTGCTGGTGCTTCCTGGTTTTACTCTTCGCAGTAGGGCTGTGAGGGGATGGGTTACATCTTCTGCTGGAACTAGAGATAGGAGACACTTTCCAGCAGGTTTTAACTCACAAATACAAGCTTGTCCCCAGAAGAAGTCTCCGATCTCTGCTGGTCTCATTGACAGAGCTCCTCCCAAAGTAACTCCCCAGTGTAAGTTCAGAAAATGCCTTAAAATATTTTTAGAATATTAAGAAGTGGTTATAACAGAGTCAGAAACTTTAGTTCTGTGAGGACCTGTTTCCTTTTTCAGAGCCAATCTGCCGAGAAGCCGTTCTGAAGCCTGTTCTGATCTTTTGTTTCCTGCAAGACAGACAAAGTTGTGTGTGACAGTGGGGAGCTCTGGAGATGCTCCGTGAGAACAGGAGGGTCAGAGCAGCCCCACAGCAGCTGTGAGCTGGCCCCGGATGGCACGGACAGAGCCGAGAGGGACAGCCCCGAGCACGGGCAATTCATGAGGTGTGGGCGTGACAGGGGTCAGTGGTGGCCTTGCAGAGCCGGGGAACATTGGTGCTTGATGAGCTGGGAGGGAGGAGGGATTTTCTGTGATTCTGTGAAATGTGCCCCAGTGCCGCTCCAACACCAGCGCTTCTTGCCTCACCTGGACTGCGGCTGAGCTCAGCTCGGTGACTCTCAGCCCCACCCTGGGCTGGAGTGGCTCCACACCCGGCTGCACAGAGGTCCTGAACAAGCAAACAGGGATGCAGCCCCTCGTGTTCCCAGCTCCAATGGGAACAGCCTCCTTACACGGCTGTGATCCCTGCTCTGCAATAAACCTCCTCTCCATACCTCAGCTGTGAAACACCAGATTAAAAACAGCCCCTTTGGACAGGAGAAACCTGGGGCTCACCAAAAAGGTCCAGCAGCGTCTCTGCTGGCCACGGCCTGTGCCACCCCGAAATCCCAGCCCCGCTGTGGTTCCCCTCCCTCAGCAGGAGCAGCGAGCCCCTGTGGGGATGCTCCAAGGGCCCGGCACCCCCAAGGGCAGCACCGGGACCGAGGACATCACACCCAGGAGCTTTAGGAGCCCTCACTCCCGAGATGCTGGGAGGCAGGGGCAGGATGCCACGCCTGCTGCCCGCAGTGCTCCTCATCCTCAGCCTTCATCGTGTGTCTGCTGCGGCAGCTCCCACTTGTTGCTTCCCCAGAACTGGGCCTGGAGATCACATCCCCTGCAGCAGCCTGCTGGAAATCCAAGCAGGAGCCCGTAACTGTGACTGTGACAATGAACAGTGTGGATCACAGACCCTACCCAAGGTCTGGATGCTGGCTGTTATTTCTGCATAAAGGCCCTAATTGCTGCCTTTTTAATTACACTCATAAAGAAGGGAGGTCCATCAGTCACTGGTCCCCCATTACAACAACGAAGAGCATCACAAACAAATCATTAACAGGCATGAAAATGGCAGGTGATTAATTTAGTGTGAGCATAAACACTCTCATATGACTTTATCACCAGCCCGACCTTCAGGAGGGGACATCAATAGTCTTAATTCAACAACATCTTCCCAATTAATCATTGCCTGGAGGCAGGAGGTGGGTTTTAAGTGCTCAAGGCTAAAATGGGAAACCATCAGGGCTGTCGAAGAAACACGCAGGAATCTCATCTCTCTCAGGGCATCCCTTCCCCCTCAGGGACATCCCATCCCACCCAGGGACACCCCATCTCACCCAGGGACACCCCGTCCCACCCAGGGACACCCCATCTCACCCAGGGACACCCCTTCCCCCTCAGGGACATCCCATCCCCTCTCAGGGACATCCCATCCCACCCNCCGTCCCACCCAGGGACACCCCATCTCACCCAGGGACACCCCTTCCCCCTCAGGGACATCCCATCCCCTCCCGGGGACATCCCATCCCACCCAGGGACATCCCATCTCACCCGGGGACATCCCGTCCCCCTCAGGGACATCCCATCCCCTCTCAGGGACATCCCATCTCACTCGGGGACATCCCATCCCACCCAGGGACATCCCTTCCCCTTCAGGGACATCCCATCCCCCTCAGGGACATCCCATCCCCTCTCAGGGACATCCCATCCCACCCAGGGACACCCCGTCCCACCCAGGGACACCCCGTCCCACCCAGGGACGCCAGGCTGAGGCAGCGCGGCAGCTCTCACACTGCCCAGGAGCTGAGCACGCAATCTGCCAGCTGAACTAAGACCGGGCACAGCCAGGGTTATTCCCTGCTCAGCCACCGTGAGATCCTGCCCCGGAAAATCACCTCCTGCTCTTCGGGCCACAGGAATTCAGACTCCCCTGGGTAACGCCTGGTGGGAGAGAACAGAGGTTTCCCTTTCATAACCTTGAATCTGTGTTTTCTGGAGAGGCGGCCACATCCCATGGGTAGAGAGGAATCCTGGAGCTGGGGGTGCAGAGCCCTGGGCTCCCACGCTGGTGAGCTCAGGCACAGCCTGGAGAGCCGGAGCTGCTGCTCCCATGTGGGAGATAATCCCTCCCTAAAGGCAAAATTACCCCTATTTGGTTAATTAAGTGGGCACCAGGGAGAAAAAAAAGCAAAACAAAGGCAGACAAAGGCCAAAGAGACGGAACACAAGGAACACAGAGCCCTTTCAGGGACGGGGGAGTGAGAAGCATCAATTGCCTCTGCAGACAAGGTGTTTGGGCACGCACCGCGGCAGCGTGAAGAACACACAACAGCATGAAGAAATGGATAATTACTTCCCCTTCACGGGGAGACACAGACTAATGAGAAGGAGGACAAAGGGCCTTTTATTTAGTTTTTGGCTGTGTGCTGACTCTGGCGAGCGCTTTCCCCGTGCCTCCCTGCTGCTGGCTGAGCCATCCCAGGCTCCTGGGGCAGCGTCTGCTCCATCTGGGACACACCGTGGCCACAGGTGCGTGGCCTCGGGCAGCGAGGTGATTCCAGCACAGGCTGTGCTTGGGACACGAGCCTTCCCCGTGGGGAACAGCTGCTCCTGCACCCCATCCCTCAGGGCAGCACACAGGTCTGGGCAGAGGTTTACAGCTCCCCACCCTCCCCAGCAGACAGCAGCTCGTTCCAGCCCACCAGGAGCGGTGAGGGAGCGACTCTGGCAGCCCCGGGCACCCCGCGGGCACTGCCAGGCGCCCCAGGCTGGCTGCCGAGGGTCCTGCAGTGATGCCAGACAAGCTCCACAGCGCAGCTCCGGCCCCTGAGGGCAGATGGGGCACGGTCCCTGTGCTGAGGTGCTCACCAGCCTCCCACCCAAGCGTGTGCCACCTAACCGAGGACGGCCGGGCAGGATGCTGACCCCGTCTGCAGGGGGATATCGGCTGGGAGCAGAGCCGGCAGCCCCCGTGGCTCTGCAAGGTGCTCCCCACATCCCCAGAGGTGCCCGAGGACTCCAGCCTGCAGCTGGCACATCCCAGAGCCTGAGGCCATGGCTAACGTAGCCACGGGATGCACAGGAGCCGCGGGATGCACAGGGCACAGGGACTCACCGGCAGCTCCAGGTGTGTGTGTGTGCACCCCGTGTCCGTGTAACACCTGCAGCGCTCCCACACACACAAATAAACCCCGTCCCACACACACAAATAAACCGTGGTAACCATGAGCATCGACTTGTGAGCGAGCGTGAGAGGCAGGGAGGGGAAAATAAAAGCAGTTTGCAACAGGAGCACCAAAGCCCATCCCTGTGAGGCCCTGAGCCTGCATAAATCACCTGGTGAGTGACAGAGCTGTCACTGGGGCTGACAGCAGCGCAGCCCAGAGCAGTTATTCCGGGCTCAGGTATCAATTTCCATTGCTAATCCTGAAACAGAGACCAGATGATGCTAACAGGGGACCGGGAATTAAACCATCACGAGTTAAACCATCAAGTGCCTCTTCTGGTGGTTTTCACCAGGAATGTTGAGTTTGAAATGGCCAGAAATGCTGGGACAGAAATGACACAACTGCTGCGAGATAAAAGGAGAAATCAAAAACATCAACTTTTGTCTCGGGTGGATCTGCTTGCAAAAGGAAATAGAGGCGTTTCCACCCCAGCCTTCCTCCCAGCCCTCCTCGCAGCCCTCCTCGCCGCCCTCCCTCGGTCCCAGCCCACCTTCACCACCAGCGATGGAAGGTTCTGCCTCACGGGCTGCTGGGGACACACCTGCCTCCTCAGTGCAGCTCCCTCGGGGAGGAGCAGGCCTTCAGCTGCGGTCCGGGCTGGTCTCCTCTGTCCTTCTGGGGAGGGAGGTGCCTGACGGGCTCAGGGATCACCTGGCTCCTGTTTTTAGGTATTTTCTGGATTCCTACTTCAGTTGCCCTGCAGAGCCCCGGGCTCCCTGCGCTGTCTGCTTCCCGCCGGGACGTCTGAGCGGGATGAGATGCCAAAGGAGTGCCAGGCCCGCTGATTTATTGATTTCCCGACAAAAGAAATCACAGCTCCGCCCATTCCCTGCCGGCGCTTTCCTCCCTCTCCAGCCCCGGCTGCTCCATTCCCCTGGAGCAGCTGCACATCCCTGGGCTCGATGGGAGCATCCTCTGTCCCTCCTCACCCCCTGCAGGAGGGGTTTTAGGGGCTGCATGGGCAGTGGGTGGGCAGAGGCTGCCCGTGCCCTCAGCACTTTGGGGCCCGGTGGCTGTGCCTTGAGGCGGGAGGGAGGGCCCTGAGCAGTGAGAGGTTTAAGGTGGATTTGCTGGATGAGTTCTTCCTCCAAAAGGAGCTTTTTAACCCAAAGGTGAAGCTTTACCTGAAGAGAAACTGGAACAAGTGGCTTTCGAAGGTGTGGGAGGCTCAGCACAGCCGAGTGCGTCAGAGCAGGGATGAAAGGGGACCGTAAATAAACCTGCACCCGTGGCAGGTCCTCCCCTCCGTGGCTGCTTGCCACCAGCTCCGGCTCTCGGGAGGTACCGCAGCCCCTCAGAGCCCCCCAGCTCCCGGGAGGAGCCGGAGCTGAGCCAGAGGCGGGAGGAGAAAACCAGAGTGAGGTCCAGGATTTCAGCAGCAGGGGGAAAGCAACTGGAGAAGGACAGGCCAAGGGGGAGCAGCACCCAGATCCAGAGCTCTCGGCCATCAGCAGCGCTGGCAGCACGCCGGGCCATGAGGAATATTTTCCTTCCCTCTTCGGGGCCAGATCCCCTCCCAGGCAGCGCTGCTGGGCAGCTCCAGAGCGCAGCGAGGGCACGGTGACAGCCGCAGGAGAGCCCCCGAGCTGTCCCCACCCCGGCCGGGCACCCTGGGGACATCCAGGAGGAGCTGATCGGGACATCCTCACGGAGCAGCGAGCTCGGAGCCGCACGCTCCCTTCCGTGGTCTCTGCTGGTGCTGGACACGCGCGCGTGAAGGGAATCAAATAACTAATTTCTGTTCTAGAAATATGTATTGTGACACCAAAAAGTAGCACTATTTATTTTCATGTAGTGACCCCCCCGGGCCCTATAAATATTTATATGAAGCCAGGGAAAAATATGCTGGAAATGTAGCATGCCTGTAAGATATCTGTTGCATATGAAGCAGCCCATGTTAATTGGATATGTTGCTGCCCCACACGTGGCTGCAGTTCAGCCGTTCACAGCCACATCAGACACTGAAGTTTGGCTTAGGAAAGGACTCAGTGTGAAGCCCAAGATGTCAAGTCACATTTTGGCAGAGAGGTGCTTTGCTCTAAGTCCCCCAGCTCCATGAGTGTGGAGGTGACTGTTCCCTGTTCCCTGCCCTGGTGTGAGTCCAGCTGGGGCAGAGCTGGGTGAGTGCTGAAGGACAGAGCTCCTGCCCATCCAGGATCAGCCACAGGTCCCCTCTCCTGCTCAGGCCACTGCCAATCCCCTGCCAGCCACAACCCATGGATTTTAAACAGGTGGAAATCTTTAAAAAAAAATCTATTGGCTCAGAAAAGAACTCTCATTTCACGTGTGACAGTAAATTACCTTAAGGATTAAATTGAGAATAAATGAAAATGTTACTGTGAGCTGCCACGTGCCGGGAGCCTCTGCCTCGGGAGAACAGGGTGAGTAATTCCGAGTGCACAGCAGGATCCATCCACGGAGCCTCTGCATGGGTGACTCCTTATTAAAATCATTAAACAACCCCAGGTATTCAGACAGCATCAAAGTGGTGTTTCCCTCCTGACACGAATACCTGCGCTGTGTCAATTAGAGGAACCGTGTCCTCTGCCCTGCAGATGGAATTTTGCCAGCAGGTTTTGTCCAATAATTATCATTTTGCAGCAGTTTATTTAAGCACTCGCTCCCCATAGCCAGCATGTCCAGTAACTCAATGGCAAGGTGTTCGCACCTCTCCACTACAGAAAAGGGTTTGGAAAGGCACACAGAAAGCAAAAGGAAAAGCCCCTGGCACTTACCTGCCACCCGTGTTGGTTATTCTGCAGCACGGGGCTCGGGGGGCCCAGGGGCTCACCACAAAGCACGCCCAGCACGTGCTGTCCGGGTGTGGAAGGAAATCTGGAAGGAGTAAACTCAAAAATACGTGAAACCTGTGAAATCCACATCACTTCCTTGCTGCAGTGCAGCGTTCCATGCTGACATTCCCTCCCCCGTGCCAGAAGTCTGCACAAACTCCCACCTGGGGCATCAGTGGGTTCAGCGTCCTGGGTTGCAGGAGCTGAGGTTTGTAGGGAATAAAAACCAATTCGGTGCACAGCAGTGACTCAGCAGGTGTAATAATGTGATTCTGCAAACAGGGAGATGTTCATTGCTGATCTGCTCTCACAATTCCTCCCTGGGAGGGTGGGGAGGCCCTGGCACAGGGTGCCCAGAGCAGCTGTGGCTGCCCCCAGATCCCTGCAAGTGTCCAAGGCCAGGTTGGGCAGGGCTTGGAGCAGCCTGGGACAGTGGAAGGTGTCCCTGCCCATGGCAGGGGGTGGAATGAAATGCCCTTTAATGTTCCTTCCAACCCAAACCACTCCATGATTCCATGAACATTCATCCTGTTACTGCAGCCTCTGCTCTGCCTGGCAGCAGCTCACACACCTGGAACCAAACCATCACCAGGGGCTGAAGGAGTTACAGGCCAGCGAGTTTGTGTTTGTTCCTGGAAAATGGCTTTAAATTGTGATTAAAAATAGGCTAATGGAGCACAGATGGGATGACATGGATTCTGTGATGGAAAATGTGTCAGTGTCTCCAAAACATCCCTGGTACTGCTCCTGCTCCCAGCACGGGGTGTGGATGGCTGGGGCAGCCAGAGGGCTGCAGGACCACGGACAGGTGAGAGCCAGGTGAACGGAGCCTGTGTGGAAAAAATTACTTGAACAGAAAACTGAGGGACTCAATATTCAATTTTTCATGAACACTTCCACCATGAGTCTGATCACTGCGCATGTTAATGTTCTCCACAGCAATCTGGAAAGCACAAAGAGCTGGAGAGTGCAGCCCGGTCCCCAGATGACACAGAGGGAAGTTAATTGAACCCAGAAAGCCCCTTGCACCTCCAAACAGCCAGGCCAGGGAGATGGAGGACGAGTTTGTAGCTGAACATTCACTTCAATGAACAAGTTATTCAGCACCTGCATTTCAGGAGCACAAAGCCTGGCCCCTGGAGCACACGGTGGGGACTGCCAGGATGGGAGGGAGTGAATTTGGAGGAGCTGCTATAATGATTAGGACCATGTGTGAGCCAAGAACAGGGGATGCTGGAGCACATTTTGGTAGCAAATGACATCAGTGACCAGAGCTGGTTGTAGGAGACACCCTTGGCGTGTTGGCTGTGCCAATTAATTTTTAGCAGGAGGACAGGGACTGGGAGGTGGTGGGAGCTGCATCCATGGGCCTGGCTGGGGATATTTCATGCTCCTTGGATGACGTTCTGAAGGACTTGTGTTTAGCTTGGGAAATAAAGTGAACTGTGTGGGAGAAAAGCTTGATCCCTGGTGCTGTTCCCTGTCCTGCCTCAGTGTCCCGGGCTGTGGGATGGTGTCTGAGCAGCCCCACGGCCCTGGCAGCCTGTGTGTCCGTGCTGGGATCTGCTCGGCACCATGGCATGGGATGGCTGCAGGAGCCACAGGAGAGCAGGGAGGCTGCAGGAACTGCCGGGCTTTGGAGCAGGAGCGGGAGAGGGACTTGCCAGAGGCACCACAAAGGCTCCGAGGCTCGGGGCATGGCCAGGCAGCCCGGGCTGGAGGTGTTTACCCACGGCTCGGGCACATGGAGCAGCCCCAGCTGCTGCCCCACAGCAAACCCTGGGAGGGAGAATCAGCGCGGGGGGAGCAAACGGGGGCAGGAGCTGGTCCTGGGGCGTGTCACTGCGGCGGGATCCCGCGTGGTGCCGAGCAGGGTCCGGTGCTGCCTCGCTGAGAAAGAGATTTTCCTCGCAGATCCCACCGAAACCGCTCCAACCCGTCCCTGATGTTTTTCTCACCGAGAGCTGCTTAGAGGCATCCGCGGTGCAAATCTTGGCAGCGAGCACCCTCCAGCGGGCACGGGAGGCCAGGAGCATCCCCACGCCGGGCACGGGGGATCCAGCCCCGTGCAGCACGATGAGCCCCGGTGAGGGCTGGAGAGGCAGCTGGAGCAGCTCCCATCAGAAGCTCTGCGTGAGGAGCCGCGCCTGGCTCGCCTGGCTGTGGGCTCCAGCCGAGTGCTGCCCTGGAGCCGGAGGTCTTGGAGCAGGAAGAAGCCGTTCTGCAAAAGCAGAGTTTGGCTGTTGGACACGGAGCCCCTTGGGGCTGGTGCAGCTAGTGACGCTGCTCTGGATTTACCAGCACCCAGGGGTGCAGTATGGGACAGGCAGTTGTGTGGGGAGCCGGTGATCCCCACTCCATCACTACATGTTCTGTGAGAAGAGGCAGAGGCAGTGGGAGTCCTCAGGACAAACTGGGGAGAAGGTTAGGACTGCCTGCTGACCCCCGCCAGGGTCTGGGCACCACCATCCCCTGACGCCCTGCGCCCAGTGAGGCTCACCCAAAGCCCCACGGAGCCCACCCGAGGTGTCCCCACGCCGTGTCCCCCTGCTCGGCGGTCTGGGCACCACCATCCCCTGACGCCCTGCGCCCAGTGAGGCTCACCCAAAGCCCCACGGAGCCCACCCGAGGTGTCCCCTCCGGGCACGCCGTGTCCCCCTGCTCGGAGGTCTGGGCACCACCATCCCCTGACGCCCTCCGCGCAGTGAGGCTCACCCAAAGCCCCACAGAGCCCACCCGAGGTGTCCCCACGCCGTGTCCCCCTGCTCGGAGGGGACGCTCTCTGCGGGGCGCAGCGGAGCCGGAGCAGGGAGAGCGGCGCCGGTGACATCTGGTTGTAATCAGTGTTTGCAGAACTGGCCCCGCTCCTGCCCGGCCCCTGGCCAGCGGAGCTGTTTCCCACGGGATGCCGAGCCCGTCGCTCCCCGCCAGGGTTTCGCACATCCGGAACAGCGCCTGCATCCCGGAGCAGCCCCGGGTCCCGGCTGTCCCCGCCGAGGGGTGCAGTCCCGCAGAGAACCGCAACAATGCTCCGGCACCGCTTCTCCCGGGATCTCTCCTGGGGCCTGTCCTCCGCTCCAGAGCCATCACGGGGCTGTGGCTCCTCCTTTCCAGCCCTCCCACCCTGGCCAGCCCCGCTCCTGATCATCAGAATAATGTGGTGACTTCATGGTGCAGCTTACTTCACATGGAAAGGGTCCCTGCCATTTTCTCACGCTAAATATTTGACAGAAGACTTCAAGAAAACACAACCCATTTAGGGGAAAAAAAAAAAAAAAAACCAGTTTAAGTTGCTAAGCGACCAGATTTCTGTCATTTATTGAGGTTGTTGCACTACGTGATGGTTTTATGAATCCCTTGGCTCCTGGAGTCCGGATCTCGGCTCACACTCAATGGCAAGGTGTTCACACGTCTCCAGCTACAGAAAAAGGTTTGGAAAAAAGGGGAAGGCACACAGAAAGTAAAAGGAAAAGCCCTTGGCACTTACCTGGCTTAAAATCCTCCTCGCTAAGCCAGCCTCAAGAGCCGGGCACTGATGCCACAACAAACTTGTGCCATGAGGCAGAACAAGATGGAAACCACCTCAAAACCAGACAAAAAATTGGATAAATTCCCATTTCGGCAGGGTTTCTTGCCCTTGCCCTGACCAGCAGGACAGTGCCCAAGTGGGTTTTGCGGCTGCTGGGGAGGACAGTTTAGACCTCGTGCTTGCATTTCAGAACACACAGATCTGTGCTGGAAAAGCCACAGAAGCAGGAACATTGTCCAAGCGCTCCCTCTCGGCGGGCAGGGGGAGAGGTCAGGGCTGGGAAGGGCGGTGGGCTGGGGATGGGGAGTGAGCAGAGCCCTGATGGGCTCCAGATGCTCTCCTCACCCGGATGATGATTCATGACTGAGGCTGGCCAAGCCAAGAGAATCGGGCTGACTTCACCCTCCTCACGTCCTAGCGGGGTGTGACCCGATGCCTCAGTTTCCCCATCTGTGCTGGGAACAGAGCCAAGGCACCAGCACTCCTCAGCTCCTTCTGCCTCGATTGCATCCAGGCAGGTGGCAACCACGGTCCCTCAGGCCAGGGAATGACACAGGGGAGAGCTCCAAGACTCCTGGAGGAGACCTTGTTCAGCTCTGCACAGAGAGGAGCTCAGGGCACCTCATGAAGCTGAAAGGGGAAAGGGAAAGGGAAAGGGAAAGGGGAAAGGGAAAGGGAAAGGGAAAGGGTAGTTCTCAGTGGAAGCAGCCCCATGGAGCTGGGTTTGGATGCACAAACGTTTACACAAACCCAAGCAGAGCAGGAATAGTTCAGAAGTCCAGCAAGGTTCACCATGCAGGGAGAAACGGGATCACAGGGAATCCCCAGTAGGAATTCTAGTCCTGCTCTGTCCCAGGCAGCTGGAGCTGCCGGGGATGGGGTGCTGGGCCATCTGGATCGGAGGTTACACCCACCACAGCTGCTCTTCTCTCAGCTTTTGCTGCACCCTCCCTGCTGCCAGGAGCCCTGCAGCCGGGAGATCCCCGGGGCTGGGCAGCCAGGACATCCCCGCTACACCCTGCTGCCACCCCAGGGACACCCAAATATTGGCTCTAGTGGGAGCTGGAGCAGAGAGGACGGGGAGGGAGCAGCTGCTGGAGCAGGAACACCCACGGGAAATGCGGGGAAAATGCGGGATTATCGGCCTGTCCTGCTGCGGCTGCTGGGCGCTGCCCGCCTCGAGGCACACTGGAGCCCGGGAGGCCGGGGCAGGACTCGGGGAGGCCCCGCAGGCCCCGGTCCCAGCACAGGAGGGACGGCTGCAGCTGGAGACAGCGCTGGAGGGGCCCGTGCCCTCGGAAATGGGAACGCGGCGGGGAATCGCCGCTACCGGAGGGTGCCCGTGCCCTCGGGAAAGGCACCGGGAGCGAAGAGCCGGCCCTGGCAGGGGTGCCCGTGTCCTTCGGAATGGCATCGGGAGGGAAGGGCCGGCACGGAGGGGTGTCCGTGCCGCAGCCCGAGCAGCGCCAGCTCCGGGGGTCCGGCCCCAGCAGCCCGCAGCGCCCCCGCAGCGTCCCCGCAGCTCTCTCCCTCCCGAGGGCCGCCGTGCCCCGCCGCCGGCCCGAGCATCCCCGAGCGGGGCCGCCCCTCCCTCC
>VWZT01015723.1:62765-81075 GCA_013397055.1 Pachycephala philippinensis | reverse complement strand
TCGCTCCCCGCTCCCGGTGGGTCGCTTGGAGGACACGGGCAGAGGTCACCCCGGCCGAGGCTTGGCCTCCTGACGGGGACGGCGCGGGATGGGGCTGGCGGTGGGGCCACCGCGGTCCCCCAGCGTGTGGGACAGGTGCTGGCCCGTACCCCGAGCTGCGGGGAGCCAGCCCCGGGTTGCAGGGAGCCAGCCCCTTGCAGTGGGGAACCAGCCCTGGGCATGGGGATCCAGCCCCAAGGTGTGGGGAGCCAGCCCTGGCAGTGGGGAGCCAGCCCTGGGGACAGGGATGCAGCCCCAAGATGTGGGGAGCCAGCCCCGGGCATGGGGATGCAGCCCCAGGCAGTGGGGAGCCAGCCCTGGGCATGGGGATCCAGTCCCAAGATTTGGGGAGCTGGTCCTGGGGACGGGGATGCAGCCCCAAGTTTTGGGGAGCCAGCCCTGGGGACACGGAGCCAGCCCCAAGTTTTGGGGAACCGGCCCTGGGGACATAGAGCCAGCCCCAAGTTTTGGGGAGCCAGCCGCGGCAGTGGGGAGCCCCTGCAGTTGCTGTCCCCGCAGCTGGGCCCCCCCAGGCAGGAGCCCAGTGCTGTGCAGCCCCCGCAGCCCAGCTCCCTTCTCCCACACACCGCAGTGCTGGTGGGTGTCTGGGGGCTCTGTACCACAAACAATCTCGGGGAGGCGGACAGCCCTGCAGCTCGCAGGGAGCTGTTGGAGGGGGAGCAGGGGGAGCAGGGGGAGCAGGGGGCTCCCGTGGAGCTGGGAGTGGGCAGTCAGGGCAGGTGCCCTCTGAGGAAGCCGGGTCAGACCAGCGGGACCTGTCTGGTCACTCCTTTGTCCCCATGTAGCTGGTCCAGGCAGTTCAGCAGCCCTCCCCAGCGCTCCAGCTCTTCTTCCAGCCCAGCTCCTGGGAATGCCAGAAGAGCTGGGAGCTGGGGTCTGCACAGCTCCTGGTGCCAGGCCCACCAGAGCCCCGGAGTCCCGGAGTGCAGCGTGCTGGGCTCTGCTGGCCCCAGCTCCTGCTGCCCTTTGCCTGCCTGCTGGCCTGGGAGCGGGACACGGCGGTGTGGGCAGCAGCAGGGAGCTGCCAGCCCTGGGAGAGACCTCGGGAAGATTGCTTAGAAACTGCAGGAGAATGGGGACTGCTTGTCACAGCCCGAATGACTGTCATAGCTTAATAATCAGTGGGCAGAGAGGGTGGCAGCACAGCCTGATGCTGTCTAATTTTGCAACCACTGTTGTAGCGGTGGGTGCAAAGCACCGAAATGGGGCACAAGAACTTCGGGTTGCACAGGAGGGGACCAGGAGAGATGCTGAGCTGCGGGTCGGAGGGGTGTGGGATACGGGCTGCTCAGTACCCATCACATCACCCTTGGCTCCCCTCTTGGATGCATGGGAAGTGGGCAGTGCTGCTGTGAGGCAGGCAGTGCCCAGCCCGCAGGATGCTGCCCTGCAGGTCACCAGGGATGAGGGATGCTGTGCTGGCCGATACCCAGCACGGTGCCCTTGGCTCCCATCTGCAGGCATGGCAGAGGAGCAGTGCCCGGACCATCATCGGGTGCTGCTCTGCTCCCTGCCTCCCTCTCCCACCTGGTGCCACTCAGAGGGGAGAACTAATCACACTTCTGGGTTGTCAAAGGAATTCTTGGAGCTGCGGGAAGGGCCCAAGGGGGATTGTGGGGCTGGGCCCTGGCCAGAGCTGGTTCATCTCTGTCTTGAGGCACAGGTCACAGCCCCCCACCAGCCTGGAGATCTCCAGCAGATCTCCCTCTGGCACCTGGTCTCCCTGGGGAGACTGTGGCAGGACCTGCATCTGGCTGCTGGGGGCAGGGAGGAGTGGGATTTGGCATTGCGTAGCTCAAAACTCGTCTTGGGTGTAAAGCTGGAGCAAATACTTGGGCACTCACAGGGCTGCAGGGACCTCGGTGCCTGGGGCATTCCTGAGCAGCTGCACACAGGTTTCCATGCAGAGAGGTGGCAGCAGGTCCAGGCTGGAGCTTATCTGCCACGGGGAGGGAGCTGAGGCTCTGTGAGAGGAAGCACTGGCCGTGGGGGAAGGTGTCCTTGTCCTTGTCCCCCTGTCCATCGGAGCCGTGTGTCTGGGTTGCCAGGGGAAAATGCTGTATTTGCCATGTATTTGCCATCCTTCACCCATCCCATCGTTTGGGTCTGCAGCGTCACTGGGTGCCTGGCACGGGGTGGGTGGGTGGCAAGCCCAGCCCCCGGCAAGGCTGTGCTCCACGTGCTGCCCCCACGGCCCCAAAGCCGCTTCCTGAATGAAGCCTGGGCTTGGGGCAGCATTCCCGGCTCTGCTGCAGCTCCCAGGAGCCTCCATCCTCTGGGAGAAGCCAGCTCAGCTTTACAAAGCCCTGGGGCACTGGGAAAGTGGTCCCCGAGGAGCCTTTGCTCCAGGCTTTGGAAGGAGCTGAAGTGAAGCTCGGGGAGCTCTGGCAGCTCCCAGGTCCGAGGCAGGGGGCTCAGAAGGGCCCTGGTTTGTTAGCTCTAAGGACTGGGGGAGCAGCAGCTCAGCTGGGCCGGGGCAGCAACAGGCTCCGGGCACTGGTTTCCCCATGAGGATTCCCGTGGTTGCTCCATGCAGGAACGGCCGTGCTCTGCTGGGAGGACAAGCCCCCATGTGCTGTGTCCCCCCAGGTCGCCCACCACTCTCAGATGGTGCTCCAGCCACAGCTGGGGGTTGTGTTGGTTCCGTGACCCTGTCCAGCTCGGGGAGCCCAGCCTGTCCTGGCGATGGCATCCCTCTCCAGGTGCTGCAGCAGGGATGCACAGAGAGGGATGTGCATCCCCGTGCGACCTGCCGTGAGGGAGGGTGGATGTGGGACGGGCTGTGCAGAGCCACGGTCCCTCCACCATCCTTCCCCGGGGAAGGAAGAGGGGCCGGGGCCAGGACAATGGGCTGTGGCGCTGACTCAAACAGCCAGTTCCTGGTCGCTTCCTCTCCCCGCTGGAGCTGGAGGCAGCGAGGACGGGGAAGCTCGGTGCTCTCGGCCTGGTTTGAGGCAGGAGCTCCTGGGCGGCCGGAGCGAGCGGCCTCCCCCGGCACTCACAGCCATGGCCAAGGTGGAGTGGCTGCTGGCACCCTGGCACCGGGCAGGTAAGGCAGGCAGCAGGGCAGGGCTGGGGCGGGCAGTGGGGGCGGTGGGGTCTGCAGCCACGGCTCACTCTGCAGGCCAGGACCCCGGGCTGGGGGCAGCTGCTGGGCACAGACCCTCTGGAGGCCGTGCAATAGCCCCAGGGTCAGTGCTGTCCCACAGTACCAGTCTTGTCCCACCTTTCCCAGCCTGACCTGAGCTGTGGAGTGTCCCTGTCCCTTTTAAATCCTTCTGCCATTCCCCAGCCTGGCGGGGTGTCCTTGCTCTTGACAAAGCAAGAGAAAGACGGAGGCTCCCAGCCCACGTGTCCCACTGAGCACTCATCAGTGCTGCGGGGACAGATCCTGCCTGTCCCGGTGGTACTGTGCCCTCCTGGCAGCTTCCACGTGCTGGTGGCAGCAGGAGGGAGGCCCGTGGGACAGTGGACCGTGGGTCGACACAAACATCGCAGACACCCAGGACCCTCGCTGTTGTCACTGCCCTCTCCCCTGCAGTAGCTGATTTCAGGTCTCAGGCCCCTTTGTCCCAGGGCCTCTGGCCGCATTCCCCTCTCAGGCGACTTCCTCACATTGTCCCGGCCCCGCGGAGTGTAAAACCAGCCGGGCACAGGGGAAGCTGCGCTTTCCTGGAAGGACCCCTCTGGAAGCAGCCTCTGTGCAGGCAGCCCACGCTGGGCAGAGTGGTGAGCACTGCCTGGGCTTCCATGTGCCCCCAAACAGTCCCAGCCAGGCTGGGGACGTCCCCGTGGGAAGGCTGGTGGGCAGCCAGCCATGGCCACCCTGTGCCCAGTGGTTCCCTTGGCCATGATGTGGCGATGTTGGGCTGCCAGGACCGGCTGGGGCTGACAGGTTGCCGTGCCGGGTTTCCTGAGACTCTCAGGAAAGGTTTGTGCCTGGAGTTTTGCTGGGAAGCACGGGAGAGTGAGGGTTGTAGTGTGAGGAGGCTGCCCGGGAGCCACGGCAGGGCTGGGAGAGGGCTCTGGGCGCAGGTGCTGCTGCCCATGGTGGAGGGCTTGGTGCAGGAACCCGGGTCCAGCCAGACTCCGGGGCTCCAGTGCCTGCCCCAGTGCTGCTGCTCCGGCGCTGGGAGCAGTGGTCTCAGCCCCGTGTTAGGGAGCAGCCTGAGTCCACCTTGGCTGGCGTGGTCCCGGGCCAAGCCCCGCTGCCAGTGCGGCCGCGGGCGGTTCCCATCCCCACAGCACGGGCAAATGGCACGCTGGGCTCCTCCTGGGCCAGCCTCTTCAGCCAGATCCTGCAGCACAGACACCTCCCCTCCTGCCAAAACCCCCTGACCGGGCCCATCGTGCTGCCAGGACCCAATGTCCTTGCACACTGCAACTCTGAGTCCTGCCGATGGACAGGGACATTACTGACTGGTTTGCTGCTATGGTTTTCATAGAAATCTCTCACATAATCCAGCCTTCTCCCCATGAGCTGAGGAACCCCCACAGCTGCCAAATCCACCCTGCCAGCAACTTCTGCAGTGCCCTTATCTCCCATCAGTACAAAAATCGGCTGATTCCTTGTTAAATAAATCCCTTATTAAGGGAGCTCGGGAGAGCCGAAAGCCTCTGGCAGATCCGGTGTGTCAAGACACTCATTTCTCAGTGCCTGTGGTCCTGCTGGGCACCTGTGTGGGAGCACGGGGACGGGCTGTACCAGGGTCCTGGCGTGGCCAAGCTGGGGTCTGGGCATGGCACCCCTGAAAGGCTTCTGGCCTCACCCAGCAGCAGGTCAGACACCTGTGCAGGTGGCCCTGCCTCACTGGGGGCTTGGAGCTGTGCCACCAGGCATGGGGCAGTGGGAGCTGTCCTGGAGAGGGTCACGTTTGGACAGGGCACAGTCTCTTGGCTTTCCTAGCGAGGGCTCATCCCAGGCACGGCGTGTGCAAGCGGCACAGGTCTGGCACAGACAAGGGCAGGTCTGCCCTGTGAGCGCCGCTGCCCTGTGGCACTGGGCCTGAGGCTGTCAGCGGGGTGTCACTTCAGGATTTCATTCAGACCTGGGTGGGCATCCGGCCCTGGGGCTGCCACTCACGCGGCCGTGGCTCCACATCCCGCGGGGAGCTGGTCCGGCAGGTCCGCTTCGGCAGGGGGTGAGCTTGGGACAGGAGGTGTTTGTGCGGCCGCTGCCAGCTCCCTCTGTGTGCTCTTTTCCCTTCCTCTCCGCTCGCCGTGGAGCAGCATGCGCCTGGCTCCGTACCACGGGAACGTCACCGAGCCGCACGCACCGGCGGCGAGCGGTCGGTACCGGGGCAGGCCGCGGCTCTTGCTTGAAGCCGGTGGCACACGGTGCGGGCGCTGCGGCACACGGCTCGGCCGGCGGGCTCGGGGGGCTGTCAGCATCGGCCTCGGCCCCGGTTCGCTGCCCTCGCCCTCGGGCGTGCTCGGCACTGGCCTGGCAGCCGCTGCCGCCGTGCCCGTACCCGTTGCCATGGCTGCTCTGCTGATGGTGCATCGCCTGCTGCTGCCGTTACATCATTCCTGCCGGTGCTCCACGCCGGCAGAGAGGGTCCGAGCGGCTCCAGACGCGTCCCCGGCATCTCCTGCGCGTGGGGAGCGAGCCTGAGAGGGAAAAGTTTGGCGGTGAATTCAAGCGAGAGGCATCGTCTCACAGGAGCTTCGGCCTGGATTGAAACGGCTCTGATGGCTCTGTCAAATATCTCCCTGTGGATTCGGGATGCCTGGGCTGTGGGTGAGTAGGGATGCTGGCATGGAGCAGGGGTGACTCAGGAGATGCTGAGGGGCTGGGGGTCCTGCAGGGATGCTCTTCCCGCAGGAGAGAGGGGAGCTCAGCTTCCCTTCAGGCGAACTCCCCTGGAATTCAGCCTCGGTCCTTGTGTACCCGCCATGGCCACAACACCCCGAGCCTGGACACTGGCTCACGCTCAGCAGGACTCTGAGGGTGCAGCATCCGCTGCATGGTGCCGACTCTGGGAACATCCCAGGCCGATGTCCATCGGCAGGCAGAGTAGGGGGTGCTGCCTGCTCCTCTCTGCAAGCCCTGGGGCCAGCAGGGAGCATGGTGCCAGCAGGGAGCATGGTGAGCCCCCCACCACCCATGCCTCAGTTTTCCTCAGCAGCAAGGCTGGCCAGGCTCAGGTCGAGACTGCTGGGGTTGGTGGGATGGAGCTGTCCCTCTGGCTTCACTGTCCCTCTGGCTCTGCTGTGTCAGGATGCCCTTCATCTCCCGCAGGCATTCGCCACGGGGTGGGAGCCCCTCAGAGGTATTTTGTGCTCTGAGCCCGTGTCTGATAAGCGTGGTGGGCGGGTCACTGCCAAGGGCACTGGCCCGGCTCAGCTGCACTATCCCCGCCGCTGTGTCCTCCTGCCGGACACTCCCGCTTGGCTGGGGCATTCCGTGCCCACAGATGGGGGTGGCAGCTGGGCTTCCATGGACGCTTCCAACCTGCCCTTGTACTGAGCCTGCACCAGGCTGCTCCCAAATCCTCCTGGTGCCTCGGGAGTGCTGTGGCAGTGGCACTGAATCAGGACTGCCGGCTCCTCAAGCCCCATCGCCGAGCTGCCGTGTGGCGCCGGGCTCTGAGTGCTACTCCCAAAACACCCCCAGAGCCAGTGCTCCCAAAACAGCCTCGGAGTGGCTCCTCCCAGGCAGCCAAAGCCTCAGGGTGCTGCTCACTCTGGCACGGTGCTGTCCTTGTCGTGCAAGCTTGGGGCATCTGAGTGTCAGGAGAGTGCTTGGCTCACCCGTTCTTTCCCCCACCCCTTCTCCCCAGCTGGGAGATGCAACCCAAGATGCCCACGCCTTGGTGATGCCAGACCTTTGCACTGCCAGCACCTCGGCAGTGCCAGCACCTCGGCGGGGCCTGCAGCACTGCCCACACCGGCGCAGGACAGCCCTGGGTCACTCACAGCCCCAAGGAACACGTGTCGGTGAAGAGGGGGAAGCTCCAGGGGCAGGACCCCGGCACTGCGTGTTCCCCTTGTGCCCCCGCGGCAGGGCAGGGTGCTGGGCGTGGGTGCTGCCACGTTTCCGCCGCGCCCAGGGCTTGCTGCTGTGGTTTGCCCACGCGGTCGGAGCCCAGGGAGGGTGCCGGGGTGACTCGGCAGCGGGGCCGAGGTGCAGAGGTGAGCTCCCGCGCTCCGGGGAGGGCGGCAGGGGCTTGCAGAGGTGCCGGGGCAGCAGGGGGCTGCTCAGGGTGTCCCTGAGTCCTTGGTGGGGGACAGCTGCCGGGGGATATATGGGCAGAAAGAAGGTGGGGAGCATCAGCTGTGCTGAGGCCAAAGGCTGGGGCTGTGTGAGCCAGGCGGGGGGTGCAGCAAGCCAGGAGGTGGGGTGCACCCTTGGGGTGTTCTCAGAAGTGGAGGGGCAGCAGTGGACCCCCCACCTCGCCAAAAACAGCAGGCTGGGGTCTGGGGTGTGCAGAGGTGGAGGTGTGGTCTCTGCCCCCGGCAGTGTGGGTCAGGGTTTTGGGGAGATGCCCAGCCTTGCCTTGTGCATGGCACACACGCGCACACATGCGCCCCAACACCTCTTGGTTGGTATGGAAACGAGTCAAATTATTTAGAGGAGGAAGAAGGAAAAAAAAAAAGGAAAAACCCGGTGTTAAGGCCCGTCGTTATGGAAACAAATTATAAAAGTAACTAGGCTGGGGACATGGCACCTTGCTTTGGGGTGCTGGGCTCCATCAGCTGGGGGGGGGGGGGGCGTGGGGGCACCCAGGGGCACGAGAGTACTGTAGGCAGGAGGGCACCTGGGGGCAGGAGGGCATCTGGGGGCAGGAGGGCATCTGGGGGCAGGAAGGCACCGTGAGCAGCAAAGGGGGATGCTCATGCTGCAGTGCAGATGAGCCGGGCCACAGCTGCCTGACCACTGCGAGCAGAGGGACATGTGGCTTGTGCCAGGGGTCCCACGCCTGTTTTGGGGCCACTCCCCTTGCCAGGTAAATGGGATGGCTTCTGCTGCCTCAGCTGGGGCCCAGCACGGAGCAGGCTTTGGCAGCAGGGCAGTGGTGTGTTCCTGGGGCGGGCACTGCCCTGCAGGTGGCAGAGGGGAAGCGTTTGTCACACACTGGTGATCGAGTGTCTCGGCTGATGGGGATGGGGGCAAGGACCGTGCAGCGGAGGCTGAGCCCTGAATCCCCAGGGATGGAACCCTGGTCATCCATACCCTGTGCACAGCTCCCAGAGACCGGCTCTGTGCCCGCTGGGGCGCGGATGCCCTCGGAGGCAGCGTGCCAGCAGTGGCACTGCCCTGACTCTGTGCTGGGAACAAACCCACACCCAGGTGCCTGCCGGGGCTGCGGTGTTCCCATGGCAAAGCCGGTTTGTGGGAGCAGCGCTCAGCTCCCCACAGGCCAGTTCACTGCTGAGCCCACATCCTGCTCCCAGGCACTTTTCCACCCATTGGGGTGTTTCGGAGGGTCTGAGCAGTCCCCACAGAGGTTTCCTTGCCTGGAGAGCTTCAGGGGTGTCCAGGCCAGGGCAGGGCATGTGAGCCCCGAGCTGCAGTGCAGCGGGAGTGAGGGGTCCCTGGCTCCTGCCTTTCAGCTGCGGCTTCTGCTCCTCCGCAGCCAGGATGTTGCTCCAGCAGAGCGTGCAGCGTTTCCTGTGCCCGGGCGCGGTTAGGCACGGGTGGCAGGGCTGGCTTCCTTCCCCAATTTCAGCCAGCTCCCTCCTTGGCAGCCCTCGGGGGCAGTGTCCAGCCCCCAGAGTGGTGGCGGTGATGAGGGCTGGTCCCAGCCTGCCGGGTGGGGACCAGCCACATCCCGGCATTCCTGGAGAGCTGGGGTGGGATGAGCGCTGTGCTGGCACGGTGTTACCCCACAGCAGCACCCGCAGGGAAGCCGCCCCTCACCTGCCTCTGACCCCACTCTCTCCCCCCCGCAGCCACCTCTAACCTGGACCTCGAGAGCAAGAAGGCCGCCCCCGCCAAGCTGCCATGGCAGCAGCCCGTGAACGTCTTCCTGGCGGCTGGGCGCCCACCGGGCATGGAGCAGCTGCACCAGGAGGCCCAGCTCAACCTCCAGAGCTTGCTGCAAGGTAGCAGGGAGAGGGGTGGGGTGGGCTGGGTGAGGGTGATGGGTGGGTGCTGCCCTGGCTGGGTGACCACCATGGGACTGTGAGCTCATCTCCCACACGCGTGTCTGAGCCACTCCTCGGAGCTCACCAGGCTGCAGGAGTTGGGTCCTGGGGGGTCCCAGCCTCCAGTAGCCCCTCACTGATCTCTGCTCCCAAGTCACTGCTGCAGGTGCCAAAGCAACGGGGACCAGGATTGCCTGCTGGGGCCACTGGGGCCACCAGGGCACCCACGAGCCCTACCACAGCACAGTTCTCACAAGGGCCTCGGGGACCTGCCACTGATCTGCCTAACTGGATCAGCGTGGCCAGTGGTTTTGTTTCCTTCCAATCTCTGGGCCAGGCTGTCACGCGGCCCTGGCTCGGATGCTCCCCAGGCATCAGATGAGATCAGCAGCCCAGCCATCCCCCAGCTTGTAATCTCATTAAGTCAGCCTGAGCAGCCCTGCTTTCCGCCAGTCCACAGCCACCGGCATTAATTAGCTCAACAATTACAGGATGGGGACACACTGAGTTCCTGGCTGTCCCAGTGGGGCTGTTCCCCAGCGAGACCCACTGCATCCCCTGACTGTGCCCCGGGAGGGGCAGGGACAGCTGCTGGGATCTTTGGCTTCTTCAGTTCCCCCAGACCCTCCTTGGGGTCTCCCTTCCTCACCTGAGCTGCCTGTCCTGAGCAGGGATGGCCAGCTAGGCTGGGGACAGCCAGAGGGGACAGTCACCATTGCTTCACATGCCCCCTGCTCTGGGGTCTGGCAGCAGGAGCAGGGTCCCAGGTGCTGTTTCTCTTGCAGAGGAGTATGAGGAGCAGTACACCGAGAGCAGGGTCACCGGGCAGACCTTCCGCGCTGCTGGACACCCCGACACCTCCCCTGAACCGTCACCTCGACCCCCACCTGCCAAGCGCCTTGAGTTCGTGCTTATGGTGAGTTCTGGGCTGGCAGGGTGGGCAGCAGGTCCCTGTTTGTGTTCCACCCGTGTCCCTTCGAGTGGCTGATGTGCCTTTCTCCCCGTAGCCCCCGAGCCGGCGAGCGGCCGAAGAGGAGAGCACCAGCAGCACTGCGCTCGCTGCTCGGCCCCCTGACACCTCCCTGAGCCTCCCCACCAGCCCGGACAAGCAGCCCCCCTGGCCCAGGGCCTTTCCCCTGCCCACCGTGGAGGAGAAGCAGTGGCAGCAGGCCGGCTCCATCCAGACCAACATCGTCCCCATCAATGTCTCGGGTAGGGCAGCACCCCGTGGCGCGGCGGGGGGACACGGGGTGCGACCAGAGATGTGCCCCAGCAGTGGGGCAGGGGCGGGTGCTGGGAGGGGGCTGTGGCTGTGAGCTGTGTCCCTGTGGGTTAGGTGGGCACCGGGGCAGAGAGGGGACAGCAGGGCCATGCTGGTGTCCATCACTCCCAGCCATCGCTCGTGCCATCTGCAGCTTTGTGCGTCTGGTCCGCTGGCCGTGCTGCTGGCAGGTCTCACGTCCCCAGTGTAATGCCCAGCCAGCCAGGTCTGTTGTCACCCGGGCTCTCACCACACGCCGTGCACCCTCACCTTCCTCCCCTGTCTGTCCATCTGCTCATCCTCCCAGGACCACACCTCCCAGCAGCGTGGTCCTGCCCCATCCTTGCAGGTGCCACGCTCTGGCCCAAGTCAGAGTCTGGGGCTGGTGGCTGGGTGAGGTGCCCCTTCTGAAGGGCAGAGGTGTCTGTCTGCTCTTTCACTCCGTCATGGAGAGCTGTGCCAGGGCCACACTGGTCCCTCTCCATGGCTCATGTACACGTCCCCAGTGTGGCTCAGCACAGCGGTGTGGGCTCCGGCCTCACCAGCACAGACCAGTGCCCATCACACAGCACAGAGCTGGTCTCTGGAGCTTTCCACCCATCCCACCTCCATCTGCAGCATTTCCCACCGTGCCTCCATCTGGACCCTGCTCACCCCACGTGGCTCACACCATCCTCCTGCCATCCCACACACCCACCTGTGTCACCATGCCAGGCTGGGGACACGCAGAGAACATGGGTGAGGAGGGGGCTGATCTCCCGCCCTGGCAGCGGCTCCCAGCACCGCGGCGTACCGCTTTGTTTTGGCTACAGGGCAGCACTTTGCTAGGCACGCGAGTGCTCGTCACTCCCTGTTTAACACAGAGACCGCGATGAACCCAAAGTCCACCCTGCGGCGTAGACGGACCATTATTGGATTCCCTAACCTGTCCCTGCGAGACCAAGGTGACAGCGAGAACCGCGCAGGCGGCACCCGGGCAGGGCTGGCACCCCCAGAGCTGCCCCGACGGGAGGCACGGCCACCCTGGGCTGGCAGCCAGCCCAGCACAGACGGGCTCCCGGGGACACCCCGACCGTGGAGGTGCAGGCACCACACCGACCCTGCGCCCTCCCAAGGCACCGAGGTGCTGGGCACACTGGTGACACTGGGCTGGCCTGGGGCTGGCATGGCATTGGGGACAGCCCCTTCACCCTGAGGCAGGCTTCTGAGACAGGAGTCACCCAGCCTCGGCTCCAACAGCCCCCTGTGCCCACCTCCCCCGTGGGCAGGCCCTGTCGCAGGGTGCCGTGGCTGTTGGGCACACACCTGGCCAGGTCTTTCCTGGGGCTGGCGAGCTGACCACACCAGTACCCAGGGTGTGTGTGTGAGAGTGCCTGGAGTGCTTCCAGGCTGGCACTGGACCCTTGGGAACAGCAGCCATTGTGGCTCAGGGGCTCTGTCCTGCTGTCCCCTGTGGAAGGTGCAGAGAAATCAGAGCCAGCCTCTCTGTGGAGGCGGGTAGGGACAGGGGGAGCAGCCATGGCACCAGCTGCTCCAAGGCAGTTTTCACGGGGTGGAGGAAGGTTTCTTCCCATGACAGTGGTCAGATCATCAGCTGGTTGTCACAGCTCCTCCCTTGGAGTCGGTCAGACCTCAGCCCACCACGGCCTTGAGCATCCCTGTCTGCTGGGGGTGCTCAGAGCGGGGCTCCAGGTTCCTTCCCAATCCCAGCCGTGCTGAGGTGAGGTGGCACTGAGAGCCACGGCAGGGCTCCAGGCTCCTTCCCAATGCCAGAGGTGCTGTGATGGGGTGGCACTGTAAGCCACCATGTCCCTCCCTGTCCCAGCTGGCAATGCCTGACCTGGCTCCTCCTGATCCCCATCTGTGTCCCCACCATGGAGCAGCACCAGGGCAATTGGTTGCCATGGGACTGATGTCCCCATGGATGGAGCCTCCTGCCATGGCTGCTGATTTGTCCATGGCACATTCCAACCAACAGATCCACATTTTATGCCTGGGCAGAGGTGCAGCCTGAGGACTGGCCACGGGCTGGGGCAGGGTGCGGGGCAGGGCCGTGTCCCTGTGAGTGGGGCAGGATGGTGCTCAGCGGGCTGTGTCTCTCCCCGCAGGCAGCGCCAACGGCCCCACGTCCAGCACACACGCGCCCATCGCCGAGTCCCTGTCCTGCAGCTTTGTGCCCGAGACCACGAGCGGGGGCACGCCGCCCCAGGAGATCGGCCCTCGCCCGCCCCTCTCGGCCCCGCTGAGGAAGACCTTCAGCGACCTCGGGGCCCGCTGCTGCCAGCCACCTGCTGCCATGGATGGGGCAGCCAGCCCCTGTGCCAGTGCCTGCAATGGGACGCAGGGCAGCCCTTTTTCCCCGCCCTGGAGTGCCCTGGGCTATGGGAGCCCCCCCAGCCTCACCACTGGCCCAGGCAAGGGGCCCACCTGCACCTCGCCGGGCGGCTCCATCCCATCGCCCGGCCCAGGTTCGCCCGCCGCCTCCACCTCCTTCTTCATCGCCACAGAAGAGCGCGTGGGCAGCAACGGGCCCAGCTTCTTCTCCGGCCCAGTGCCTGCTTCCCCCCACAGCTCTGCGTGCATCCAGGAAGCCAAGGGGAGTTTCTTGCCGGGAAGCCGAGAGGAGCCGGAGCCAGCAGCAGGGCCGGTGCAGCTGGAGGTGGAGCGGGCAGGGTGCCGGTTCCGCGAGCGGTCACTGTCGGTGCCCACTGACTCGGGGTCCCTCTGCTCTGTGGACATCGCGTACGCCGAGACCCGGCGGGGCAGCGCCAACTACGCCCTGGGCTACCCCAGCGCCAGCTCCGAGGGCAGCACCAGCACCGACAACATCTCCCTGGGGCTGGAGCCTGAGGGGCAGCGGCGGCGGCGCTCCAAGAGCATCTCCCTGAAGAAGGCCAAGAAGAAGCCCTCGCCACCCACACGCAGCGTGTCGCTGATCAAAGAGGGGCAGGACGGCGATGCGGGGCTCAGCGCGGCACTGCCCAAGGACCAGCGGCCCAAGAGCCTGTGCATCCCACCGGAGCTCCAGGGTCACCGGCTGGTGCACGCCGACCCCCAGGGGAGTGCAGGGAGGGAGCCCAGCAGCACAGCTGCCCCCCACCAGTGGCATCTCACGGACTGGAAGGCCGGCAGCGATCCCTACCAGTCCCTCTCTGGCTCAAGCACAACCACGGGGACCACAGCTGTGGAGTGTGCCAAGACACGGGGCAGCTCCGAGTCCCTCGTGTCCCCTTCAGTCTCCAGGGCTACGACGCCCTCCCAGCTCTCTGCCGAGGCAGACCTCAAGACCTCATCTCCAGGCAGGCCCACAGGGCTGATGTCCCCCTCCAGCGGGTACTCCAGCCAGTCGGAGACCCCGACCCCCACCGTACCCACCTCCACCATCCTCGGGCACTCCCCGCACCAGGTGCGTGTGAGGCCGCTGGTCCCCGAGAGGAAATCCTCTCTGCCCCCCACGTCCCCCATGGAGAGGAGCCCCAAGGCCAGGCTGTCCTTCGACCTCCCACTGACCCCACCCGCCCACCTCGACCTCTCAGGGCTGAAGATCTCCCTGAAGGGGAAGACGAAGGTCAGCCGGCACCACTCTGACTCCACCTTTGGCACCAAGCTGGCCCAGAAGACCAGTCCCATCACACCCATCATGCCCGTGGTGACACAGTCCGACCTGCGCTCTGTCCGCCTCCGCTCCATCAGCCGCTCAGAGCCCGAGGACAACGCCGACGGCCCAGAGCACACGGAGGAGCCAGCACGCATCCCCTGCCCAGCGCCGGAGAGGAAAGTGAAGCCACCCGTGGCAGAGAAGCCACCACTGGCCAGGCGCCCCCCATGCCTCCTGCCCAAGCCCCCAGTTCTGCGGGAGGAGGGTCCCCTGTCCCCCAAATCCCCGCCAGGCGCTGCCACCAAGGAGAAGGGGGTGCCACAGGAGGCCGTCGTGGTGCTGAGGAGAGGGGAGCTGAGGAGGGGTCTGGGGGAGCCCCACTTGTCCCTGACCCCGGCGGGACCCCGGCGGCTCTCGCAGGGCAGCCTGGACGAGCTGCGGCCGGAGCGGAGCGGGGCCGAGGGGGAGCGCAGGAGGGCCAAGGTGCCGCCGCCGGTGCCCAAAAAGCCCAGCGTGCTGTACCTGCCGCTCATGCCAGCCCCGGCACAGCTGGGAGCTGGTGTGGGGGACCTGCCACCCACCCCCAGCCCCATCATCACGCTGGACACTGACCCCACCTGCTGCGACCCTGACGCTGAGGATCCGCCGTCCCCCAAGGCTGTGGGCACCACGCCTGCCGGCGAGCCTGCCTCAGAGCAAGGTGAGGGTCTCCCCACGCCTGTGGTGGGATCACCCCAGGGACAGGGGTTCCCGGTGCTGCACAGGGGATTCACTGCTGCCTCCTCCCTGCCCACAGGCAGCTCAGCAGAGGCTGGCACGGAGGAGAAGAGCTTTGCCAGTGACAAGACAGCCGAGTCCATCGTGGAGGAGGACGATGAGGTGTTCACGACGTCCCGCACCACGGAGGATCTCTTCACCGTGATCCACAGGTAAGGCTGGTGCATGCTCTGGAGGGCACAGCCCCTGTGCCCACTGTGTCCCATTTCCATACTGGGGCCAGTGTTCATCCTTGGGGACAGCCCGGTTGCTGCTGCCCTGAGCGGAGTGCAGCCAGGCTGGGCCACCAGCAGGGAGGGTCCAGGTTAGTCCCACCTGCCAGGAGCACCACCTGCCATGCTCCTGCTGTCACCTTGCCCCAGCAGAGCAGGCTGGGCACTGCTGTGCCCCTCGCTCTGGGGCCTCACCCCAGCCCCGGGCTGCTCCCACCCGTGTCCCTTTGGTGCCTAGGTCAAAGAGGAAGGTCTTGGGGCGGAAAGAGCCTGGCGACACCTTCAGCAGCCGACCCACCTCCCACTCACCTGTAAAGACTTCAGGCTCCCCAGCTGGAGAGTCCCTGTCAGCAGCAGGCAGCAGTGGGAAGTCTTCCAGCAGGAATGAGGATTTTAAAGCCCTGCTCCAGAAGAAGAGCAGCAAAACCAGCCCCGGTACTCGGCCATCTGCCGCCGAACTGCTCAAGACCACGAACCCGCTGGCCCGGAGGGTCATCACAGAGTTTGCCCCTGAGCTGGACGGTGCAAACAGCCCCAAAAGCCAGCCCTGACCACACAGGGGCCCCTCCAGCCGGAGGGGTGGTGATGGCTGCAGAGGGACCTCTGCTGCAAAGGGCTGTCCTGGCTGCTGAGGAGCCCCTGTGTCCTGCTGGGGGGTTCTTCTGCTTTTGTTCCTTACTTGGAGAGCTGCTGGCAGAGAGACAGTGGCTGGAGCCCAAGCCCTCATGACTCTGGGCCCTTCCCACGAGGGAAGTGGCTGGGACTGGCCCTGGCTGAGACCGCTCCTGGGATTGAAGGCGCCTATCCAGGAAGCAGAACAGGATCACAGCCCCCGGCGTCGCCCCATGCCCGCAGCGAAGCAGCTTGAGACTCTTTGGTCCCTTCGGCATGTGGTACTTTAAACAGCTTTTCTAATGCACAGTGGTGGTGATGTTTGATTCTCTTCCCTCTGACGTTGTACCTTGAGTTTCCCATGCAGAGATCCCCTGGATGAATTCGGCTGGACACACAGATGCACTGTGGGAAGACGCCAGGGGTTCGGCTGGATCTGCGGTTGCTTTCGAAGAGTCACAGGAGGTTCCCTGTCATTGCCCTGAGCATCCTCCCTGTCACACGGGGAACTGGCACCCGGCGTCCGCAGCCAGCGCCACCACCTCAAGCCAAACCCCCACCCCTTGAAAGCCCCCAAAATGCTGCATTTTGGAGCTCCTCAGCTCTCAGTCCAAAAACAAACCCCGGGGTTGCCTCCACTGCCAGCGCCCCTGGCCTCACTGCACAGGGGGTCCGGCAGCCACCCCATTCCCTGCCAGCCCCCACGCCGGGGGTCCTGCACCCCGCTGCCGACCGGGGCGATGGGAATGCTGTGCCACGGGAAGGAAGCTCGTCCCCAGCTCTGCCTCCTGCATCTCCCCAACGGACCCTGCGACAGCTTCTCCTGCTGCCCCGACCACCAGAAGTCCTGCGATGCTGCCGAGATGGTGGCTGGAATCCAGACGGACATCACCTGAGCCACCTCCCTGGTGACCCCTGGGGCCCCCCGGGTTGCCCACCGCTCACCCGTGCCCACTGGCCACCAGGGAGCTAAGCAAGGCCGAGTGGGACACGTGCTGTGAGGGCACGTGCGCGGGGCCATGGAGCAGGGTTTGCACGTCCCCGGGTGGGATTTGTCCCCCTGACCCCCAGCCACCTCTTCCCGGCCTGGCTGCAGCACGGGGGCCCACGCTGCCGGTCACAGAGGCCGTGGTGTGGGGCTCGGGGCAGGGCAGGGAGGAAGCACGGGCTCCGAGCAGGAGCACGGCCACACGCCCAGAGAAACAGGAAGGGCCGGCCGCGGCTGACAAGGAAACAGGGTGTTTAGGGAAATTTCCGCTTTATTTCTTGACGTAATTCCACACACTCCAGCCCTCCTGTGCTGGGGCAAAGCGGTGCAGTGGGTCCAGGCAGCAGCAGGGCACCACGGCAGCGCTTCTGCTTCCCCTGGGCTGCTCTGGGGGTCTCTGCCCACCAGGAGCTCTGCATCCCCGCGGAGCACAGCCCAGGCAAACACCTCCCCATCCTTGCCCCCACCCGGGATCTGATCCCACTGACGCTTCAGTTGGTTCCCCTCTCCTCCCTCCTGGTACTCGCCCATCTCTCCCTTTCCTCTCCCAGGGCTGCAGATTTAAGCCTGTAATTAAGAGCCAGGCTGAGAAACTCAGGAAAAAAAAAATCACAAAAAAATAGCTCTAATGAATGTCCACATTTCACCCCCATCCCGCGGCCCCAGCCAGTGGCAGGGTGCTGGCATGGGATGGGGCCAGGGCACAGCTTGGGAAGCTCTGGGGACGGGTACATTTTGCACATGACTGCTCAGGAAACCAGGGACAGAGCCGGCAAAGGGGGCTGGGGGCAAGCACGGGGCAGGGACCCCCCTGCAACACCCCCAGCACCACTGGCAGCTGGAGTGGGGAATGTCCAAGTGGGCCAGAGGTCAGCTGTGGGACAGAGATTGGCCATGGAATGGAGATCGGAATGGAGACTGGCCATGGGATGGAGATCCTAATTTCCCTGGCTGGAGGAACATGCTCTTCCTGGGGCTCTTCCTGGCTGAGTGCTCGTCCCTGGCCGCTCGCTCCCGGCTCCCTCTGGCTGCGGCTGTTCCGCTGGGAAGGCGGTGGGGTCCGGGGAAGAGCCCGGCCGGCAGGACAGCCCTGCCCCGGGGCGGGGGCCGCCGAGGTGCCAACTACGGAATGTTGTACTTTTTATCTCGCCAGCTTGGTAAAGTGCTCCCTGCTGCCCGCCTCTGCCTGTGCCTGTGCTTCTTTGGGCTGCCGAGGGAGCGGTGCCGGGGAGGTGGGCACCCCCTGACACCCCCGGTGGTGGAGGGGAGCCCGGCCCCGTCAGCTGGAGCCTTTCACAGCGCCCGCCGCGCACTGCCGGTGTGTGCCAGCGGCCCTGGGGGAGGCACAGGGACACTGAGGCGTCGGGGACAGCCCGGGCTGGGCTCTGGGGACAGGCCGGAGGGGGCCGGGGATGGCGAGAGGGGCTGGGGATGGACTTGGCGTCCTGAGGGCAGGTGGGATGGATGGGAGGGACAGCGACAGCCCGGGGGCACTGCTGGGGTCAGCCCTCGTGCTGGGGGGCGGCTGGGGACAGCGCTGGGCACTGGGCAGCTGAGGAGGGGTGGACTGGGAGTGGACTTGGCGTCCTGGGGGCAGGTGGGATGGATGGGAGGGATAGCCTAGAGTGTTGGGGACAGCCCTGGGCGGGCGCTGGGTACGGCCGGGCATGCCGAGCGCAGCCCTGTGTGCCGGGTGGCTCCAGACCCGCCGG
>VWZT01015723.1:31975-54285 GCA_013397055.1 Pachycephala philippinensis | reverse complement strand
CGGGCGGGGAGCTGCGGGACCGGCGCTCCGGAGGTGCCGTCCCGGTTCCCCGGTGCTGCTGCGGCAGCCGGAGCCGCTGCGAGCCCAGTGTCGGAGCTGCCCCGTGGCAGGGAGAGTTCGGCAGCTCTCGCTTCTCCCCCCGGCTATGCACGCCCTGCACGGTCTCACCTGCGTTGCCTTTTTCCTCCTCCTGCCCCAGCAGCTTAGCGGTAGAAAACAAACATTGTGTCTCTGTAGACACAGCTCCCGGTTGTGTGTGTGTGAGCAGGGCGTTGCTGCCGGGTCTTTACAAGCCTTCCTTCTGTCTGCAGGGTCGTTATTCGCTCCCAGGAGAAAGAAAACTCTGATCCGGATTACATTCCCATCAATAGCCGATTTAAATGTGTGCAAGGTACTGACTGCTGGGGGAAAGGTTGAGAATCCCCTGCTGTTCATCCACAAACTCCAAATTTAGTGATGTTTCATGACCTGCCTCCTGAGCCAGTGGCTTTCCCTGTGAAACAGCAACTCACATTTTATGGAACTTTCTTGTTCCTCATCCAGGCAGGTTGTCAGTCCATGTCAGTGTGCAGTTGTGAGGAACTTGGCTGGCTCCAATGTGTAGTGGGCTTGGCATCACGCAGAGCCAACACATGCAGAACGTGGTTTCAGGGTCTGGAATTTGGTGTCTGTCTCTTGGGCTTCTCTGCTATGCCAGGAGTTGGGAGCTGTTGCCTGATTCCTGCATGTTCACTTCTAAACTTCCATAAGGTCTGGCAAGCTCTCAGCTCCCAACAGCTACATGTGGGATCAGGAAAGGCTTTAGGCCTTGTGTTGGAAGGACTTAAACAGCAGCAAGTGGCCCTGGGGAAAATCCTTGTCAGGAGTAAAAGCACCTTTCCCTGGATTTGCTGATTCCCTTGTGTGCAGTTCAGTGATGTTCTGCCCCTCATTTTGCTCTGTAGAGAAGCTCTGAAGCTCCTTGTCAAGTTGATCTTTCCCAAAGTCGCTGCACTGATGGGGGGAAACCATCCAGGTGTATGAGAACTGTGTGGTGGGAATCTCCCTGGGACTCTTGTTGGGAGGTGCCTGTCCAGGTTCTCTCTGCCAGAACCGTTAGGAATGTACGGATGTAAAATAGAGCTCTTTGTTCTTCTGTCTGTTCTTCTCTTATGGCTGGTAGCAGGCAGTGTAATTATATGAGTCCTCAATTACTGCAGCATCCAGTGTGAGCTCTACTGATCCTGTTTTTCTCTTTTCTAGAGGCCGAAGAAACTCTGCTGATTGATATAGCTACAAACAGTAAGTTTTTTAAGGGCAGTGGTGTGGCTAAAGGTCCTGTCAGGGAACAGCCACTGGTGCTTGTTTTGCCTTCCAGTCTTCCCCCAGGCTTTATGTTTGTCCTCTCCTCAAACAGGGATTGTTTTCCCTCTGGTGTTGTCATCTGGCTCTGTCAGACACTCGGATGTCATGACAGACAAGGTTTGAAATGCAAATGATTGAAATGTTTGCAATTTTTTTTCCCTGCTTTTAGAGCTCTTCTCTGCGAGATTGCAGTGGGGAGAAGGATTCCTAAAGCCAGGAGAACGTGCTGAGGATACCCCAGGCAGGGCGGGGGGACCTCAGAAGCGCAGGGAGAGTAACTTAGGTGCAGGTTTCCATCACAAACAACACGTGGAAGCTCTCTGTGAGCCAGCCCGGGCTGACTCAGTGAGTTTGTTTGAAGCAGGCTGCAAGGTCCGGATACAGGGGGACGAGACGCCGGAGCGGCTCTTCGAGATCCCTGACGAGGAGCGCTGCTTGGGATTCCTGTCCGAAGTGCAGAGCATCCAGGAAGGTGAGCAGACTTGCACCTCTGCGTGTGAAATCCTCTGCCAGCAGTTTCTGACAGGGATGGGGTTTTTTCCAGCCCACCTGAAAGCATCTCTTCCTGAACCTAAGGACTCAGCCATCTGGCATCAGGTGGAGAAGAGCCTCACAGGTCTATCTCCAGGTACAGCTGGCTTTGCTCCGGGGCCTGTGCAGTGCTGGGGTGCCCAGGGTGGGAGCTGGGTCTGGCCCTGCTCCCTTGTCTGTTAATTCCTTCCTGAGTGCTATTTTCACCCTTGGTTTGTGCATATTAAGCTCCTTCCTGCCTTGACTTGTGGTTAGTGCCCCTTTCTCCCATTTCCAGGGTCACACAGTTGATATATTCCCACTGTCATTTGGTTTTTTTGCTTTCTGTGGAGTTACATTTTTTCTTGATCTGAGCTGTTTCAGATTGTTTCTCAGGGTGTTTTTCTTGGATTTTTCATTACAGGAGCTCTGGGGTTTGAGGATGACTTCAACACTCTGAGCCTGGAAGAGAAAAGGAACATGCAAAACCACCAAACGGGATCTCGGCGGGAGCCCCCGCCTCCTCCTGTCCCTCAGAACAAGCAGTAAGTAAGGCGAGGGATCTGTTCCTTTTTTTTACTTTTCTTCCTAGACAGCAGAACTAGTTCTAGTGCTGCTCCTGCCTCCTTTCTAGATTTCAGAGAGAGAGAGAAGGCACATCCAGAGAGCAGCCCACGGTGACCAACACGATGCGCAAAATGTTTTTGCCCAGCTCGCAGTCGGGGCAGAGAGAGGGGCTCATCAAACACGTGCTGGCCAAGAGGGAGAAGGCCTATATCAACCTGTACAACTACAGGTGAGACCTGGGAGGGAGGGACAGAGCTGCAGGGTCTCTCCTGTGAGCTCGGATCTCACCCAGGATTGGACCCTGGCAGCTGCTGGTGAGTTGCAGCTCAGGTGGCCAATGAGGATGGTGCAGCCCAAAAGTCACCAAGTGTCCATGGGGCAGCTGCTCTTTTTGTCTTCTCTGTGTGTGTGTGAGATCTCCTGAGCCTTGGTGAGGCTGGAGCAGGTGGGCAGAGAGGGTGAAGACAGATGTCCTACCACAGTGTTGTGGTGTTGCCCCTTGTGGTGTCACGAGAGCCAGATGTTTGCTGGTGGAATGTCTTACTCCGAGAGGAGCGTCACTGGGAGTGAGCCAAGCCTGGGAGAATTTTCAAGGAGCAGCTGAGGGAGCAGGCGAGGCTCAGCCTGGAGAAAAGGAGGCTCAGGGGGACCTTCTGGCTCTGCTCAACTCCCTGAGAGGATGGGGCAGCCAGGGGGAGATCAGGCTCTGCTCCCAGGGAACAAGGGAGAGTACAAGAGGAAATGGCCCCAAACTGCACCAGGGAAGGTTCAGGTTGGACATCAGGAGGAATTTCTCCATGGAAAGGGTGGTCAGGAGTTGGAAGGGGCTGCCCAGGGAGGTTTGGAGTCCCCATCCCTGGAGGTGTCCAAGGAAGGACTGGAGGTGGCACTCAGTGCTCTGGGCTGGGGACAAGGTGGGAATTGGGCACGGCTTGGGCTCGATGATCCTGGAGATCTTTTCCAGCCTCAGTGATTCTGTGAGTTTCAGTTCCCCAGTGGCTGGCGTGGGACAGGCGCAGGGACAGGTCACAGTGCGTGCTCCCGGGTGGAGCACTGCTGTGCTGCCGTGGTTTTCATTGTGTTTTCTAACAGCTCAGCTGCTTTCCTGTTGTAGGTTCTTTGTGGGAACATGGAATGTGAATGGGCAGTCTCCTGACAGCCTCTTGAATCCGTGGCTGGTGTGCGACGTGGAGCCTCCGGACTTCTACTGCATCGGGTGAGCAGCCGGGGGATCCTTGTTGGCTTTGGTTTAGGTTCCTGTCGTGCTCTCACAGGCTGCTCAGAGCTGAGCTGTGTCACACAGGGGCCCTCTGAGGGCAAAAAGCCATCGGATGAGGCAGAGGACCAGGTTGAACAAAGCTGGCAGGACAGAATAGATTTTCCTGGGGGCATCCGCAGAGCTCGCTCGTTGTCCTCTGCCCAAAGTGGTGTTTCTCAGGGAGAGGGTTGCTGGGGGTTTGGGGTAGGATCTCAGAGGCACCGTGGGGAAATTCTACTGCTTTGTTTAGCAAGTGGCCATAAGGAGCTGTTCCTCCAAGGGCTGTTGCTGGAGGTTTCACATTCCTGTAGGAAGAGGGGCATGTGCAGGAGGGCTGGAGGTGCTAAGCTCTTGGGTTTCCAGGTTTCAGGAGCTGGACCTCAGCACGGAGGCTTTTTTCTACTTTGATTCCATGAAGGAGCAGGAGTGGCTGGCTGCTGTGGAGAGGGCCCTGCACCCTAAGGCCAAATACAAGAAAGTGAGTTCTGCTCAGTGGCGTGGGGTCTTGGCATGGAGCTGGCATGATGGGAAGGACAAAGGAAAAGGGCTTCCCCTTTCCTCGCCTGTCCAAGGAGCAAGGCTTGGAGAAACCAAGGGTGATACCAGGCATGTGTCAAATGGGCCAAGTTAAATCTAGAGAGTCTGTTTCTGCACCACAGTTATAGGGAAATACTGTGCTTTGAAGTAGAAATTTGTAAAGGTGGGGATCACAATACCTTTATCAAATAGGAGGTAGGTGCCAGGGAAGCAGCAGGTTCAAATTCTCTACCTGTATTACCTTCTCATCCTGTAGTATAGAAGCCAGGTGTGTCCTGAGCTGGTAAATTAAATGAACAGCTTTTCCCTGAAGGATTGGGATGATTTATGAAGTGAAATCTTCCAGAGATTCTTCCTTAGCCCATGTGTTTGCTGTCACAGCCCATCCTGCTTGCTCTGAGCTAAGCTCAGGGGCAGGTGTTACAGGGAATAGAGCATCTTGCTGAACTGAGACCTGTCAAGGGGAGCCAGGAGTCATGGCCTGAACTGCAGAGAGGCTCCTGCTCCCTTCCCTCCCTTTGCTTCACTTGAGTTTTGGGTGAATTTCTCCCACCTTGGCGAAAGGGAGAGCACAGGATATGGCTGCAGGAGGGGGAAGTGGCTGAAGCTGTAGATAAGGCTTGTGGTCCCTTGCAAATTGTGCTCCTGCAGAGCAGAGTGGGTGCTGGGCCCTTGCAGCTGATTCCCTGCTCTCAGCTTCTTTCCTCACACCATAGACTTAATCCCAACCTGTGAATGTTTCTGTGCATAGAGGTGAGCATGCAGGCTGTGCTCAAGCAGGTGAGGCCTTGTCACTGCTGCAGAGCGGTGGTACCACTGTTCTGGAGGTACAGGAGGGTCACAGACTGGGCAGTGTTGGGTTAGCACTTGTAAAAGACCAGCAGCAGACCTGAGATCCCCGCTGGGACAGGGCACATGAGCACAGTGTGAACCCCGTGGGCTGAGCTCTGCAGGAGCAGGTAACTGCTCAGATCCAGAGAGGCCCCTGGCTTCAGGGAATGAGTATTTCTTGAAAATAAGTCAGTCTGTGTAGCTCAGAGGTGCCTTTTGCTACCCCGTGCATCAGGCACATCTGCCTCAGGGAAATAAGAACATCTCTGTCCATTCCCCTCTGCACTGGAGTCTGGAGTAAGCCAAGGTGAGCTCTGACTCCACAGCACCTGCAGCCTCAGGACAGCCCCAGCTCTGGGCCTGGCTGGAGCACTCGGGGGCTTCTCTGCTTGTGCTGGTTAGAGCACAGCAAGGGCTGAGACCTGAGGCACAAACCTGCTGCACGTTTATTCAGTTTCTCTTTGTAGGGAGGGACCAGAGTGGGGAATGCAGTGAGCTCAGCACTGACAGCTCCTGGGGGGTGACAGATGGACCCCAAGAACCTTGCTGTGGACAGGAGACCCTTTGGGTTCTGTTGTTGCAGTTAGGGATTGAGTACAGAACATGAGGAACAGGGAGAGCCAGAGCAGCAGAGCGTCAGGCAGAGCAGATCAGAACTGCATTCCCACTGCCTCTCCGGGAACTCAGGATCCTGTTTATTTTTGCAGGTGCAAATGGTCCGCCTGGTTGGGATGATGTTGCTCATATTTGCTAGGAAGGATCATCTGAGCAATATCAGAGAGATTGCGACAGAGTCTGTGGGCACAGGAGTCATGGGAAAGATGGTGAGTCACCGAGGCCAGCGTGTTGCTTCCCTGTATCCGTGCAGCAGTGGCCCAGTGTGGGCTGGTTCCCCTGTGCCATCCCAGTCCCCTCCCCGTGCCCCACCTGCCGCCTGCTCCGACCCCACTGTTCCCTCCTGTCCCCAGGGCAACAAGGGTGGTGTGGCCATCAGGTTCATGTTCTACAACACCACCTTCTGCGTCGTCAACTCGCACCTGGCTGCCCACGTGGAGGACTTTGAGCGCCGAAACCAGGACTACAAGGACATCTGTGCCCGGATGAGCTTCCTGGTCCGCAACGACAGCCTGTCTGAGCTCAACATCATGAAGCACGAGTGAGTTGTCCCCGTGTGAAGTGGTGTCGAGTAACCCAAGTCAAGTCAGAATTGCAGCCACAGGAGGTTTCATGCAGATGAGTTTTTTGGCTTGATGAAGTAATTTGAAGTCCCAAGGGCTGTGGTGTGATGCAGTTCTGCAGACAAACTGGTCACCTCCTCACTGCCGTGCCTTGTGCACCCTGTCCCCAGCATCCCTCTCCTTGCATTTGTGTATAACTTCCTTTTTTAGCAGGCCTAAGCAGAGTACAAATGGTTGGTACTTCTGTAATTAATACTTAAACCATTTAAAAACCAAAAACGTAGGGTGGATTAGTAAAGAAAAAAACTTCAAATATTAGATTATCCTTGATAATCCACTAATGGAAGTGTTGAGGTTTGACTATAAACAGGAAGAGCTTTGGTACTAGCGAGGGGTTTAAATTTTAATCTTTAAATGAAACCTGTATGGAGTAAAGAGTGAGTCCCTTGAGTGTTTCTTTATAACAAGATAACGAGAAGGCTGTAGGCGTGTTTGGAACCCTGGAGAGGAGCAGAGTGGGAGCGGGTGCTGGTGAGGTGTGGCTGATGGCCGAGAAGGGAAACAATGTCCAGAAGGTTGTAAGCTCCAGGAACCTAATTCTGCTCCTGCGAATTCTGCGTCAGGCGGTCTTGGCTCAGCAGGTGGTGCAGCAGTGGCCTGCTCTGGTTGAAGGAAAGGCTGTGAAAAACCAACAGGTAAAACCAGGGTGTCACATGAGGGATAACCCTGCAGATGCAGGTGCCTCAGCTGTCCCGCTGGCTGACAGCCTGGCTCTGCTTAATGAGCTCCACCATTGCCCTCTTCTTAACGTGAGAAGAGCCTCAATACCAGCTGGATTTTGTGTGAACACTGGTTTTGCTTCATTAGAGAGTCAGTGCTGTTCTCCAGCTTTTTTCAGGCTGAGACAAACACGTTATCTCCTACTCAACCAAGTCTTCAATCTTTGGGGATCTCCAAAGGAGATGGGTTTAGTCCAGTAGGATCTGCTGTCACTAGAAATTTCTGCTGTTGGACTCAATCTTTAATGTCTCCTTTTTGTCTTCCACATGTCTCAGCCTTAATGTGGTTTAAAAAAGGGAGCTGTTAACTGCTGATCTGCTCCCAAAATTCTTCCCTGTGAGGGTGGGGAGGCCCTGGCACAGGCTGCCCAGAGAAGCTGTGGCTGCTCTGTCCCTGGAAGTGCCCAAGGCCAGGTTGGGCAGGGCTTGGAGCAGCCTGGGACAGTGGAAGGTGTCCCTGCCCATGGCAGGGGGCTGGAACAAGATGAGCTTTAAGCTCGTTTCCAAACCAGACCGTTCTGATTCCAAGTGTATCTTTGTTTGCAGTGTTGTTATCTGGCTGGGAGACCTGAACTACAGGCTGTGTCTGCCAGATGCCAGCGAGGTGAAGAATCTCATCAGCAAGAACGAGCTTCAGAAGCTGCTGACGTATGACCAGGTCAGTGAACTCGCTCACGTTCGCCCCATCCCTGGGGGGTCATCTTGGTCTGCTTTGGGGGAGCTGGGGAAGGGGCTGGAGCACAAATCTGATGAGGAGCAGCTGGGGGGCTCAGCCTGGAGGAAAGAAGGCTCAGGGGGACATTCTCGCTCTCCACAACTCCCTGAGAGGAGGCTGCAGCCAGGTGAGGGTTGGTCTCTTCTCCCAGGGAACAGCTGGCAGGACAAAAGGAAACAGCCTCAAGTTGTGCTGGGAAAGGTTTGGGTTGGATATTAGGGAAAATGTTTTTATGGAAAGTGCTGTCCAGGCATGGCACAGACTGCCCAGGGCAGTGATGTCCCCATTCCTGGAGGGATTTAACAGACACATAGGTGTGGCACTTGGGGACACAGGTTAGTTGTGGCCTTGACAGTGCTGGGGGAGCAGTTGGACTCAATGGTTTTGGAGGGCTTTTCCAACCTACATAATTCCATGACACTCTGCAATAAGGGTCTGGACACAGACACGGGCACTGGACCCTGACAGAGCTCTGTGTGTGCTGGTTGCAGCCTCTCCCTGAACAAAACCAGGTTGTCCATACTGGGGTAACTGGGTGACTCAGGCAGTCACTGTGTAAGTGTGTCTGTGTCTCAGTGCAGGAATTCTCTCTTAAGTACAAACTACAAGCTGAACACAGGCATTTGTAACAGCAACAAAAGCTGCTGTGGTCAGTGTTGTGGAAGAGGCATTGATTTGGAGCCCAAATCTGCTCAGGCAGTTTGACCTGAATTCTGGGCTGTCGCCTTCCCTGCTCGGCACTTCCCTGCAGCACAGGGGGACTGGCAGCAGGTGCCTTTCAGTGAAGGGTTGCACCTGGGAAACATGAACAGCAGTGCTGAAATATCACCTCTGACACAGTTTTGCTATACTGCAGAGCTTCATGCAGGAAACAGCTGTAGCTCAGCTCTTAGTGAGGAAAACATCCAGGGGATTTTGAAAGGAGCAAAGGAGGGTGGTGTCAGGTTGTCAGGCGAGTGCAATCCTGGAGGCTCTTGCTAAAATGATTGGTGGGGAAAGATTAATGATGGCAATCTTGAGCCTGGAAACTGATGAAGGCATTTAGTAATTAATATTTCCCTTAAATCGTTTGATGCTGCCTGCATGGTCTGGTGAGCAGTACCGTGCCCATTTGTACTCAGTCTGTTTGGAAAACATTCCACTTATGGGTTGAATTTCTGCTTCTGTTAAAGGTGTGAGGTCTGAGAGGCAGTTTGGGGGTGTCTGTGAATCCCACGGAATGGCCCCAGGCTGTGGTTGCTCCTGTAGATCTGCTCTCTGACACTACTGTGGCAGGGGAGGGTTTCTTAGGTTTGGTTTGGTTTGTTTTTTCTCTTTCTAAAGCTTTCTTTTTCTGCTTTAGCTGAATATTCAGCGCACTCAGAAGAAAGCATTTGCAGATTTCATGGAGGGAGATATTAAATTCATCCCCACATATAAATATGACTCTAAAACAGATCGCTGGGACTCCAGGTACATTGGCTGCCACTGGGTGCATTTACCTATGACATAAAACGCATTTCCTCACAAAACTTGATTTCCTGCTTCCTAGAGCTCTGAATCCCTGTCAGTGTTGTGTTTGGCCTTCCTTTCTTTCCCGCTCTCTGCAATAAGCAGCCCCTGTGTACGTTGGCCAGGCACATCCCTTAAACCTCTGTTGCTGCTGATCCCACTGGATGAAGTGTGAGCTGAGGTGACCCTGCACTGGGGGCTTTTTCTATTGCCAGAGACAGGCAAAGAGTATAAAAAAGGAATTGAAGAGCTAAGGAAACTGGCTCTCTGAGTCACCCTGTCCCCTGACTTGCACACGCACAGGGTGGCTGCACGGCAGTAGCAGCTGTGGTTCCCGCTTGGTGCCTCCCACAGACACGGCTGCATCTGCTGCAGGGGCTGCTCCAAAGGGAGAAACTCCCAAGAAGGACTTTGAAACCATGTGGTGATTGAATTTGACTCTGCCGTGTTTATGAATCAGCACAGGAGTTAATCTGAAGAAGGATG
The DNA here is from genome assembly GCA_013397055.1 of Pachycephala philippinensis. Classification (NCBI taxonomy): domain Eukaryota; kingdom Metazoa; phylum Chordata; class Aves; order Passeriformes; genus Pachycephala; species Pachycephala philippinensis. Next base: position 44,589 of record VWZT01015723.1, on the reverse strand, counting down.
ACCCAGGACTCAGGCTTCATAACATCATAGTAATCCCTGAGTAGGCTTTCCATGGTGGAAGCAATAAGCTATAGGTTGGAGTGTGGGCAGAAAGAAAGTCATGAAGCTTGGGTCACAGCACACATGGGTTCAGGCTGTGGAAATGGGCTCGACTGAGGGTTATTTTGTTTCCTGGTGCTGGAAAGGATGGGAATTTTTTCTGCTGCATTGGGAAGGGGGAAGAGAGCAGAAGAAATAACAATTCAAGTTGGGGTAAGTGATAGGAGTTTATCCCATCACTGCTGTGATGATGTGGGTGGAGGGAACTGCCTTGTTGGGAAGAAGAGGACCAGCTTGGATGGCTTGATAGGATTGCTGGATTCCCCTGGTAACCTGTTTTTCTTTGTAGCGGCAAGTGTCGTGTGCCGGCGTGGTGTGATCGGATCCTTTGGAGAGGAGGGAACATCAATCAGCTCCGCTACTGCAGTCACATGGACCTCAAGACCAGTGACCACAAGCCCGTCAGTGCCCTCTTCCGCATCGGGGTAGGTCTGTGTGTGCCTCGGGGCAGCATCCCAGCGCTGAGGTCAGGGCACCTCTGCTAAGGCTGGTGCAAGGGACAGATGAACCCGGCTGGGGTGGGGGTGCTGTGGGGGTGCTGCATCTGGCAGCACTGGGGTGGGCGAGCCCCGCTGTTCCCTCCTCCTGCAGAGACACAGCACCAGCCTGGGCCTGTGCCAACTCTCAGCCTTTCAGCTGCACAAGCGAGTGCTTAGAGAAACAATTCACTTCTGCAGTTTGCTCATGATCAAGAGAGCTCCTGTGAAAGCCATCAGAAGATTTGCTGAGTGTTTTTTTGTCTCCCACAGGTGAAGGTTGTGGATGAGCAGAAGTATCGGAAGCTGTTCGAAGACATTGTTCGTATAATGGACAGGATGGAGAATGACTTTCTCCCTTCACTGGAGCTGAGCAGCAGAGAGGTGAGGATGAAACTGGAGTCACTGTCACTGCCCAAACACAGCAGCCTTCAAAAAGTGCCAGAACTACTTTCAAAGACTTGGGTTCAATAAACTGGATTATAGGAAGTTGAACTCTATCCTTTATCTTATGATCAGGAATCGGGTTAGAGAGGATGTGTTGTCTTGGCTCCTTGGCAGGACTTCTGTGAGGAATTGTGCATTGGGTGGGCTCCTCTCAGCCACGGGGGGCCACTGCAGAGTGTGGGGGGCTGGCCATGTGCCATATCCTGGCCACTAATACCCCTTGATTTCTCTTTGCTCTGCAGTTCGAGTTTGAGAACGTGAAGTTCCGTCAGCTGCAGAAACAGAAGTTCCAGATTACCAATGACGGGCAGGTCACCTGTCACTTCTCCTTCATCCCAAAGCTCAACGACATGCACTACTGCAAGCCATGGCTGCGGGCCGAGCCTTGTGAAGGTTACCTGGAGCCAGGTGAGGGTACTGCTGTACACCCCCCATCCCATCTCCATTCAGTCCTTCCTGTCTTTTCTGTGTGCCACCTTTCTTGCCATCAGTCTTGTCTGTGTGTCTTTTCTGCCGTGGCCTTTGTCCCTGGCACTCTGTGTTTGTCCCTGCCATCCCCTTTGGAGAGTGTCCGTGTGTTCTTGAGAGCTCCGGTGTGTTGCAGAGGAGAGCGCGGAGATCTCCCTGGACGTGTACGTCAGCAAGGACTCAGTCACCCTCCTGAACTCCGGCGAGGATAAAATCGAGGACATTCTTGTCCTGCACTTGGACCGAGGGAAGGACTATTTCCTGACCATCAGTGGGACCTACCTGCCCAGCTGCTTTGGCACCTCGCTCGAGGCCTTGTGCCGCATGAAGCGACCCATCCGAGAAGTTCCAGTCACCAAACTCATAGACCTGGTGAGTTCTGAAGCAGCTCTTTTAACCCAGAGAGGCCTGATTCCCTTCTGATTGCTCCCAAAGGCAGGAGTAGTGCCTGCAGCTCGGGTTGGCCGTGCTGGCTCTGAGCTGAGTGACTTCAGAGAGCTTGAGGTGCTCTTTTATTCTTCCCATCTACCACAGCCAATGGCTTTTGACAGCCTGTACTTTATCCCTTTTTTCTGAGTGGGCTCATCAAATATTGTTTGATGGGACAAAAAAGTGATCCCAGCACCTCGTGTTGGTGTTACTGGTGCTGGCAGGCTCTGAGTGGCACTACTGTGTCATAAGAGATGTGACTGAGGTCCTCTCCTCCGTGGTACCAGGGCTTCTTCTGCCATGATGAGTGCCCCGGGAGCCTTTTCCTTCTGGATGCATTCCCACTGCTCCGGGAAGGAGCAAGCAGAAGCAGCAGGGCTGAAGGAGAGCCTGGTGTGGGTGTGGGGTGCTGAAGGACACAGCTCAGCGGGTGAGCAGTGTCACGGCCTCTCTGGCCATTTCCTCCCACACCAACCACAGTGAGAGATAATGCCTCGGGTGAGAGATAACTCATCACTGAGAGATCTCTCTGTGGTGCAGCAAACTGTTCCTCCCCCCAGCCTTTGCCAGCCCCCAGCATCAACATTCCTCCTCCCAAAGCTCGTCGTGTGCATGAGAGAGGGTGCAGTTGTGCCCTAGTCACCTCTTGTCCTTTGGGTACTCCCATAGCTGTTTCTGGGCTTAAGTCCCATTTTGGGGATGTGATTCTGATTTCCAGGCTGGTTTCATTCATCTCTCCTAACTGCCTTACCTGGCTGTGTTCCAGTGAGGTGCAGCAGCTCCTGAGTGCCAGTTCATGTCCCCATTCATGTTCAGCCAGGAGAGTCGTTTCTTTCCGTCCACCTGAAAGCTCAGCCCCATTGTTTGAGTCTTTCTGCCATGTGATACCTTTCCTCTCCTCTCCTATGTCAGTCTCACCCTTACGAGGGGTTTTTTGTCCAGTAAGCTGCTGCTTTTCCACCTCTGTAGATTTGCCAGCTTCCACTCTGGTTGCTTCCACATTTTCTCTTCCCTTCAGCAATTGTCCAGTGCTTCTCCCTGCCTCTTCCAGTTCCCATCTTTTATTGTAGGTATCTACTTTTCTCACAAGTCCAATATACAGAAAAGACAGTTTTATACCAGAATTTTGACTTTGTAACACATAATCAGGCTAGGCAGGATCCAGGTGGCAAGACACAGCTTTTGCCTCCTCAGGTCAAGCAACTGATCCAGGCTTCAGGCTCTTCAGATTTCTCAGCATTTGGTTGAAAGTCAGTCTTGTTCTAGAAGTGGGTCTGGAACATTTCACTGGCCTTGGTTGCTTTTCCACCTGCTTTTTCCGGCTCAGCACCAACTTCTTTCTTGATACAGAGGAACTTGGGCCCAGGCTCTTGGCTCTGCCCTCACAGACTTTGTCTGTGGTTTTCAGTGGAGAGAGGTCTGGAGACCCAGTCACTGAGGGGCTGAGGCAGGTGGGCGCGGGGTAGCACAGTGTAGGTGGGAGCTGTCTGGGAATGGCTCTCCTGGTTCTCCCAGGAGGGAGACACTGACACGGCTGCTGTCACTGCAGCACCTCTCCTTTGGGATTTCAGTATTAGTGTCTCATCCTGTTTTTTCTTGGGATCCTACTGTGGGTTTTAAAAAGCCTCTTGAAGAACTCCTGTCAGGAACAGGTGAGTCTTGTGGAGCAGATCATGCTGAAGGCTCTGCATTAGGGAGAAATTGTTCCCTGTAAGGGTGGGGAGGCCCTGGCACAGTTTGCCCAGAGCTACCGCATCCCTGGATGTGTCCAAGGCCAGGTTGGAAGGGGCTTGGAGCAACCTGGGAGAGTGGAAGGGGGTGGAACGAGATGAGCTTTAAGGTCCCTCCCAACCCAAGCCACTCGGTGACTCTGTGGAGAGGTGAGCAGCCAGGCTCAGGTTGGGGGTGAGGCTGGAGATGACTCACCCGTTACAAAACGTGCAGGTGGCTGTCTGCCCTCCCAAACCTGTGACCGTGTCCCTCCCCCTGTGCCTCAGGAGAGAAACCTGTGCCAGCTCCTGTGCGGAGCAAGCTGTTCCCGGGAAGAGGCCGGTCTGTTGTGGCTCTGTTAGAGCTCAGGGAGCCCCCAAAGCACTCAGGCACTGCAGAGGCCACAGGGGACCCTGAGATGCTGCTCCCTCCTGGTGTCCCTGTGCCTCGGGAGCTGCAGCTGCTCCCAGCTCAGCCTGGAACGCGCTGGGGCTGTTCCCACCCTGACAGGTCGATCTGCCAGGACTCAGCGTGGACAGCCTGCATCCGTTCCCTCCTGCAGACCCCATGAGCCGTGTCCAGCCGGCCCTGGCTGTACAGGGATGGCTCTTTGGGGATGCTGAGGGCTTGGCACACTCCTCTCTCTACTGTGCTAATGCTCTTAGGCTGCAGCAGCAGCAGCCGGGTTTGAGCACAAACCCTCATTTCCCTGACTGTACCCAAAGCTGCTTAGGGGCCCTGCGAGCTCCACAGCTGCCACACGCTCAGAAACACAGATTTAGCCCAGGGAACGTTTTATCTCTGGCCTGGTCACAAGGGAAGATGGCTGCAATAACACAGGGACAGTGATTCTGACCAGGGAACTTCTTCCTGGCAGACACTTCTCACCTGCCCGTGGCCCGGCTGTTGGCCAGTGGACAGTGCTGCCCAAGCCCCTTGGAGGGTTTCCAGAAATCCTGACGAGGTTGTGCATCATGTGAGCAGGATTGTTGCTAATTGGCAGGCAAATCTCTCACCACAGGTTTAACTTTGGCCATGTCAGCGAAATGTGTGAAGGACCCGGTGTTCAGTGGGTTCTTGTAATGCAAATTAGGCTTCTGCTTAATCACAAGAGTTAATCCGAGAGTGCTTTCTCCCTCTTAACCACACTTTTTCCTCTCTTTCCTGCTGCTCTCAGGAAGAAGACAGCTTCTTAGAAAAGGTAACACAAGCAATTGCTGTGTGGCAGTCTGCTTCTCAGTGGTGTGTTTGTAAAGAATGAGAGCTTTTCCCCCGTTTTCTGTGGCAGAGGGAAGGGGAGGGGAGCACAGAGGGGACACTGCCAGCAAAGCTTCTTAGCACAGCTGTGGGCTGGATGAGAGCACAGAGAAGCACACAGTGACCCCGGAGCCAAGCCCAACTGAGATGTTAAAGCTCACCAAATTTGCTTTGGGGGAAAAAATTACTCTCCTGATCCTGACAGCAATGCTGGATATTCCCAAAAACTATTGGCAGCCTTTGACATGCCTCTGACCATAAGGTGGAGTTCACCACAGCATCCTCTCAGACCTGTGGGAAGAGGGCTGGAGTAGGAAACTCGGGTCTTTTGTTCCTTCCATCTTGTGTCCCCGTGGAGGCCGAGGGAGGGCCTTGTGCAGGAGGTGGATGTTTCTGTGCCTCCTCAAGCAGGGGAGCCAGGGCTGCTGGCTCTGATGGCCGCAGTGCCCGAGTGGGATCGCTGCTTCCCTTGGCACCCGTGCTCGGGGCTGGAGCCAAGCAGGGAAAACGTGTCCTTGAGAGAGCAAGTGGGAGATGTTGGGAGTGTTGCTGCTCTCCCTGCGCTGCCTCTGACATTTGTAACTTGTTTGAGCTGGTTCTGTGCCGGCTCCGGTCTGAGGGAGTTGCTCCTCTCCAGGCAATGGCAGCGCAAAACAGGAGAGGGAAGGAATGTTCCCTCTCTAAGAGGGGCTCGAGCTCGGGTGTTTGACCGCGTGAAGCTCCCAGACTCCCTCCTGGCAGCGGAGAAGGGAGAGGGCTTTGGTGCTTCCCTTGTGGGAGCATCTTCCCGTGGGAAGGACGCGGCCGTGCCTCCCTTCCTCACAGGCGGCAGGAGAGGGCGCTCGGGGCCCGGCCACCGCCCCCGCTCCTGCTGCTGCTGCTGCTTTCCTCCTCCTCCTCTGCCCCGAGGCACCTCGAGCCTCCCCCTGCTCCTCTTCCCTGAGCACCTGGGGTCTCCTGCACGGGGGTCTCCACAGCTCTCCCAGTCATGCCAAGGGCTGCTCCAGCGCTTGGCTCCAGTGGTGCTCTGGCACAGGGGGTTTCTGTAGAAGAGCCTCAGCCCTGCAAGAGTGTCCACAGCCCTGGGAGCGGGTGTGCAGCTCTCCCCCTTTCCCTCTTAGAGGTATTCTGTAATGCTCTTGCCTGACAGGCTGCTTCCCGACCTTCCCAGTGCACGTGGCTGAGCGAGGCAGCCGTGCAGCCATGACTCCTCATCGGCTGGCGGGGTCAGACCTGCTGCTGTGCAGGGCAGAGCTGTGCTGTGCCGTGTGGCAAGTGGGGCTACTGCTCGTGCCACCGGGGCTCGTGCCAACCCGGGGTGTCTGGGGGCACAGCGGGGCAGCCGCCCCCAGCTGCTGTCAGTGGCTGTGTGCTGCAGGGACAGCCGTGGCAGCTGTCACCTCAGCTGGAGTGAGGTGCTTTCTGCGTGGCACGTGGACTCCTCTGCTGGTGGCGGGGTTGTGTTCCTGCTTGTGCTGGTTCCTGGGTGCTTTGGGAGTGCTGGGCATGGCTTCCTCCTTGGAGGTCACAGGAGTGTGAGTGATCATGAAGTGAGAGTAAAATCAAGCCCAGAACCTGGATCCTGTTAAAGCTTGGTGTGATGGAGACGTCTGAGCCATGGAGCTCGTCAGGTGCTCCACACGAGTAAGCAGGAGCTGTGACCGTGGTGCTGTGTGCTCAGTGAGACCTCTCCTTGGGAAAATCAGGGAAGAAACTTGAGCAGTGAGGACGGTTCCAGAGCCCTGAGAGCAGCCGCGGCCGGAGCACCCCTGGAGGCGGGGGAGGTGTGGGATGAGCGGGGCCGGGGCTGGGCTCCCGGCGGGGCAGCTCCCGCAGCACAGGGACCTGCTGCCTCCGGCCTCTGCTGGCCGCGGGGTGGGAGCTGGGCTGGGGCCGGGCACCGTGGGCAGCCAGAGCCCCTCCTGGGGGCTGAGGGGGCTGGGGCTGTCGGAGAGACCGGGCACGTTGTTCCATGGGGCAGCAGGAGGGAGAGGAGCCGGGGCCTGTGGAGCGATGGCTGGTGCTGTGAAAGTGAGTCAGGGCTGGAGCACCCCAGGGTCCTGCTGCTTCCCCTCTCCCCACTTTCCCTACCAGGGACTAAGGGCCTGAGACAGCAGGGACTGAGGTTTCCCTGAGCTCTTGTGTGCTCTTTCTCCCCAGGAGAAATCTATCCTGCAGATGGGCTCCCTGGACAGTGAGGAGGCAACTGAGGTGCCACTGCAGGTGCCAAAGGAGATCTGGCTCTTGGTGGACCACCTGTTCAGGCATGCCCTCCACCAGGTGAGAGGGAGGGAGAGGGAGAGGGTCTCTGCCCTCTGGAGCTCTCCTGGTGACCTGGTTCCTGGTTCCTCACGGGAGATCAGCTCCAGTTTGGTGTTTATAGGACGAGGCTTCTCGCTGTGCTCAAGGCACTGGCTGGGTGTCCCAGGGTTCCCCTCCCAATCACCATGTGCCTCAGCCTTTGTGGGGAAGGTGACTTTGTCCATCCCTGTGCTGTTTTTGACAGGAGGACCTGTTCCAGACTCCAGGCATGCAGGATGAGTTGGAGCAGATCATTGAGTGCCTGGACACCAGCATTCCTGAGACAATCCGTATCCTTCTGTGATGGATCTCAGCTTGTCTGTCACCTTTACCTGGCAGGGTTCCTGGCTGGGATGGGCTCCCCTTGGTCCCCCCACAACCTCTCTGAAAGCTGAATCTGGGCTGGCCAAAGCAGCCAGGGGGCTCTGGAAGCTTCTGCAGGGCTGTGGCAAGCACAGGAGCTGGGGTACTGAGGAGCATGGTCTGGAGAAGAGGCTAATGGAGCAGGGGGCTCCTGTGCAGCTGGAGGGTGGGAAACGCAGTGCAGGGTGGATGGAGCAGTGTTTTTCATGGATGAGGGACAGTGGAGGAGGAGGAGGAGGAGGAGAGGTTAGGCAGGCAGGGAACTTGCATGACCTCCAAGGAGGTGAGCATCTGGGGAGGGAGGGCATCTCTCTGCTCAGCATGACCCTTGATTCCCAGTGCTCCAGCGGGCAGTAATCACTCTGTGGCTGAGGCTCTCCTCATCTTCCTGGAGGCTCTGCCGGAGCCTGTGATCTGCTACGAGCTGTACCAGCGGTGCCTGGACGTGTCCCACAGCAGCCGGCTGTGCCGACAGGTGCGGGGCTGTGCTGACGTGTGGGGCTGCTGCCGTGGGCTGTGCCGTGGCCCTGGGCCTGCCTGGCTCCTGCTCCCCGCCCAGGGGCTGGCAGTGGCTCTGGAGAGTAGGCAGCTCTTCCAAAGAGACCCCAAGTGAGCCCTGTCTCACCCCGAGCACATGGGGAACAGGAGCCTGAGGGAAGGGCTGAGCCTCCCCTGGTCCTGAGGGTGTGAGTGCCTGCTCAGAGCTACAATTCCTGTCCTTCCATGGAGCACTGCGCATGGCTCTTAACAGCTGCTGGGGCAGCAGGCCTAGGCCAAGCATGTCCCTGAGCAGAGGGGTATGTTTTGGGGCAGTGAGAGCTGGGATCCAACTGGAAACGAGCAGGAAGCAGCCCCAGGGCAGTGGGCAGCTGCTGTCAGTGGCACACAGTGGAGGGAAGCAGTGTCACCAGGAGCCACAGCCCACAAGTGCCATCAGCACTGGGCTGCAGCTGTGGGTGCGTTGCTCCGGAGCCCACAGTGCCGCATGTGCCCAGGCTGCAGCAGTGGGAGCTGGGGGAGCTTCCTGACACCATTTCCTTGCAGATGGTCCTTCAGCTGCCGAGCTGCCACCGCAACGTGTTTCGGTACCTAATGTCCTTCCTCCGGGAGCTGCTCAGGTACTCGGGCGACAACAACGTCAGTGCCACCATGATCGGTGAGTGTTGTTCCTCTGCAGCCCTTGCTCCATCCCAGCCTCTCCCTGCACCTCCCAAGGTCTCCGTTCCTCACCAGTGACAGATTTTACCTGCCTCCACAGCTGCCCTGTTCTCCAGCCTCCTCCTGCGCCCTCCGCCCAACCTGATGGCCAGGCAGACCCAGCAGGACCGCCAGCGTGCCATCAACTTCCTCTACAGCTTCCTGCTCACCGGGGACGAAGAGTGACTCCTGCCGTGTGCCAAAGCCGGGGCCCGTGCTCCAGCCGGGCCTCTCAGCTCCGAGGGGTAAAGGCTGGAAGCTCTCCAAGTGCCGTGTTTACAGTCGGAAGGGACGCGTTCCCCCTCCCTGCCACGCCATACCCCACGCTGCAGAGGACCTGCACGCTCATTGCACTGCCATCCACCACTGGAGCCTCCGGCTTCTCTGTGGGAGCCAGGTGGATCTGTCGTTAGCCGAGCACTGTGCCAGCACCCATCGTCCCGTGGCAGTGTCACCAGTTCCCCGAGTCACGCTTGTATCCGTGTCACCCCCATCTCCCAAGAGCTGCTGTGGGGAAGGGTGGGGATGGCTGGTGCTCTCAGAGGCCGTGGCACACGGCGTCCCTCCGGTGCCAGGTACGTGTGCTGGTGCGTGCACCACCCCAGGCTGGTGTGGGACATGTGCCACCCTCTGCCACACAGCCGTGCCCGCCCTGATGCCATCACTGTGGACCGTGCTGACCCAGGACATTTGGACATTCGGCCTCTCCCCTTCAGCAGGGCCTTTCCCCTCTCCCCCCACTCCCAGGACACAGGGCCCTGGCACACGGGTCTGTCCCTGCACCCCCCATTCTGCCCTCACTGTCCTCTCCCTTCCCTGCCCCAGTTTCCCACGGGGACACAGGGTGGTGGGTGGCTCGCAGTGGCCAGGGTCAGGCAGAGCCACGAGCTGCCCTCTGCTCCTCCTGGGCTGTCCTGTGTGTCTTGGGCAGGATGGGACCGCTGTCCCTCCAGCCCAGCCTACAGCGTGGGGGTAGGACAGGCTGGGTGACCAGGTGCCACTCAATGGAGTCCGTTCTGTCCGCCCCAGGGTGCTAGCAGAGGGTGCAGGTTTGGGGGGGTGAAAGGAGCCAGAAATGCTCCTTGGGGGCCAGAGGAGCAGCTGGGGGGCTGTGCTGGGGGGCTGCAGTGCAAGGGTCACATACAGCTGGCTGAGGGGACAGCCTGGGGCTGGTGACTGAGGGTACAAGAGTGGCCTGTCCCACTGAAACACTAAGGCCTGTGGGGCCACGTGGCCTCAGGTGCAGGAGGCCAAAGCCAAGGGGAGGGGGCTGCGGTCGCAGAGCCCCTGCCGGTGCCTGGGCTTAGCCCAGGGTGTCGTGTGGCCCCGCGGTCCCCGTGCACAGGCTGAGCTGCCGCGGGCTCCCCTCCCTTCTGCCTTTTTCTTTTCCTTAAAATTTTTAAATTACATAATTTATTGGGAAACCGTTCGTTCCAAATAAACCTCCGTTGTGCAAGGCCTGGGGGCTGCGCCGGGCACGCCTGCCCCCCCCTGCCACAGCTCTGCAGCTCCACGGAGCCCTGTCCGGAGCTCCAGGCCCGCTCCGGGGGCAGCCGAGGGCTGGGCTCTCTGCCAGCCACTCCGGCAACATGCTGGGCACAGCTGGGGACAGCGGCAGAGGGTCCCATGCCGCTGGTTCCTGCAGGCTGAGCTCCTGGGTGCACACCTGACGTGCTGCTGCCCATGGAGATGGCGCTGGGTCCGGGGTTCAGCAGGGCGCTGGTGCCTGGGTGGCACACGGCTTTGGCAGTCAGAGCAGTGATGCCCGAGTGCCCGAGGCCCTGCTGGGCCAGCGAGGGGAGCGGCGCTGGAGAAAGCCCGGCGTCCTGCCGCAGGAAACGGCGGCCGGTGTCATTCCCATCTGCTTCCTGCCGGCTCCTTGAAGCAGGGCCGTGCCTGGGCAGCTGCTCCCGTGCTGTCACGGGGGGACCAGCGCAAGGTGCCGGCATTGTTCCCGCGGCCACCGCATTCCTGCCACTGCCGGCGGAAATGCCGGAGCGAGAGCGAAGGCCTGATGCTCCCTGGGGATGGGACAGAGCCTGGGCCTGCCCATCCTCCTCCTCGGGAGGGCACAGGGATCCTTGCGGGGAACCTGGGGGCTGTTGGGGTGCAGCTCTGGGGGTCTCACACGTGCATCAGCCCACCATGAACGTGGGCACTGGGGGATGCTGGTGGTGCCCGGGTGCTGGGGCTGGAGGAGCTGGTGCTGTCCCACAGCCACACCGAAGGTCCACTGCCGGCCCGAGGTGGGCAGTGAGCTCTCCCTGTTCCCCCCGGGGGCATCCAGAGGTCCCCAAGGACCGCAGGGCTCCTGCGAGTGCTCCATCCCTCTCCCAGCGCCCCTGGCATCCCTGCTCAGTGAGCTGGGGCCTGGCAGACCCCATCCTTGCCATGCTGGGACAGACCCTGCACACCCAGGGACAGGACTGCCCTGTGCCCCTCTGCCCGTGTCCCCAGCACTGCCCCGTGCCCACTGCCCCGTGCCCTGCCCGCTCTGCCCCAGCTCCCTGCTGCAGCACGGGGCTCTGGCGCTGCCGTGGCACACGGGGCACAGGGAGCACGGCCGAGCTCAGCAGCTCCCACCTGCCTGCGGGCAGCAGGCCAGGCCAGGAAGAGCCAGAGATTCCTTAGGTCTCCCAGCCCAGAAGCCTTTTCCTCCTTCCACGCTGGCCACAGCCCAACCAGGAGGTCCTCCCTGGCCTCCTCCTTCCAGGCTGGCGCAGGAGGGCTGGGGTCAGGGCTCAGCTGTGCAGCCCCTGGCCACAGCCCAAGCACTCGGGGCTGGGTGATGCCTGGGGGACGTGGGGCATCGCTGCCTTGCTGGCACAGCCACAGCAGTCGCTCCAGGGTCTGCTGGGCCCCCGCTGCCTGTCCTGGCCGTGCCCAGGCAGGGACCTCACCGAGTCTCTTGGGCAAGGTGCTGCAGCTGGGGAGGCAAGCCATGGGCATGGAGGGGTGAAGTGCAGGGGGAGAGCCCTCCCAGTTCAAACCAGTAGCAGCAGCACTGTAGGCTGGCAATGGAGGAACGATAACTCCCCCAGCACCCAGAGCTGGAGCTGAGGGGGGCTTTAGCCATGTCCTGCCCCCCTCCAGCTCTGGGAGGCTGCTGGGGCTGGAAAACTGGGCACGAGGGCGAGGAGAGGACTGCAACCCTTGTGCACCCACCCAGACCATCATGGGGGCACTGGCCGTGGCTCCTGGGGTGGCCGTGAAGGAGGGTGAGGGTGGCAGGGTCTCTCAGGGCAGCTGGCAGTGGCCCCGCGGGTGGCGGTGGTGGCTCTCAGAGCCCCGCGGGTGGCGATGGTGGCTTGCAGGCCGTGTAGCGTGGCTGTCGGTGGCTCACAGGGCCCCGTGGGTGGCGGTGGTGGCTCAGGGGCTGTGCAGGGTGGCGGTGGTGGCTCTCAGAGCCCCGTGGGTGGCTATCGGTGGCTCGGGGGCCATGCAGGGTGTCTGTCGGTGGCTCTCAGAGGCCCGTGGGTGGCTGTCGGTGGCTCGAAGGCTGTGCAGGGTGGCTGACGATGTTTCACGGGCTGTACAGGGTGGCTGTCGGTGGCTCTCAGAGCCCCGCGGGTGGCGATGGTGGCTTGCAGGCCGTGTAGCGTGGCTGTCGGTGGCTCACAGGGCCCCGTGGGTGGCGGTGGTGGCTCAGGGGCTGTGCAGGGTGGCGGTGGTGGCTCTCAGAGCCCCGTGGGTGGCTATCGGTGGCTCGGGGGCCATGCAGGGTGTCTGTCGGTGGCTCTCAGAGGCCCGTGGGTGGCTGTCGGTGGCTCGAAGGCTGTGCAGGGTGGCTGACGATGTTTCACGGGCTGTACAGGGTGGCTGTCGGTGGCTCTCAGAGGCCCGTGGGTGGCTGTCGGTGTCTCCCGG
>VWZT01015723.1:0-19900 GCA_013397055.1 Pachycephala philippinensis | reverse complement strand
CCCTGCACTGCCCAGCACCCCCCTGCACTGCCCAGCACCCCCTGCACTGCCCAGCATCCCGCTCCACTGCCCAGCATCCCCCTCCACTGCCCAGGACATCCTTGAGATGCCCAGCACCCCCTGCACTGCCCAGCACTCCCTATGGCACTCAGCACCACGGTCCTGGCCAGGGCTGGATGTGCGGGGGGGTGTCTGGGTACCACCTTGCTCACCCCCGCCATGCCCCACAGGAAGCCTACACCCGCGTGCTGATGGGCAACATCGACCTCTCCCGCCTTGTCTTCCCATCCGACACAGCAGGTGGGTGCCAAACTCGGCATTTGCCCTGCACAGAACCCCTGGCACAGGGAGCAGGAGGGCACTGTGGGGGCCCATAGGCTCCTTGGCCCCATCCCACCTCTTCATTCCCCAGGGAGAACGGTGGAGTCCTTCGCCCGCCGGGCACTCTGGGACGTTGGACTCAACTACGGCCACGGGACCGGCCACGGCATCGGCAACTTCCTCTCAGTCCACGAGTGTAGGTGCCACCAGCACTGGTGCTGGGCATGTGGACTGAGCTGTGGGGACAGGGACGAGGACAGGAGCTCGATGGGTGCTTCTCATCACCCAGCAGAGCCTCTCTAAGGGGCAGGGGAATCCCTGCTTGCAGCATGTTGTGGTCTTTGCCAGCGTGGCCCCATGATCCTCGCTGAGGTGGTCCCAAGGTCCTTACTGGGAGCATCCAATGAGTGGTCCTTGTCAGGACGGCCCCACAGCCCCTGCCTTGGTGGCTCTGTGGTCCTTGCAGGGTGTCCCTGCAGCACCCATCCCATATGAGCAGAGCTCCAACCCACCCCATGTCCCTGCAGGGCCCGTGGGTTTCCAGTCCAACAACGTGCCGCTGGAGGCCGGCATGTTCACCTCCATCGGTACGTCCCAGCACCCCGGCGGCGCCCGGCTCTCCGGGACAACCCTGGGCACAGGGCCCAACCAGGGACAGGGTGACAGCTCTCAGCCCCACTCAGGGGCCGGATCCAGCCCTGCTGGGGTGGGCTGGGGGAGCCTCTGGGGTTGGGGGCTCACCAGGCGTCTCCCCGGCCCTCAGAGCCCGGGTATTACCGCGATGGCGAGTTCGGGATCCGCATTGAGGACATCGCCCTCGTGGTGGAGGCACAGACTGAGGTAGGGCGATGGGGATGGGGTGACAGGGGGGACAGGGGTGGCACAGTGTGGGGGCCTGCATTGAGTCAGGGCTGGGGGCAGCTCCAAGGGGGTTGGGGACACCCAATGATGCCTCTCTCTGGCAGCACCAGAGCGGGGAGAAGCCTTTTCTGACCTTCGAGGTGGTGTCCCTGGTGCCCTATGACCGCAACCTCATCGACCTCAGCCTCCTGTCCCCAGAGCAGGTACGGGGTGTGCTCGGGATGGGAACAGAGCAGGGGTGCGAGGTCAGCACAGGGGGCTGGGTGGTGGATGCAGCAAAAAACCGGGACCGTGGCATGAGGCTGCAGTAGGTAAATGAGGACAGAGCAGGGATGGATGTGTGGATGAAGAGGGGCAATGAGCTCTGCAGGTGGGGCCAGTGGTCGGGGTGTGGGGCAGCTGGACAGGGAGAGCCAAAGCGGGGGGCAGCATCCAGGCCACCCCCCGCAGCTCCCCGTGGTGCCCGGCTGCAGATCCGCTACCTGAACTCCTACTACGAGAAGATCCGGGCGCGCGTGGGGCCGGAGCTGCGGCGGCAGCAGCTGCAGGAGGAGTACGAGTGGCTGCAGGAGAGCACCCGGCCCTTCCCGGTGAGCGGCGCCGGCACCGCCGCCGCGGGCGTGCTGGCCCTCGCCCCGCTGCTCTCGGTGCTGCTCAGCGGGCTGGGGGCCTGAGCCCGCACCCGTGGCCCCCAGCCCCCTGCCACCACGGCCGGGTCTTCCCCCGCGCTCACTTCCTTGTTTTGGTGTATTCTCTTTGCTCGGTTGTGATTAAACATGAGCAAGGCGGGCCCTGCTGTGCCTTGCTGTGCCCGGTGTGCTGCGCGCTGCCTCGCCAGCGGGTGTAGGGCTGCAGTCCGGCCCCCAAACCCCCTCCTGTGACCCTGCTTGTGCCGCCTGTCCAGCCCTGGGGCGACCAAGGCAACGCCCACAGTGAGGAGATGGAGTTGGGCAGATTGCAGTTCTGGGGCAGAAGATGGAGGATTTGGAGTGAGAAGGTGCAGGGCAGCCAGCCCAACCAGGGATGTGCCCGCGGGTGCCAGCAGCGGGGTGACCATGAGCGTGTCCCACCTGGGTGTGATGCCGAGCCGGGAGGACCTGCGGGGGACATCCCCGACCAAGGGTCACACACAGGGCTTGGCTATCCTGGCCCAGCAGGATGAGCAGGCACGGGGGTGGGCACGACAGAGGGCTTGGGGACTGTCACCTTTTGCATGGGGGACACACGATGCCCACCTGCAGATGGCCAAGGGGCAGCATCACCGAGGGGCGGCAGCGGTGCCGAGGGGCGGCAGGGCACGGGCAGCGTCCCCGAGGGGCAGCACGGCCGAGGGGTGCCGGGGCGCAGACACCGTCCCCACCCAGGGGCCCAGGGCAGGGCAGCAGCTCGGTGGAGGGTTTCCTTCCTCCTGCCCCAGCCCGCGCCTCGCCAGCAACCCCGAGCACGGCTGCAAGCGCCTCTCATGTGACCGCCGGCTTCCTGTGCGCTCCCGGCTCGGTGCCGGTGCCGCGGGACGGGACGGGACGGGACGCGCTCGGAGCTGCCGGACGCTGCCGGCCGCTGCCCCCGGCCCCTGCGCCATGCTCCGCCGCAAGCCCTCCAACGCCGGGGACAAGGAGCCGGGACACAGGAAGGTGAGTGCTGGCGGCATCCAGCTGCCCTCAGCATCGCAGATGTCCCGGCACATCCGGAGCTGTCCCAGCCCGGGCTGCCGTGGGATGCTGAGCGGGAGGGCTGCTGCCGGGGGGCTGGAGCAGGGCCCGGGGGCTGGGACAGCGTGGCAGCGGCCCTGCCATCAGCCCATCTCTGCTGCCACCAGCCACTGTGGCCTCGCCAGTGCGTGGTCCCGGCCTTGTCCCTCTCCCACTCCGGCTTCCATCCGGTTGGGCTGGGTGGCTGGGATGCGCAGCCCCCGGGATCAGCGCGGGTGCCAGCTGGGGTGCCGGTGGGAGCCGTGGGGCTGTGCTGGGGGAGGCTGTGCCCCCCTCCATGGCCTCCCCAGGCGTGGGCGGCCGCCCGTCATTTCCTGGGGGCCGCGGCTGCGGTGGCGGCTGTGCAAGGTGCTGCGGTCGGGCTGCAGCTCCGTCCCGAGCGGCAGCCGCTTCCTCCGCCAGCACCGGGAGCCGCCGCTGCCCCGGCCTCCCCAGAGCCCCGCAGGGCACGGCCATGTGCCACCCACCCTGTGGCTGAAGTCACCAGTGGGGGCCAAAACCGGCTCCTCATCCCCCGCCAGGACTCGCACCAGCTGGCACTTCAGCTCTTGCCAAGCTGTGCTGGGCTGGCATCAGCACCAGCATCACGGCGGGAGCAGGGCAGTGCCTGGTGCGGGGTCCTGCCCATGATGGGCACACACCCTGCCCCGGCAGCTCCTCCGCGCTGGCGAGCTCCCCCAGGAAATCTGGGTGAAGTCCCCCTCCCTGCTCCGGGGTGGCCCGGCCAGTCCCAGTGGGCATCCCCTGCCCTTGCCCGGCCACAGCCACTCTCACTTCCCCCTCGCTGCCCTGCGCCGGGAGAGCCCGGCCGCCCTGACTCACATCCCACTGCCACCCCTCCGTGGATCCTCCAGCCCCAGGGCAGTGGCTTTCCCAGCTGCAGAGCTGTTTTATCTCAGCAATGAAGCCCTGAGGGGTTCAATGCACCTGGATCGGGTGGATCCAGGGCACTGGGGTGGGAGCAGGGCAGAAGCCAGCATCCCCTCCCCTCTGCACGGATGCACCTGGAGCTGGCCCTGCCTCATAAAGCCACAGCGGGTGGGCAGCTGGGTGTCACACTGAGAGCCAGCCCTCTGCAAGGAACGGCGAATCCAAGCGCTCAGGGATGCTCGGAGGGGCCAATGAGGAGGAGAATAAAGAGGGGGCAGCACAGGGCCGGGCTGTGCAGGGCTGGGAAGGGCCTCGGCCGCCACAGGAGCTGGCAGAGCTGCTTGAGAACGGAAATCCCTGCTGGTGGTGGTGGTGGTGGTGTCAGAGCGAGCACCGCGGTGTGTGCTCCGAGGGCCTCAGGAGGGCTGGCGGCGGCAGCCGAGCTCACCGTGCCCCAGGCATCCAGGGGTGAGGGACACCTGGGACATGTGGCTGTGCTGGCACCAAGGGTGCTCCGGGCACGGAGAAACCCTTCCATGTGAGACAGACACCTGAGGCCAGGGAGAGGAAGGCAGGCAGGGGGCATAGGAAAGACTGAAAGGGGCAGGGACGGAGCAGTGCACCAGGGCTGAGATCCAACACCAGCTTTGATGGCTCAGGCATGGAGGTGGCACCAGGCCAGCTGGTGATGCCGGGGATGTGCTCACCGGGCTGTGGGGTGACACTCACAGGTGGAAAACACGGAAAACTTTCCATGCTGGAGCTGACCCTGTGGGTAGTAGCAGGGACATGGCTGCTCTGGAGCTACCAGCCCTTCACTGCCTGCCCACCTGTGCAGAGAGGAGCAGTGGCACTGCAGAGCCGTGTCCTGGCCCACATGCCAGCCTGGCAGCATGGCACAGCCCCGGGCTGCTCCCAGCACGGCAGTGCCAGGCTCCACACTGGAGCATCCCTGCCCCGGGAATGCTGTGCCAAGCAGCTGCACAGGCACCAAGAGCTCCGCATCCCAGCTCTGGGGAGTTCATGGCACATGGCAGCTCCTGGTAGAGGGCAGACAGGAAAGGCTGTGCCAGCCAAAAAACTTTTTTCAGCGCTGGCATCACCCTGGGATGCAGGAAGAGAGCAGCCCAGAGGGAGGAGAGGAGCTGGGGCAGGGGATGCAGGGAGAAGCCCTCACACCTTTCCTTCTCCTCCCTCACACCTCTGCCCCTGCTCCCAGCTTTCCCTACAGCGTTCCAGCAGCTTCAAGGACTTCGGCAAGTCCAAGGTCAGCTCCCCCGTGTCAAACGAGGAGTTCAACCTAGAGGAGAACGTGAGTTCCCAGCACCCCCGAGGCAGCAGCACCCCTTGACACGTCCTGCTCCCCCGGGAACAGCTCATTTCAGAGCTGGTTTCCCAAAACTCCTGGTCTCACCAGTGGCCCATGTGTCACGGAACAGCCCCAGGGTGCCAGCACTAGTGGGATTTGGGATCTCACAGTCCTGCGTGACCCTGCTGAGGCTTGCCCAGGGCAGGGGGCTCTGCCTTCACTCTCCCTCGCCCTGGCAGATCCCTGAGGATGATGCCAGCAGTGCCAGCCCCGAGGATGCCGTGCGGAGCAGCGGCACGAAGCTGGGCAGGAAGTGGCGGGCGGTCATCTCCCGCACCATGAACCGCAAGATGGGCAGGATGGCCGTGAGAGCGCTGGCCGAGGGGAAGGTGAGCGGGGCGTGTGGGGGCACAGAGGGGTGAGGGGGGACAGCTCCCCCTCCCTCGGCTCACCCCGGTACCCCCAGCAGGGAGAGGCGGAGGAGGAGGGGTCCCCATGCCCCCTGTCCCCAGGCGGCAGCGCCGAGGAGCGGAGCCATGACAAGGTGCCCCTGTCGTACCTGGAGCTGGAGGAGGAGGAGGACGGGCGCCCAGCCCTCGGACGCCAGATGTCCAGTGGTGAGGCCAGCCCCGACGGGACACTGGCCCCGTGTCCCCAGCCAGGCACATCCTGACCCTCTCCTGTCTGCAGGCAGCGACATTCCCAGCCCTGGAGATCCCGGGGAGGGCCGGCGGCTGGAGGAGACTGTCCCAGCCTACACCGGCCCCTTCTGCGGCCGGGCCCGCGTCCACACCGACTTCACTCCCAGCCCCTACGACAAGGACTCCCTGAAGCTGCGGGTGAGCCACGGCCGCTGCGGCCCTGGGGAGGGAGGGAGGGTGGCTGAGGACCCCCCTGAGGTGGGGGTGCTCCCTGGCTGTCCCCAAGCCTGCGCCCACCGTCATCCCACGTCCCTTGGCCTAGAAAGGGGACATCATCAGCATCATTGAGAAGCCGCCTGTGGGCACCTGGACCGGGCTGCTCAACAACAGGGTGGGCTCCTTCAAGTTCATCTACGTGGATGTGATCCCTGAGGAGACAGTCCCTGCCCGCAGGAGCCGGGGCTCCAGCCGGAACAAGCGCCTCAAGCCCAAGACCCTCCACGAGCTGCTGGAGCGCATCAACCTGCAGGTGAGGGACAGGGGCCGGGGGGGACAGCAGCACCAGCTGTGACCGGGGTGCCAGCACTGGGACACCCCCTCCCCTTCACTGTCCCCCACCCGCGTGGGTCCCTCCACCAGGCACCCTAGGGGCACAGGGGGGACACATGGGGCATTTCTGGGTAACGTGGGGGCAGGTGCCCTCCATGGACCCACGCTGAGGTGGAAGCCAGAGGCCAGCACGGGGGTTCAGGGGAGGGAGCCACCCAAGCCCCGCTCACCCCTGCCCACGCCCCCACCCAGGAACACACCCCCACGCTCCTGCTGAACGGGTACCAGACCCTGGAGGACTTCAAGGAGCTGCGGGAGACCCACCTGAATGAACTGCACATCACAGACCCCCAGCACCGCGCCAAGCTGCTGACGGCTGCCGAGCTCCTCCTGGACTACGACAGTAAGAGTCCTGGGGAGGGGTGGGAGACCCCCGAGTCCTGGGGAGGGGTGGGGGACCCCCTGACGGGGCACCCCAGCAGCACCACTAATGCCACGGGCCCTCTCCCAGCAGCCAGCGAGCCGGAGGATGGTGACACCGCCGAAGCCCTGCCATCGCCCTCAGAGCCCAAAGGGGACATTCCCCGGGACTCCGGCTGCTTCGAGGGATCAGAGACCCTGGATGGCAGCCGGGAGGAGGCCGAGCTGGGGGGTCCCGAGGAGCAGCTGGGGGCTCTCTCCATGGCAGGATCCCCCTGAGCCCGCCGGCGCTGCCGCTTCCCGCTCTGGCTCTAACAGGGCGGCTGGGCTGGAGGGGACGGCTGCTGGTGGGGGACAGGGGAGCCCCAGCGGTGGCACCTCGGGGCCCGGCTCGGCCCCTGCACCAGAGCCAGATGCTGGGTGGGCACGAGGAGCCCCAGGACATTTTGCACGGCACTGCCTGGCACCGCTGCCAGGGGCTCTGGGCACGCCTGGCACCGCGCTCCCGCCGAGACACCGCAGGCATCGGCTGCTTTTCCCAGGTTTGCCAGCAGGCTCAGGAAGGGAGCTGGGGAGGGAAGCTGTGTCTGCAGGCAGCTAAAGCCTTCCCAGGACACTGACACTTCTCAGCACGGACACACGGAGACCCCCCTCACCCGCCGTGGGGGACAGCAAGATGCAAATAACACAGCTAAGGCACGCTGGAAGTGCGAGATGGAGAAGCCTGGAGAGACACGGGGAAGGGGGACGAGGCAGCTGGCTTGGGGCAGCACAGACACGCAGGGGCTACAGCTCAGCCATTTTCAAACCAATTAAGTTTCCTTCATTGTTTTAAAATTAAAAAAAATAATAATAAGAAAAAAATAAAGAACACCCAACCCTCACTCAACCCCTTCCTTCCTTCTGGAGACCCTGACCCGTGCAGGCAGGTCCCGGCAGGCAGCACTCCACACACTGCATGGGACAGGGAGCAGCAGAGCCAAAAAATACACTTCGTCACACCGAATTGGAGATTTGGTCAGTAGCGTGTTGGGGCACAGGAGCCCTGTCCCCGGGGGATGGAACGGGACGGGGCTGGGCTGGGCTGGCTGCGGGGCCATGGCAGCGAGGCCGGGGCTCCTTCTGGCACATTCCAGCTGGGAGCAGCTGTGGCAGCTCTGTCCTCTCACCCGGGACAGGGGGCAGTGCCGGTGCTGCTTTAACTCCACACCCCTCGCCACCAGCCAGGGCCAGGGCCGGGGGCAAGGAGCGAGGTGGGAGGCACAGGGAGGCTCCAGAGGGAGGAGGATCCCAGCTGCACCCACTCCTCACCACTGCCGAGAGAGAGCAGGGTGGCACGAGAGGCCAGGATGGAGCAGCAGCCATTTCCCACTGCCAGGCAGGAGCACCAGGGACACACACAGGGGACTGGCCAGGCCGGACACCCTGCACCCACCGCCACCCACCACACGCCTGCAGGGAGGAACGGGAGTGCCCAGCGCTCGTGGCGTGGGATGTGGAGCTGCCAGGGCACAGAATGGCCTCTCCTCCACCAGCGGCCTCTGCGGGGACCCACAGGTGTGAGGGTCCTGCCAGTGCAGGACGGGGGCTGCAGAGTGGCGGGAGCCCTGCCATGGCACAGAGCTCTGCCACCATCCCCCAGCCTCTCCTCCTCCGCTGAGGACACGCAAGTGACCAACACCACACAGCCCAGCCCTGGGCAGCTGGCACAATCCTGGGAAGATCCAAGGCTGCCAAAGCCAGTCTAGGGTGGCTGAGAACTGCAGAGCAAGGCAAGGGGGGGACACGGGGGCACAGTGACACAACACAGAATCGGGGCTGAGGTTCTGCAGAGCGGCTGTGCCACAGCCAGGGAGGGTTCAGTGCGGACACCCGGCAGCAAATGCAGCCCCAGCACCAGCCAGGAGCCAGTGGCACAGGCAGACCCTTCCCTGCAGCTCAGTCCACCCTGGCACAACTGCTCTGCGGCCAGGGAGGGCGGGGGCTGCCCTCTCCCCCCCGGGAACCCCCAGGAGGGTGTGAGCCCCAGAGCAGGATGGGAGGGAGGGTCCCCTCGCAGCTGCTGCCTTGCTACACCACATGAAAAGGAGCACAGGAAGAAAGCTACTTAAAAACCGCTGCCAGCAGAACTTCTTCCCCCTTGTTTGGTCCTTCGGGCACCAAAATGTCTCCTGACAAGCCTTGCCACGCCAACCACAAAACAACGCCACGGATCAGAGGAAGGAGGGAGGAGGGGAGAGGGGACGCTGCTGCCACGATTGCTCTCCCCTTCCTGTGGGGATTCCTCAGCAGGAGGGAGCAGGCTGCCCCCTGGTCAGAGCCGGGCCCCGGCGGAGGGACAGCCCCAGCCCTGCGCCGGGAGGGAGCAGCCAGGACAGCCCGCAGAGCCGGAGGCCCGGCCCCAGGCAGAGGGACAGCCCCAGCCCTGCGCCGGGAGGGAGCAGCCAGGACAGCCCGCAGAGCCGGAGGCCCGGCCCCAGGCAGAGCTGCCTCGGTGGTGGCAGTGCCCCTGGTGCCCAGGGCATGCCGCCCGCACTGTCCCGTGCCACCGCGCTGAGCAATGACTAAAGCAAAATGGCCATGGGGAATCAGGTGCCTGCCATCCGGCCCTTCTCCTCTCCTCCACCACTTCCAGCTTTGATTAGACAAAACAAGAAAGTTCTCCCTTCCAAGCAGATGCTAGTGCTCCGCTCGCCCAGCGTCCGGGGAGGGCACCGGGAGCTCCCCAGGCGTTCGCTGCTTCTCCTCTGGCATCTCGGTGTCACTCACGGACGGCGCAGGGACCTGGGGAGAGAGGACAGAGTGACCTGCAGGAACAGCCCAGCGCAGAGCCCGAGCACACAGCTCCCCTGCTCCCCTACTGCCTCCAGCTCCACTGGCAGCCGTCTCAGCTGGGCTTGGGAAAGGGAGAAAGCAGAAACCAGGGGCCACCCAACAGGCAGAACAGCAGCTTCAGGAAGAGCTGGAGCACTGGACTGCTCCAGCAGAAGTGTCTGGACTGTGTCCACCAGAGAACCAGCAGCTCATGCCCAAGCAGGAGCAAGCTGAGCCATTTCCCACCACGTTCATGGAATAATTTAGGTGGAAAGGGCACTCTGGAGGTCTCCTGTCAAACCATGTCCTTAAAGCAGAACTAATTTCAAACACAGAGCAGGCTGCTCAGGGCCACAACGGCTTTCTCCAAGGATGGAGATCCCAGAGACAGCCCTGCAGCTCACACGCAGCACCAGAACAAGATATCTGCAACCTCCCAGCCCTCCCCAGCCCCGCCGAGCTCCATGGGCAACAGCTCCTGAGTGCTCCCATGGCAGGACTGATCTCCAAAACCCCAGCCAGCTGTGATCTCCTTTGAGGAAGTCCAAGGAAACCAAGACACGCTGGTTTCCAGGGTCAGAGCAAACAAGCTTTCCAGCAGCAGCCTCTCAGCACGGCCCCCCCATGTCATTTTGTCCTTCCTATGTCACACTCTCAGCTTTCTCTCGCTGTCCCAGAGCCCCCCCAGCTCCCAAGAGGATCACTCACGGCACTGGGGGGAGGAATGCTGCCGTCCTGCTGCTTCATGCCACCCTCCTGGGCCTGCCCAGGGCCCTGCGTGGCCGGGGGCTCCTGCGTGCCGGGCCCCCGCGGGCATGACCCCTCCTGAGCTGTGCTCTCCTCCTGCTGCAGGATGCCCCTTCTGTCCAGGACACTGCAAGGACACAGCCACGCCATCAGAGACCCACATCTCCCAGACCCCACCTCACTTCCCAGAAGTGCTGGTGGAAGACAAAGGTCAAGGCTGCCTGTCAAGAGCTCACCTGGGGGGCAGGGGCCCACAGAGCACCTCACAGCAGTTCTTCACTATGTTGCCGTGGCTGTAGGGATTCTGCACGCGGTTCTTCCCAGTCCAGGACCCCTTAATCTGAAATAGTCGGGCACAAGCTTGGCTTTACTCCAGGGACACCCTGCCCCAGCCCCCACATCCCTGTGTCATGCACAGCCTTGACACACTGAGAAACGGCGACAGCTCAGAGGAAGAGGAAGGCTCTACTTACGTCTTCGTTGGTTGTCTGATTCAGTGCCACCAGGAAGGTGTGGAACCCAGTTAACCCCACCACCGACCACAGCGTAAAGAAACAGATGAGCACCTCCAGTACAGTGAGAACAGTTAAGGCCTGGGAACAGCCTGAGAGCAGACCCAGCCCCCCTGTTACTGCCCCCAGAAACACCAACTTCTCTTCCTCTCCTAGCCACTGTTTTCTGTTTTGTTCTCCTCCCAAAACCCACGAAACTGCTCCCCACATTGTCATCTGGGGGGAAAATGCTTTGAAAGACTCAGAGTGGCCTAGGCAGCCACTCCACAATGCTGCTCCCGCTAACCCTCAGCTTTGGAGAAACCAAGCCCTCGGAACCATGGAAGGATATGTCCCTGGAGTTTCCTTCAACGTGTTCAGAAACCCAATCTTCAGAGATTCTGCAATACAAAAAGAGAGAGATTTTTTAATCTGGAACATCCCACTGCGTCCAGTTCCCTTTCCCACTCCATCACTCTGGTTTCACACCACCATCTGCAGCCCCACTCCCTCGCTCCCTCCCTCCCAGCCATCCAGCTTTCCAGGCAGACTCACTCAGTGCTACGTAGACGATGTTGAAGGTGAAGATGTAGATGGTGAGGAGGGAGAGCGAGAGGATGAAGAGGTAGAAGTAGCGGTAGTTCCTCTTCCCCACGCAGTTGCCCACCCAGGGACAGTGATGGTCGAAGCGCTCTAGGGAAGCCAAGATGGAGATTAGCACTGCCCCGGCATGGCCCTGCCCAGCTCTAGATCCTTCCTCCTCTGTTTCCACCTTGAAAATCCCCCAGGCTGACACGAACTGCCAGGTCAAACCCTCTGCTCACTCAGGACCCCACATTCTGGCCTCCTTTCAGGAGGCCAAGAAGTCCAAAATCATTTTATAATGAGTCATTTTGCACATTAGGAGAGAGTTTGAGCTTGACCCCTCATGCGTCTTCTCTCCCTGCGGTACAACAGCTACAGCACACAGGTTAGATGAAGGCCTGGGGGTCCACAAGTTCTTAACCTGGAATAATCAGGAGAGGGTTCAAGGAACTGTATAAACACACAAAGGCTGGGAATACGAAGAGGAGGAAAAGGACGCAAAAGGATGGGATTTCTGCCTGGAGCAGTGATGCTGAACATGAGCCAATTACATACACAGAAGGAGGACAACAACCAGGGCACCCCAGGGAATGGCACAATCTCTGTGCTGGTGAAGGAGCTGCTGTCACCTGAGACACAACTCTCCCCAGGAACCCTCCAGTCCTGCAAGGCCAGAGCCCAGTGGAACCCAAAACCAGGCTGCACATGTACACAGAGCAGCTGGGCTTCGTTAGACTCGTTATTGCCAAAGTCCTGGCAGAGAGGAACCACCTGGCTCCAGGTTCTGAGCAAACATCAAGCTCCTCGAGTAGGAGATGAGGCAGCCTGGACACTCCACCAGTCCAGAGCTGCCCAGCACGAGCCTGGGCACAGGTCCATCCCTCCCCCGGGGCTCCCTGCGAGGAGCAGGGGCAGGCCCAGGCCCCAGCCCCACTCACCCACGCAGTTGTCGCAGATGCTGCAGTGCGAGGCGCGGGGCGGCCGGAAGATCTTACACGTGTAGCAGTACTTGAGCTTCACGATCTGGTTGTTGATCTGGAAGTTCTTGATGCGTGGGGGCGGGCGCTGACCCTGCGGCACGGTCCCGTTGGTGGCCTCTGCCAGAGAGAGCCGGGCACACATCGGACCTGCTGCTGCAACACGCCGGGCCTCAAACGACAACTCGCTTCCCTGCCTTTCCTACCAGCGGGATCGGAGCCCGCTGGCTCCGGAGCCGGAGGCTGCAGCTCTGCTCACGCGGGCCAGAGCCAACCTGGCAGCTTGGAGGCAGGAAAAGGGATGCCAGAGCTTTCATGGGCATGTTGAGAGTGGGCTGGGTGTTACCACCCGCATCCACCAAACCTCCTCTCTCCCTGAGGGATCAAGGGGACCACTCCAGGCTTTCTGCACCCCTTCTCAAAAGCAGACTGAGTTTGTATGTACACGGCTGTGGGAGAGAAGGCAGCAGGTGAAATGGCTCCCAGGGAGGGACACAGGTACATCCTGCCAACTTTCTGAGACTCGGCCAAGTACAGTGAGCCAGCAGATTGGGGCAATCCTCATTTCTGGAGGTCCAGCCAGGAAGATAAGCTCTGCAGGGACTGTAACCTAGAAATATGCCATAAAGAGAGAGGCTTTTCCAGCCCTCACCAGCTTGCCTGCTCCAAACTCACCGATCTCCATCTCAATGAAGGCTGCCTCGTCGGGCAGGGCCCTCGGGATCACGCCGGGGTCGCTGAAGCTGGTCCGCAGCAGCGTGGCCATGGCGAACAGGAAGAGAACTGCTGCAAACACGGGGATGGCCGGGGACAGCTGGACGGCCAGGTACCGGCACCTGCGGACACGGGGCGGGAGGCCACGAGTCAGAGTCTGCCGGTGCCGGGCCGAGCGCCTGGCATGGCATCACAGCCCGGGCACTGCTCAGATCTGGAGCAGAGAAGCTGTTCAGTACATCCTTCTGATCCCACCACCACAGGGGAACACTCCTGGGGCAGCTCCAACAACCAAGCACCATCACAGCATCTCCGTGTTTGCCACCAGCCAGGCACAGACACTTCCCAGCATTTGTTCTGTTTTCAGCTCCCGTTGTAAGTGATGCCAGAAACACAACCAGGCAGCTGGAGAGACCTTGTCCATTACATTCCTGCTGCCAAGGGATGGGCCAGACCACTGGGAGAAGCACCCAAGGCCTGGTCAGGAACCCCACCCCGAAGAGCCGGAAGGCATGGAAGCCTGTGGGGATGGTGGGAATCTCTGGCTGGCCCCTAAAGGGCAGCAGCTTCCAGCACCACAGAAATTATTGGGATTAAGGGCATCCTGTGCTTCTCAGGAATGGATTCCTGTGGAAGCGCAACATTCCCATGCAACAAGACATCTGGCTTCCTTTGACTTCTCTGAGACAAGGGACTGGAATGCTCCAAATACAGCAGAAAGGCTCCTGCTTCAAGACTCCCCCAGCTCAAAAGGGAACAAGGTTTGTTTGCTCTGTAAATGCAACAAGGCCCAATGAGCAGTTTGTGGTGCTGATGCTGCTGATGGAGGAGATGCAAAGGGAGCATGGGACTCATCTCACCATGGCTGTGCTGCCCCTGGACACCCACAGCCACGTCCCCATGGGTGCCACAGCACAGGCCGTGTGGGAGGCCTGGGCAGAAGTCACGTTTTAGAGACACTGAGCTGAAAAAAACACATTTTACCCTGATTCCTTCAGAAAACCCCACTGATGTTGGGGTGAAGTCCCTACGGAGCCTTGCTACGGTTTAAGGGAAACCCCACCTACACCCCACCACTTGTGCCATGTCTCACCTCTCCTCGCACACATCCCCTCCCCAGCCTCCTGGTGCAGCTGGGGTTTCACGCACCTGGCTTTCTAGGATCCACCCTTTATCCCTTCTGGTGAGGGGTGGATCCACCCCAGACTCCTGCTGTTCCGCAGCTACTCCCCACGGGAGCATCAGGCTACTGCGGTGAGGGGCCAGGGATTATCCTCCCTGGGGGCTGCCATCCCAAGCAAGGCCACTTCCACGACCTCCGCAGCACAATTTAATTCTGGACAGCATTCCCACCACAGATTCCCCAAACACAGTGCAGTTTCCAGCTCCAGCTGGCAGCACCAGGCTCCACAGACCCACTGCAGGAACATGTCCCAGCCATTGCCTGAGTCCAGCCGCTGTCCCCACGTGTGACAAGGACAGAAGGGCTGCTGAGGCTACAGCACACTTCAGTCACAGCTGCTACACCAGGAGCCCACAGCAACACACAGGGCCTGGCCCCCAAACCAACATCCTTCATTTCAGACACTGCACACCCTGCAGTTCCCCAAAACAACGTCCCTGTGCCCAGCCCTGCCCACAGACGAAGAACTGGAGGGCCAAGCTTATCGTCTTCAGGCAGCCCAAGATAACTTTGCATTCCCTTTGCAAGGGCAAAGTCCAGGGACAGCTGCAAGTCAGTCAGCAAGTAAACAAAAACCTTGGAGCTCATTTGGGGTGGAAATATGGGGTTAGGAACATGGATTTAGGTGCAGGTCAGCCTCTTCTCCCATGCAATCAGTGACAGGACAAGAGGACACGGCCTCAAGCTGTGCCAGGGGAGGTTCAGGCTGGACATCAGGAGGAATTTCTCCATGGAAAGGGTGGTCAGGAGTTGGAAGGGGCTGCCCAGGGAGATTTGGAGTTCCCATCCCTGGAGGTGTCCAGGGAACAACTGGACATGGCACTCAGTGCTCTGGGCTGGTTGAGAAGGTGGTGACCAGTCACAGGTTGGACTTGGTGGTCTTGGGGGTCTTTTCCACCCTAAATTATTCTGTGATTATTCCTTGAAAAGCTGGACACTGTCTTCCCCAAAGGGCTGCAGCCTGACCCTTGTCCAGCTGATACAACAGCTTTCGGAACCGCTGTAGCAACATGAACATTGGGTTTAAATATGGATCCATGAGCTGTGTTAAAGCTGAGCCATGGCCCTCCTGCTTCCACACCGGCTTAGCTTAGCTTCCCTTAGCTGGGCTGGCTTCTGTGGCCCCTTGCGGGTGAGGGCAGAGCTAAGAGCCAGAGGAGCTCCCACCACAGTGAAACTGCATCCCAAGGCCCAGCACGGAGCCCGGTGTGGAGCCACCAGGTGCCTCCCAGCCTCCGCTGTGCCGAGGGGCCTCGCTCTTCGGGAGGTGACTCAGGGGACACGGCCATGCCAGGGAAAGCAGCCACAGAAGGTCCTGACTTGGTACTCAGGTACTCACTAGCACTGGGCTATCTTCAGTCCACGCCTTATCTCTAAGACATTTCACTGCTCAGCAACAGACGTTTAAAGATCTTTTGTTTGGGAGAGCTCAGAGCCAACAGAGATGCTCTGTTGGCATGTGAGGATGCTGCTCCCCCACTCCCAGCACCGTATCTGTGCTCTGGAGCGTTTTGTCACCAAAAAGCAGACAATAACGGCACTATCACAACTCATCACCACAGCGGGGTGGGCTGGGGGCAGGAAGGCTGAACAAAGAGATCATTGGAATGGGGAGCGGGGGGAGAAGCAGCTGGGAGGTGCCATGAGTTACGGTGCTTGGCTGGTTATTTTGCACCCGCTTGGGGAGGTCTGTTGTAATCAGCACATTGAGCAAAGCCCTGGAGGAAGGGGAAAGCCACCATGGCAGCCCTGGTGACAGGGACTGCAGCCACGGCCACAGGGCAG
The DNA here is from genome assembly GCA_013397055.1 of Pachycephala philippinensis. Taxonomy (NCBI): domain Eukaryota; kingdom Metazoa; phylum Chordata; class Aves; order Passeriformes; genus Pachycephala; species Pachycephala philippinensis. Next base: position 3,921 of record VWZT01015723.1, on the reverse strand, counting down.
CACATCTCCCAGGCGGGCCCCACCAGGGCTCGGCACAAGCTCTGCAGTATCACTCACCCATGTCTCACCTGCAAATCACCTGTTCAACTTTGCCCAGCTACAGCACAACCACCCCGTGTGCCTGGTCTGAGTGCCAGCACAGCTGTATCTTTCTCAAATGCCTGACCCTCACTGGGGCACTTCAGCGTGGCTGTGCTGGGTGTTCACACCAGGCCTGGGATGGTGTCTAGGAGCTCCTGTGTTTGTGGTAAGTGTGGAAGCAGCTGCTCCAAAGCCTGGCCCACCACAACACTGTGTCCAGGCCCTTCCCAGCAGCACAGGCAGGGCTGGAGCTCTCCATGGAACCTCTCCCCGTTTGCCAGCAGTGACACATCAACTGTCAGCACACGCCATGTGCTTCAGACCCAACTGAGGCAGGAGACAGATGTGTTATGCTCATGTCATTGCTCTTTTCCCGGCTAAAATCTCAAATCTCCACACAGGAAAATCACCCCAAGATCCACCCAGGAATGGGGGTGCCACAGAGGATGTGGAGGCTGCAAGGAGGGAGAAATCATCTCCTGAGAAGGAACCCACACATGAGAAAAAGGTCAATCCAAACCCCACGAGTGGCCACTTCCTGCAGAAACAAGAGCAAAACAAGCTGAACTCTGGACACCAAAAAGTTCACCCCTACTGAGAGAAATTAGAGTTATTACAAAGCACCAATGAACTCACGTGTAAGTTTTGACCATGCTTGACAGATCTAACCAGAGGTAACGCCAGCTCAGAGGCCCCTCTGTCAGTCTTGGGTCTCTGGGGTTTGGAAATCAACACTTAAAAACAAAGTCACACAAGGGGCAGTGTAGATGTTTTCAACTCATCAGAAAACAAAGACATTTTGATCTCTACAAAGCTAAGAAAGTCGGAAAAACAAAGTGACAAACATGCCTGGGCACTGTAAAATCCAAAAGCAGCCCCTTCCTGTGATGAGCCAGCATTGCTGGTGCTATCATGCCTCTAATATTTACAGACGTCAAGTTTTGTGCTGAAAAGCCAGAGACAAAAGAAATCCCATTCCCTTCAGCTGAGCGTGGAACTCCCTTCAGGAGAGACAGGAACTGCAAAGGGAACTCCCAGACACTGCATCCCATTATCCCAGTTCCTAAAGGGATTTCTCTAGTGCTTTATCTGGTCTCCTCGTGCTGGAACACCTCAAGCAGACAGCAGCTAAGTGCCCGACAACGGGGCTGACATACCATTAGGAGTCTGAAATAACGCCAAGAGGATGTCAAACCGTGTTTTATGGGACATGTTATGGAGCAGACCCAGTCAAACACAGGTCTCAGACTCTGCAGGAACCAGTCCCGAGCAGTGGGAGCTGCTCCCTGCGGACGGAGCGGTGAGAGGTGCCCTTGGGCAGAGGACTCCGGTCGCTGCAGAGCCCTTCCCGGGAGCCAGCACAGCTCCGTCCCTCTGCCTTATCTGGGAGGGAGGAGTCGGATCTCAGGTACAGCACCGAGTTCCGCCAGCCTCTGGGTCCTGTTTGCTCCCGGATGGAGAGCTTTCCCCGATCCCAGACCACAGCGCTGCGGTTTGGGGGATCAACACACCGAAATTCCCAGCCACGGGGCTGAGGTGGCTCAGCCCGCTCGCCTGTGGCTGACAGCACTGGAGAAACTCGGAGGAAAAAACCACCAGCAGCAGCAGCAGCCCCGCGAGTGCGGCCATGGCTCCAGGGCTGGGAGGACCGGCGGTGGCTTTTCTCCTGCCGTGGGTGCCATCCATCCCCGCCGGCCCCAGCGGGAAGCGGAGCCAGCGGCGCCCGGAGCGCGGGGATCCAGCCCAGCCCAGCCCAGCCCAGCCCGGCGCAGGGCGAGCGGCCAGCCGGATCCTGGCTCCGGGCACCCGGAGCCGTGCTCAGACAAGGTGTGACTGCGCAAGTGATTCAGCTGAATGGAGCCGGCGGCTCGGCACAGGCGGCACGGCACAGGCGGCCCGCAGTGAGCGGGCAGCGAGGGAAGGGCTCCTCCGCCCACCGCCGGCTGCCGCGCTCAAACCCACACACCAACTTTAAGGGGGAAACCGGGAATTTCCACGCAAACGCTAAAGAATCTGCCAAACACTGAGACAAATGGACAACACGGTGAAAGATCCAGGCTGAGATCCTCACCCAAAGCTCCCTACACACGCAGGGCAGGCAGGGCTCCCGAGCAGCCAAGCTGCTTATCTCAGCCTGATCAGTGAAACAGAGACCTTGGGGAGTGTTTCCAGCTGGGAAGGCAACATTTCATCCCTATCCCAAATTCAAAAATCCCCGAACAAGTTCAGAACAACCCCCCCTCTTCCAGGAAAAAAAACCACTGAGGTGTTCTGCACTGAAAGAATCAAATGGCTATTTGGATTTTCCCAAACTTTTCCTTATCTCCCTCAAATGATTTAACTAAAATTCAGAGGTGATCCTGTTCCCAGCAGCATTCCCCCTGCAGAGCCCACCCTCCAGCTCCAGGCACGGCCTGGATGTCTTGGCGCAAGCAACCCCTCCACAGGCCTCTGCCTGCCAGAGCATGGAAAGGGGCTTCTCAAGGAATTTCCAGTCACGTTCCTGACTAACCACAGCCTAGGTCTGGAAAACAGCCTTGGCTCACCCTGCCTAGCGCAACCACGGCAGAGCGGGATGTGGTTCACTCGCCTGCTACGGACAGGATCCACAGGGAGCCAGAGCAATTATCCCTCAAATCAGTGTTTCTGGTGCAGCGATAAGCGTTTCTGGAGCAGCAACACTTATTAGTTCTTCCTGTAAGGCAGGCAGGCTCAGCCCCATTTTTCGGATGGAAAAAAACCCAAACATCAAACCAAGAGCAGTGTCTGTCACTTGGTACCTTGGAATTCAGACTGAGCCAGGGATAATTTGGGCGGGGAAGCAGGGAGAGATACGCTGGGCCAGGGAATGTGGAAACAACTTCCCTGGCTTAGGAAAGGTGCTGAGGCGGACAGCATCTGGGCCGAGGGCTTTTTGGACCCACAGGAATAGCTAGGGCTTAGCCAGCGAGCAGGTCCTTCCACTCATTCTTCCCGGTTTAGCTTTTGTGTTACCCAACCCTGTTTCAGCCCTCCTCCCGCCCCAGAACACAAACGTGCCCATGGAGACCGAGCAAGGGAAGTTTTGCAGTTGTTTGGGTGATCCAAGCTCATCCTCTAACCAGGCAACAGGGTTGTCCTGCCCCCTCCCACAGCATTGGCCCAGACAAACATAGGCTTTTCCCTTTTTGCTTGTGTTTTGATTTTAGGATTAGTCTAAGGCCAGCCCAACTCCCCAGCACAGCTCCCAGAGAGAGCTGAGGGGAGGTGGCAGATCCCTCTTTTTCAGCAGGATCGAAGGGTTTGGCTGAAGGTCTTCAGGCTGCCGAGGTGGTGTAAGGGGTGGTCGGATCCTTCCCAAACACCGGGATGGGTCTGGCTGCGGGGGCTCTGCTGTAGTGCAGCCTGGGAGCTGGGGGTAGGTCGGGCTGGCAGGACCCCCAAGCTCACTCCTTATTAATCCTCCAGCTGGGGTCACCTCCCTGGCGGGGCTGTCGTGGGGGCTGCACATCCCCTCGTGGGTAGGGACGCAGGCTGGGCCCCGGGGCTGCAGCAGCAGTGCCCTTGCACCCCGGCTGTCCTGGAGCCAGGAACAGTTGGGATAAGGGACTGCCAAGTCCCAGACAGAAGGTGACCCACGGGGAAGCAGGGCCAGTGTCACAAGCTCCAGCAGGGCCCATTCTCCCCAAAACCTCCAGGCTCAGTCTGCTGAGGGTGAGGAAGCAGATCTGGACAGGGAGAGCCACCCTCTGCCAGGCTGCACCGTGCCAGGCTCCCTCCCTCTCCCGAGGGCCCCGGGCACACGGGCCCGTCCCCATCCCGCGGGCTCCCCGGGGAACTCACTCGAAGGCGAAGAAGAGG
>VWZT01015722.1:132808-162817 GCA_013397055.1 Pachycephala philippinensis | reverse complement strand
CGATTTAGCTGCTTCTGTCCAACAGGCGCATACAGGTTTTGTCTCTTTCCAGCACACACACAGGGACTTGGAAAATGAGTTAAGGATTACTTTTATTGCTCCTCGGCGGTTTTAAAGGTTTTCAGAATAAGTGACTAAAATGGCTTAATTCTGACCGTTTTATCCACGGGCACCTCAATGCTCTTGCCACAAAGCGGTGGGGCTGTGTTCCACTTACTGCTTGCTGTGACGAATATTCTGTATTATTTTTAATTGCAGTACCCCTTTCTGCGCACGACTGTAGATAAATCAAGTACCTCGACTCTGTGTGCGAATCGGCTTTCACACCTAGTGAAAGAACCCGTTTCGAGACAACAAGGCCAGAAGGAAAGGCTCCNGGGAGAAGTTTCTTGCTGCGAGAGGTCGTTGTGGGAGAGAGCTGGGAACGGCGGGACGTGGGCCACGGCGGAGCCGCGCTTCTCCTCTCCAGCGCTTTAGAGCCGGGCTTCTCCTCATCCTCCCCCCGTTCCCTATCACGGGTGTTGGGCAATATCAAATCCCATCTGCAATTAGCTATCCTGCTTTCGCCCCCATGCCCGCAGCACAGAGAGTTAATTCTTTCTCACTTAAACCCGCCCCTCCCAAAAGAACTCCAACAAAAGCTCAAGTAAACAAAACACCAACACAAAACAACCAAACAAAAAACATCACCGACTGTTCCCTGGGTCGGTTGTCGCCACCGCCGCACACCGTAAAGGAAATACCGATTTATGCACGCATCGAAACCTGCCGGGAAACCCCTCACATAGTTGTCTTCTTACTTCTCTGTCCAGGAAATAAAATAAACCATCAGAACAGGTCACAATCTTCCAGTGAAATGTTTTGCACAGGTCAAAATGAATACGTTCTCTTGGCAGCATTTTTCGGGAGTAGCTCTGTTCCGTGCGTGTCCACGCTGAGCTGTGGCGGGGCCGCTCCGTTTCTCTTGGCATCGTGGCAACCTCTCGGCTTCCCTTTTGAAACCGCTTTCCTCGCCATTTACCTGCCTGACCGAAATGTCTGAGAACACCTGCGAATAGTAATAATAATAGTAATAGTAATAATAATAATAATAATAAACAACCCCCAAACAACGACATTCACAATCTTAGCTAAGCAAACCGCTTCCCTCCATCCGAACTAATAATGTTTTCACTCGCTGCTGTCGTGTGAAATGTCAAAATTTGGGGATTTTGTTCCTGCTTGGAATGAAAGTAGATTTTAAAACGTTAAAATAATATCTTCCAGAGCGAGTCTGACCAGTTCTGTAAATGCAAGCCCTACTAGATTGGAAAATCCAAACAAAACAACCACATCACAGAATGAGAGATTTCAGAGTTAGCAGCTCGGGGTAATTAGATAGCCTATTAATAGCCTTGCTCCTAGCTGCTATCAAAAGTAAGTGGATGGCTCCTGCCTCGAGAAGGTATGAGCAAGCATGCCACGGGAGGTAGGATAGAGACCGAGGAGATGGGGAGAAGTTTCCAACGAGACGTGTGGGGCCCCATGGACAGGCAAAATGCGTGTACCCCCCTTGGCTTTGCCTGTCATCCCCGCAAACGCCGGCTTTTCCCTCCCTTTTTACAGCTGGAGGTGTCGGAGGGAGCCGCAGAGGCAGGTCCCGGCCGGGCGGGTCCCATCCCCAGCGGCCCGAAGATAAGCGATGCTGCTAATTCACCTCCGGGGAGGCGACGCCTTCCTTCCCTTTTGCTTTTCTTACCCTCGGTGTTAATGGCTTCGCGGACACAGCCCTCTATTTGCAGTTAAAAGTATAAATATATACGTTCGCCGTGAGAATACCGCAATTTCCATTTCGTTCATGTAATCACTGCCAGTGTTTATCCATTTCGCCTAAGCCTCCAGGACCAAAGAGGGAGTGCAAATAATCTGCACTTTTCGATTACTTTAGGAAAAGGTTGGGTTTATGCATCCGTTATTGTTGCTCACGTTGAATTTGTAATTCAATAGTAAAGGACGCCAGTATGTGCAACAATAAAAAGAAAATTAAACGGCCGATCGTCCGCAAACTAGATGGCTATAATATATTGTTCCCCTGCTGTTATTGATTTATTTTAAGACGTCACAGATGACTGCACTTTAAGGAGTCAAACGACTTTTTTTTTAATTCCAATTAGAAGAACAAGAAGTAGCATAGTCCAGTATACATAAGGGTTTTTCTTGCTGTAATTTCTTACATTTTTTACATACACACATTGTAATAATTTCTTGATGTATCTTTCTTGGTGGACAAAACAGTTTTAGTATTAAAGATGAAACACTGTAACAAAGGAGATAGGAGTAATCCTAATGTTACTGAGGTTCGAGATTGTTATTTTTTTGTATTCTTAATATGGATAGAGTTAGCAGCCTTTTTCTGAGGCAACCAATCCTCAGAGTAAATCAATGGGATGTATAGAGTGACTACTATTNCCTATGCACTTTCAAAAAAACTCTGAAGAAAATACCATGCAACAGAGTTACACGATAACTTCAGAGAGTTGCTGGGAACATCCATCAGTAACCAGGATGATATCTGGATGATGCATTTAGCATTTGCCAATGACAATCAAATATAAGTTTAGCAGCACACAGCTTTAATATTCACCTCTGAAATAGTGATCTAAAAACCCCTAACAACACAGTTTTAGTTTAATTTTACATAGGTTATTTGCTTTGCAGCAGCGCATTTTCATTGTAATGTTACTGTAGGTTGTTTTTTCTGATACGTTGTGTGAAACGGGGCTTACAAAGAAGCCCTGCTTCTGTGTCTCTGCTCATTTATCCAGATCCTAAAAAGGTCTAAGGCTACTCATTCAGCTGAAATTTGTCCTTGTTCACCATGACTTAAGCTTGAAGAGCCAGTGCCACAGACCTCCACGGAAATACCTCTTGAAGAAAGAAACCTTGCTAGTGGGTCACTTCTGAGGTTACCAGCAAGAATTGCTACTCGGCCCTTCAAGTCATGGTTTCCACTTAACTAAACTGGCTTTAAGCAGATTCTTATACAAACTCCAGATGAATATTTGGTCAGCTAATGCAGAGCTTTCTGCTGTAACAGCTCGGAAGCTGTTGGTCCCAAACAAACCCAATTGGCACTAACCCAGCAGCTACCATAGCTCCTGTAATGAACTTAACAGTAAAGGTAATGAGGTGCTCTCTGTGATTTATGTCAGGCTCTGTCAGGTTTCACACCACCTCTTTGACACAGTCCACACCCGTTGGACACTGAAGATGGGAGATCCAGCTCCATGGCCGGCACACCCTTATAAATTTACATTGCCCTCACCTCTGGGGGCCAGTGACCCCAGCAGAAAGGACAGCCACGAGCACTGACATCAATGGCATCTCATGGCGTCACAGATAAATCCAACAGAGGTGGGACTGTCAGAGCCTGGGAGTGCTGGGAGATGAAAACTCAGCAGTGCTTAGCTGGCTGGAGGGCGTTTCCCCGGCTATTTTCAGCTTTCCCCCAGATGCCCCAGAGGTGACGCCCTATGCAGTGCCACTCCCCACAGACCCCCGCTGGGCTGCGGGGACACAGCTCTGTGTACCACTGCTTAAATCAAAGTGTTTCAGCTTCTACACTAAGCCAAACTCCTTCCCTCCAAAAAACCTCATATCGATCAAAACATGCCATTTTATCCAAAATGAAGATTTTTGTGCTGTTTTTGAAGTATTTAACCCTTTAAAGAAAATCAACTTGGAATCAAATATGCAGCAAGGTTAGTCTCAAGAGGGCAGAAAATGTGTTTTGTATTTTTTTTCTCTCTTTCAGTTTGGTAACATACTCACATTTGGGGTGGCAGGAAAAGTCTGCCTCGCCTGGACCAGAAGCCAAAACCACAGCACCTCGTGCCTTCTCAGCCACCAGAAACCACAGCAAAACCTCTTGTTTTCTCCTTGGTCAGCAAGGCACAGAGAAAGCAACAACCTCTGAACTGGTTGAAACTGCTGCCTGTGCTCTGGGCTGAAGGTTTTCAACTTCTGTTTTCTTAAAGATGGGGGACTTGCATGAATATGCTCCATGATATTTCACTCATGGAATTGGAGAGGGGTGTAATTCAGCTTGAAACCAGAATTTATGCTACACTCTAATTTTAGTTCCTACTGCCTAGGAGAATAGTTACTACTCAAATCACAAACTGTGTCTGTAACCTGTGCTAAGTTCTCAAATCCATTTGGTTTTGGTTTTGATAGCTTCAACAGAATTGTTGAATGACATTTCCTTTAGCAGGAGTTTTCCAAACAAATTTACTTCATTTCTGCTTGCAAGAAGTGGAAAAATGTGTTTTCCTTGTGCCTGCTTGGAACTACATGTACCTCTGAGGTCCAGAAGGTGACATATCTTTCACAAGTGTTTCCTCTAATAAGTGTAGAGAGGAAAAACTAATGGTTGTGAGCTGTAGCTACCAGAAGATTAAAAATATTCTGTACTGAAATATGTTAACTGTTGCTCAGCGTTCGGACTTGTGGAGCATGGAGCTGACTACGTTGAGCCTATGGAGAGAATTGGAAAGCAAACTTTTCAGCTGGAAAAGGAGACAACCTGAATTTAATGGTGTTGGACCAAATGAGCAGGAACAAACCTGGAAGAGCTTGGCTGAATGCTAAATGTGAGTATTTAAGCTGAATTCTTCACATTGTCTGGGCTTTTTGGATGCAGCTGGCATGATTATAGCAAAAGTGGAAAAGGTTGGGCATTTTGTCGTGATTGAGAGTAGAACTGGGGAGAAAGGCTAAGTGGATGGGAAGCAGGGAGACAAATGCAGTCAGAGCTCTGTGACTGTTTTTAAGAGAAAATAAAAATACAGGTTTGGGTTCAGCAAGTCAGTGCAGCAGGACAGAGCTGCGGTAGCAAGGGGGAGTGCCCTTGCCCAGGTGCAATGCAAAGAGAGAATCTCCTTGCTGCCTGGAAGATGGGGTGTACACCTCAGTCCCCACATCCCAGGATGGCAGCAGGGCCCAGGGGGAAACAGGCTTCCCAAATGTGCTCTTCCCTGGTACATGGAAGAAGTGCTTTTCTGGGTCCACACGCCCAAAGCAAGCACACAACTCCTTGGGGTTTTGAAGGCTCTGGATGGCTCATGGGCTGTCTCGAACCAACCCAATTCTTTGCATAAAAGTAGAATCCAGCACACCTGGAATGACACTTCAGTGAGAGGAATAACAACAATGCATATACTTTATGGTATTCAGCATTATGACACTACCCCATCAGTCTGAATGTCAAAAATATACTGTTTAATAGATTAAATTATTTCATCAGTACTCTATTTGGAAGGCAAAAACCTGCTGTGCAAAGCTCAAGAAGTAAATAAAATCTAGTGATGAAGGACTAAACTCCGATGGGAATTTTGCTGGAGAAAGGCCTGCTCAAGTTGACCTGTTTAATTAAAATGCAATAAAATGCAATTTCCTTTACATCATTACACTCCAGTGTCAACCTTAGAATCACAGACTTGTTGAAACCTGAGCAAAATGGTTCATCTGTGGTTACCTCTTGGTAATAAAAAAATGCAAAAAGATGGTTTTAAGGAAACATGTTAATAATTAAAAATAAGTTTGGTGGTCTAAACGAAGAGTAGTGATGGTACTAAAAATGGCATTGACTTAATTATTTTTGTTGATGTCAGTTATTCATTTGTGGGCCATCAAACTATAAACTGGGGTACTTTATTGACTGCAATATATACTGGATATGTGCCATATTATTCAAGGAAAACAATACACTGCAAAAACAATACAGAGAAGAGGTAATTTGTACAGAGTTCATGAGACAATTATATAATCTAATTACAAAACTGACTCACTATGCCCTTGGTTCTATTTATTAGAAGAGAATTGAAGGACATACTAAACACACTCAGAGTCTAGGAATTTAAATTTAAATCCTGCTTGTACACCCAAGCATCCAGGAACTGGTGGGATCCAGCACATAGACCATGAGTCCCAAAAGAAGGATGCCTTGATGTGGGACTCAGGATCCTACTCCATTTTCCTGTGTGATGGAAATTAAACTATTGCCCCATTTTCCTGAGAAGTGCTTTGAAACTCAGTCAACAGCACAGAAAAACTTTTAATAGTGTTAATGACACACAAAAAGAAGTGTCAATAATTACTTATTTCAAAAAGCGACAGCAGTTTGAAATCTGCCCGTGTTTCACATGCTTCATTGGTACAAAGCCTCTGGAGAAATGCATCGGGAACATTTGAATGCAAGTGAATGTGTTTCATGTTCAAGCAGAAACAAATCATGGAGGTGCCTGAACACAAGACATAAGCAAGGCTTTGCACGTGTCACTCACTCACAGCAAAGCTCATCTAAGCACAGAAATTACTACAGCCGAAACAAAAGTAAGTTGCTGAATTATTCTGTGAATTTTCAAGTCATAGCTGCACTGCAACTGTTTGAAGTCTTTTCAGACATTTTTCCTTAAACTTTTAATGCTTTTTAAGGAACATATAAGTATTTCCTTTCTTGGCCATGTAAGAAACTTTATTAAATAAAACCTTTTTTTGCATCTTTTCTGATGTTTTTTATTCTCAATTTGCTGTGCATTTTGTATTTGAATAGATTTTAATGGGTGACATCTAACCATACCATAGTAAATTGTGGAGGAGGCTAGTATTCAAAATGATTATAAGGAGTATTTGTTTATAAAACAGGAATAAACCTCAGTGTCTCTTTATTTGTTTTTATTAATGGTAATGCTGGCTTGCATACAATAATTTTTTTAATGAATGCTATGAGGATCTAGGAGGCACAATAGCTAATAGAGAGCCTGGGACATCTGAATCTAGTTTGGACCCAGGTAGGGAAGTCATAATTCTGCATATTGGAGGGTACAATTCTGCAGCACGTTGGCCCTGGTGCAATCCTGGCTTCAGAAATCCTGTCCCTCTCCCAGGAGGGACTCTTCTGCCTGGAGGATTCACTCCAGTGCCAGCACAGCAATCCTCTGCCTTCTCCCAGTTGTATTAATGAAATTCCTTGTGGGACCACACTGCAAGAAAGACCATTGAAGTGATTACAATTAAAAATAGCTCTTCCTTTGCTCCTCCTACAAAGAGTGTATTTTTAACTTCCATCACTTCAGTGCACTGATTTAAGCACTGCTTCACACGCAGTTGTTTTGGCACAGCTGAGGAGGTGACAAACTGCAGGCCAGAGGTGGGAACAAGCATCTGGGGCAGGAGCTGGCTGCAGCAGCTCAGCTGGCAAAGACAGTGTATCATGGGACTATGGTGTGATAGTTCACTGTAAGAACTTAAACTTTGCCTTTCCTGAGTGTTTTCACAGCCATGAAGCATCTCTGCTCCAAATTCCTAGTACAGGAGAGCTGGCCCAGTGCCGCTTTCCTACCCCAGCCTGGTTCATTTACATTAGAGATTCACAGTCATGTGAGCCGTAGCGCCGAGAAATACAGTGTACATAAAGCCTCAGCTGAATCCTGAGGCTGGTATCCTTCAAGACATTCAGATGGCTAACTTTCAGGCAGTGGAAGGCATAAATGGACAGGGTTAGGAGCAGGCATATGGTCAGTGACAATGCCTTGGCCATAGGACAGTGGCCACCTACCCACCCACCCTCCCAGGTCTCTGCTCACAGCCTTTTATGTGTGGCTTACATGCAAAGGATCAAGCTGTGTATGGGACTCAGGACTGAGTAAGAACTTCTGCCAGCTCATTTTGGCCACCATTTAGGACTCTTCCATCTTTTCTTAAAGCACAGGCCATGAGTTACATGCTGAAACCTTCTTTCTTATCTCTCCAACTTCCTGACATTTTATGGACCTCAGGCTATGGTGGCTCTTTGACTTCTGTCCCCTGCCTGCGATTTTGGTCTTTTGAGAACTTGAAAGCTACAACCTAATTGGAATTTTTGTTAACAGCTATGTAAGTAAGCACTTGGGTGAACTTGCATAGCGTTTAAGCAGCCAGGAAGTCAGATAATATCTAATCTTATCCCTGTTAGGGTAGAAGAGTGTCCCTAGCACACTATCAACCAATGCGTTCTAGAGCAGACAACACTGCATCCTATAACCTATCCTACAGTTCCCTATATTAAAAACAATGATCTGACTGGCTCGTGTGAAAACATCACAGCATGACATCATCTAGAACCTGCTGACCTCAATGGAAGAAATACCAATTCAACTGAGTCTGGAGCTCTCCTTTACTGCCCCAAGAAACTCTCTTCACACATTATAAGCTGAGTTTTGAGCCTCCACCTCGTTCATCAGACATTATTTTTCCTTCCAGTCTTGACCCAAACTAGGAACCTAGACTATTTTCTTAATCATAACTGGCACTTCTGGCAGATTTAATACTTCAGTGTCAAACCTTCAATAAGAAGATCTTGGCCTTCACAAGCATATTGCTTCTCTTCTGCTCTATGCACACTGTTTCAGCCCTCCCTGAGGCTGAGTCCCTGAGACCTTCTTGTAATGCAAACAAATTGAAAACTAAATAAAATAAAATAACATCACAATGGCTCTAAAGTAGCGCTTCCATGGCTCTACTGTATTTTGATGGCATAAACAAAATGCCAGCTGAAAAGGCCACCTTGAAAATCATCTAGCTCACAAAAGTATGATTTTGTGATGGAATGGGGCAGCCCAAGCTTGGCTGGACCACGTTGGATCACAAGGATCTCCAATCCTTCAAAAGCTCAATAGAGCCTTAGTCCTTCATTGTCTGCAGAATTAGCCTTGAAGCCATTTCTTCAAAGGCTCCCACTGGTTTCAATGACTTTACTTGCACAGGAGTATTTCTCTGTTTGTCTGTGAACCTCAGTCATGACTCTTCTGTCCTCACTTTGCAGAAGTGAAGGATCAAATGACCTGTACAGAATATATAGAATCTACACACTCACTGTGGAGAGCACAATATATGGTATGAAAAAAGTTTAAAAAAACCATCGTGCTTTCCTAGCAATCCTTACATATCCATCGAGCTGGAAGTTATTTCAGAGAATACTCATGCTACTCATAAGAAGCCATTACCAAAGTCAGCCAAAATTCCAAAAAAATAAAAAGAAAATAGAAGGGCAGGCAGGTAACTAATCCATTTTGGAGCTGTCAGGTTGTGACCTGAGGTATGTTTTCACAGGAAAGGCAAAAATGAGGATCTTTCCCTAATGAGGAACAACCCAGTGATTTAAATAAGGAAGGATAAATTATGAACATACAGCTTCTGCCTGCACAGAAAACATTCCCAGGAAGAGGACTGATCCGATGTAGTCACAGTGGATGGCTACAAACTGCCAGACAGGCAGTGTTGACTCAGAGCTCCCACTCCTGAGCTCCCTTTCCCGGCTGCAGCTTATGTAAAAGACTACAAAGAAAGAAAACCCATGGAATAATGAAGAAGAATGTAATAAATAGACCTAAGCCTGTCTACTTGTTTTAGGGGTTAATGCCACTAGAGAAACCCTGCAGGGCTTTAAGCAATTCTTAGTGATGAAGATTTATGAAGCCCTTTTAAAAACTTCATTAAGGGGTCAGAGAGATTTAAGCGGCCTCACAAGCTGTGCACTAAGCCAAGAGATTCACTTTGCAGAAACTCAGCCAAAGGCAGTGAGGACAGAGCTGGCTTGCAAGGGCTCTTCACCCACTCTGGGAACAATGCTGACTGGTACCTTGTGCATCTGGGCAGTACAGCTTAATGCTGAAATCCCTAGCAGGGTTGTGGCAACTAAGATGGTTAAAGGAAGCTGCTTAGCAAAAGTATTTCCTCTGAATAATGTTAAGGCCAACAGAGTCTGGTAAGCAAGCCAAGTCTGTATACACTGCTCACGTAACTTTCTTCTTCCAGCTTCCCTCAGATTGTCTGAAATATGGCAAAGCTTTTTTTTTTTTTTTTTGTAGTTGGGATGTATTTTCCTTCTTCTGATGATGAGTGCTGCCTGAATGCTGTCAAATTATAGCCCAGAATCTTACCTTCCATACTGATGCCTCCAAGCAGTTGTTTAGGACTGTGAATATTTAGATATAAATAGCAGTGCTCATTAATTTAGCAATCACTCCCAGCTATGAAAATGCAAATTGGGTTGGCTTGTTTGTGTTTTCGAGAAAGAGAGAAGGTGATGGCTGTAGGTGGGAAGGGGAATATTCCCCAGGTGCTGCTGTTTATCACCTTTTTGTCTCACCCTGAGCCAGGGAATGTTTCATCTGCACCCTGCAGAGCTTTGCTGGGCTCTGTTCCACCACCACTGAGGTGGGTGTGCATCACGCACCTCTTGTAAAGTTGGTTCTTGGACTGACAGCTTGGGTCAACCCCATAAAAAAAATAAATCCTGGACTTTTTTTTTTTAATAGGTATGCAGCAGAATAAGCTCTGGTAACTGGCAAAGGCAGCAAACTTTGACAGAGCAAGAGATGAAGGCTGCTTTTGTGTCTTCACAAGTAAAACTACCACTCGCTTCGGCTTGCTGGAGCTGCCTGGCCATGGGGAAGCAGCCATGATGAAGCAGACTTCATGAGCTGTCAAAAAATTCAACCCAGAATTTGTACATACATTCGTCATAAAATTTGTACAAACCAAAGCAGCACCTCTCCTCCAAAAGCTGTGTTTCAGGTTGGCTGCCCACCTGAAGTGAACATCCTTTGATAGATATCTTATAACCCAATATTCTGTGCTTCTTATGGATTGTGGGAGGTTCTACACAGCCTCAGTGCCTCGTGAGGAAGAGAGGAGCCAGAAGGAAAGAAGGTAAAAAGAGAAAGAGAATAGAGCATAGAAAAAGGGAGACCTGAGAAATCTGCAGTAGGAAGAGAAATGCTGCACTGCACCCTTGAAGACCTCCCTCACCTCTCATCCCACCCCTGAGAGCTGCCAGCAGCAGGCACTTACAAAAACCTCCCCCAAAAAGGCTGGTTATTATCCCCAGCATCTTAAATACCTTGGAATCTAAATGCCTCCAGCATGAATTGAAGCAAGCTCCTGAATTTTTGCAGTGCTTTGTTGGACAGAGAATCTAATAATGGTATCAGCTTAACAAGTAATTTTCAGGATTTTAAGAGAGTTTATTCATGCCAGCCCTCATTCAGGAGCACATTTTTACTTTCACAGAGCTTACAGCACCTGCTTTACACTAAACAAGAGGGATGGATGGAACCCCACACTTGTGAACAGGGCTTTTCAGTTAGGTTTTGTGGCAGAATGGCTCAAGCCTGGGGTAGCCTCTGGGAAGGCTTGAATTTATGATGATGCAGCATTGCTCTGCTTGAAATCAAGCAGTAGCAATACCCCCAAATAGTTATCCAATAAATGATTCAATACTAATGAACTGCGTAAGAAAGTTTATCTACCATTATCTCCATCCTTCAGCTTTTCTTAGGGGCCTTACCTCGCTACCTTCATTTGAAAACAATCATTTCTGAAGGCACCCTGAAGGTACCCACAAAGTCAGGAGGTGTCTTCCCATCTGCAGGAGCAAGCAGAGACTCAGGAGGGAGCAGATTACGATTATGGCTGGCACAAAGGAGAAGCCTCCCTCATGACAGTGAGTCACAAGATTATCGCCTTGACAAGGAAAACTACTACAGAAAAGCCAATTGCATAATATCCCAAAGAAGGCAATTGAGTGGTTTCATTGACAGAGGCTTTGGATGAGCTACACACTACAAATAACAACATTCGGACCATTTCAATGATACATGCTAGAGATAGCAAGAGCCATGATAATTATATTTTGCCATGGCATTTTGGGAAACTGGGGATCAGGAATTTTCCAGAGGGGGAAGCTTGTTTTGCTCCCTGAAGACCTTGTTTTGATTTCAAGCACTGCCGACTATGCACTGTTGCCACATGTTTTAGATACCTCTTTTATTGCTCCCTTGATTGTAGGGCGAAGGGAGATTTCTGCAGCAGACAAAGACTTTTCTGAGGCACATGCTATCAAAGTGGAAGGAATCTGCTCCAAACCTTCCATAAATATAGAGTTAGCTCACTGTATCTAAGTGCCTCAACATGAGGAACATTTTTCTTTTCATGCCCCGTTGAGACGGGAGATATTGTGAGGCAAAGAGAAGCAGGGTGGTTCAGGCACCCAGTGTCTGAGTTCCTGGGTGCCAGTGTCAGCCCTGGGTGCTGAGAGTTGCCTACACAGCCCTGAGGTGCAGAATGTTTCTTCTCTGATGCTCCTGTGTAGCTACTACCACTTGTGAAATGTTGCAATGGCTCAACTAAGAGGGTAAAGCTGGGTCTGCTGTGCATAAGCCCATGTCACTTCAGTTGGCAAAACTCTGACCTGCCTGGTTTAGGGTAACAGCAACTGTGGAGAGTAAAAGCACTTGGATGGCTTAACAACAGTGCCAGAAAACAAATTCACAGTGAAGTGTACCCTGATCCTTCATCTGGAGCCAAATTCCTAGTCTGCCAGAGTAGGAAATATCTGAAGTGACAGGAATCCATGAATCAGGGGGCCGTTTGCCATTGTTACCCTGGTGTGGCTTTTTGCGTTTTTTTCATTTCCACATACAAAACAATAGAGATCATAATTAAATTATTTAGGGACTTTTAATGATCCCCAATTAGCACTCCTAAACCTTCTGCTCTCTTCAGGTTAGTGAGTGAAACAAAAGATAAACCAAAGTAGAATGCAGTTCTGAGTTTCCTTGAGTCAGCAGGAACTTTGCCAGCACTTGATTTTTTAAAATCTGATTTCCTCAGCTGATTTAGTCATGCAAAATTAGCAACCTCAAGAAGGAAAGTGTAAGTGTGTGTTATGCCTGTTATACGCAAAAGTGGGTTACATTTCCCATCAGTTCCCTCAAGCAAAACCTGTACACCTGGGAAGCACTGTAACTTTTCTTTTTGTCTCCCTTTGATGAGACTTTAGAAACAAGCAAGCAGCAGCGTTTGCTGCAAATCTTCTTTTGAGTGCTGTCATGGCTCTTACCTGGGGGCTGTCAGCCCAGCCACCACATCTTTCTGCAGAGGGGAAGGAGAATATTACTCTTTCCTTTCCCCTCTGTGTGGTAAGAAGCCACAGGGAACCACAGAGCTGCATAATCCTGAATTGCCATGACCAGATTTACCGGGGAGCTTTTCCTATTGGGAAGCAGCAGCGCTGTGGCTGCTGCTCTGCCTGTGCATGCACCCTGGGCTGTGTGTGGGGAATGGGGTGGGCAGAGCAGCTCCTGCCCAGCACAGCGCCGTGCCTGGCTCCCCCTGTACAGCCCTGGCTCGGGGGGAGCATGGAGCACAAGCAGCACTGAGAGCATCTCCAGTGACAGCCACCTCACACTGCTATGTGGCCCCAGGCCCCACCTGCTGCATTGCCTGGAATGAAATTGAGTATTTCATGCAATGAAGGAAAAAGTGAGTCTTCAGGTGATGGACTTCAAATATATAAATTAGGCTGCTACGGAGAGAAAAGGAATATTTTGTCTCCATTGACAGAGGGAAGGTACAGGATCCACCAGAGAAAACTGGAGACTTGCCATCACCTGTGCTCTTAACGGAAGTGAAGACATAGGGAAAAAAGGATTTGGTATCCCTCTGAGATCCTTCCCAACAGAATACCTCTGTGGCTCTTCAAATGTGTGATTATCCACATCTGCCAGTGGACAGTGCAGTCACGGGGGAGAAAAGTTGCATTCCTCAAACAAATGATTCATTAAAAAGCAGCAACCCACTCCAGGAACAATCCACTATCAAAGTTTTGCCTCAAACTTAGCCATGAAGCCAAGATGAGTTAAAAAAGGAACGACTGTGGCACGACAATGAAACTCTCAGTCATTAAACCCCACCAATATATACTGGGGAGTGCTGAAACAAATCTTTATATTTCTAGAAATTATTCTAGCTGCGGAAAATATAAACTGTGTCTTCCCTGCAGACACAGTCAAAACTAATCAAAATACTCCTCATAACACAAAGGAAATACCTCTGGGCTGCGATAAGGACTATGAATGTAGCTTTTTTATGTCTCCACTAGCTAATAACAATAAGATGGACTGGTGGCACTGTTTTCAGCACGGAGATTAATAGTCAGGGAGAAACCGAGAAGGAGAAAGTACACTTTCAGTTTTCTTTCCGATGGCTAATTAGAAAGCCCATATCTGAAGGGAAATGCTGTGGAAATGGGAGCTGTTTGGATGTGCCTTCCCCCATCTACTATCACTGTGCTTTGTGAGGAATGCTTTATTAACGCTAATCTCATCTCTGTGCTTTGACAGAAGTTACAGTTTCCTTCCTTTGCAGCCGCTAAGGCTCAGTTCTATTACAGGGTTTGTTTAATGGGAGCTTTATTATTTTACTAAATTACCTCATCTTCTGGGAACAAACTTAACCTTGAACTACGAAGCCAAATGTCTTTTTAATGATGCAAGTCTGGTTGGAAATTGTGCTTTGATGACTCTCAATTTTCTTCATTCTGCATGTTTAATATGTGGAATATACACAAAAAAAGTAACTTTTTTCTACAGGCCTTCCTGATCCACTATTTAAAATCAATTTGCTGTAATTATTAAGGTTAAGACTAGTGGGAACAAACATTCTTAATGGTATTCAGGCACCAGAGAGGAGCCCCTCACATCACTAGGGAACCCATCTTCAGTAAATTGGAAAATTATACAGGATTGATGCTAAAATATTCCATATTGAAATGTTTAAATTCTAAGATAATATAAATATCACTCCTACATGCATTTTGGGATGCAGCCTGCTTGTTCTGCTTGGAGACTCAGAGAGAAACTCTGAGAAACAATGAGAAGCCACCATTAACCCACATGAGACAGTGATTTGATCCAGAGTTTGTAGTCGGGCCAAATGAATGTGATTTTCTAGTACAACCTATGGGATGGTGGATCTCTTGGATCCCAGGGAAGCAAGGCTTTTGCTTACAGGGCGATTGAGCACAGAGGGTGAAGCAGGTACTAGGCTATTTTGTTAACATCTGATGTACAGGAGAGGAATTACTGTCTTGGTTCCTGGTTGATTCCCTCCCAAATGCCTGTAAGTTGCTGCAAACCCACACAAAAGACTTCTCAACTCTAGAAAAATGTGTGTCTGTGTTTAGGGTGTGTGCAGTTTGGATACTTCTGAGGCTGTATTGCCCAGAGGTCACCTCTGGGCAAAGCTGGGGGCAGTGTTTTTTGTTTGTGTCAGACTTGAGTGGGAAGAAATACGTGAAAATCAAACAGAAATATGCTGTTTGCTGGTGCGGTAGATACACTGTGACGACCTATCTATTTAGGAATATTGTTAAAACTTGTGAACTTCTTTCAATGTCTCCATTCAGAAAAGTCCTGAATCTTCCTGCAGTAGGAGCAGAGGTCTGGGCACTGCCTCCCCTTCCTCAGTGAGCTGTAAGACCCACACAGCCAGGCACAGCCCCTCCTGTGCTTCCTGGAGACACTGAGGTGCTCCAGACCTGCTGCCTGTGGGCACACGTGTCCCTTGCCTGTCACCTGTGAGAAAAGGTGCAGGCCTTTGGAACAGTTAGGGAATCATCCCCAGATCCCTTGGGGAAGTGGCAACTTCTTCCTGGCAACCCTGCGTCCAAGAAAAAGGAGCCCTGCAAAAAAAAATGGCAAATGTGGGCAGCTTGCAACACCAGAATAGCTAGCTCATCTGGGGTGCCAATAGGTACCCAGGGAAAAAAAACAAGCTACCACAACATGAGGGGACAGGCTGGATAAATTGTTTAGAGGGCTCCAGACAGCACTTACCTGCATCTGGTGTCCAGTTTTTTTTCCACATTGCTGAGGATTTAAAAACAGGGTTGTTGCGAGCAGTTCACTTTAAGCAAGGTTTCCATTCTCCCTTTCTCACCCTATGAAACGGTCCTGGCACATCATGTGAAAACAAATTCTCTAGTGACAGACAGATTTGGCACTAGATATTTCACGTGTTGTTAGACACCCAAAATCAGCTAAGAATCACCCAGAAGAAAAACCAACGGTTTTGATACCTATTTTCTTAATCCCCGGGAGTTGCAAAACTTCTGTCTGACCTCAAATGAAGAGAACTGACTCTTTCCCTGGATGTTCTTATCAGACAATCCTCTCTTCTACCATAATGCATCCCAATCATTCCAGATCAAGCTCTTTATCCTTTTTTTGGTGCCGTGCCAATAAAATCACCTCTCATTCTCTTACTGCATTTTTTTTATGTAGAGACTTCTGCACTTGCCCCAAGGAATGGTAGCTAGTTGACCTGAAAAGACCAAGTACAACCAAGTGCTTCCCCACCCAGAATCTTTTTATTCCCTCCAGCTCCCCCATTCCTGTAATAGTCCTGGGTTCCCACATCGTTATGAGTCTCTGAAAACTCCCGCCCTACAAAGCAGGATGGCCAACTTTCCCCCAGGCAAGCTTTCCTATGCGTCAAAAACTTTTGCAGATGAGAGCCGTGGGACAACACAACACAACGCCGTGGGCATCAGAATGCTGGGGGAGGAGCTCTGGCAAAAGTTCATTGTTTGGGGATAACAGGTATTCCCCACTACTTTCCTATGAGATGAGGATGATTTGGATGTGGACTGGTTACGGTGTCATTGAGCCATGTTAGACCCAATCTACTCTGCCAGTTTTCTTCCCCCAGCACCTGGGATTTGCCCAGGAGCCCTGTGCCAGAGCAGCCCCAGAGTATCTCTGAGCTGAGCACAGAAAGAGCATTTGCCTTGCACAAGGTCTCCCTTTGGGCCTTGAAAATCACAGCTTGAGCACCTCTGCTTTATTCCGTCTCTCTCTGCAGCGTGAAGATAAAACACCCTACCAGAAACCACTGAAAGTGAAAAGTACATATTTCTTTGCGATATTTTACATGCTAAAAAAATATGTTTTCATATTTTCTTCCCCCTGTCCCTCTGGTTAGGTGCAACTTCTACCACTATAATTTTATGTCACTGCTGGGAAATTCAGTTGACAGACAAGGTCCTGCTGTGTTACTAAACATAAATATTTCACCTTCTTGTTGTGTTAAGCCTTGGCTGGACTTTTATTCCTCTAATATTTTTTTTTTTCCAAATGGGAATGCAAGCAGCTGAAGCCCAGTGAGAAAACATGAAAATAGATTTCTAGGAAAGTAACCAAAAGGGCTTTACCAGCATGACAAGTTGCTTATCAAGAACTATTTTAGGAACGTGAGGAAATGAAACTTTGATGAGAGAGTTCCAAGAGGGAAGATTTACTGAGGAGCTGAGGGTTCAAAGCAGGATGACAGCACAGCTATCAGGAAACCTTCTCTGCACCTGTTTCTCCACCAGCTGCCTAACCATTCTCCCCCTCCTTTCTGCTGGCAGCTGAACAGCCGAGATCTGCCTCCCCTTTTGTACTAATCCGCTCCACCTTCTGTCTGGAAATGTTTGCCAGTCAACTCATCCCCTCCTCCTCCTCCTGAGCAGACATAAGACATAGTTTCTGATTTTAATGCCCAGCTGTGCTCCAGAGATCTCGTATAAATCCAAGTCACACTCTTGGAGAACAGGATCGCAACATGCGTCAGTTTCCCATCTGTATGAGGGAAATACATTTCAGATTTCTGTACTTTGCATTGTCTGTACTTTACCTAGAGAGGCACCAGGTTCCTCAGGCTGGGACCTCCTTCCTTCATCTAGCACCAAGTGAGCCACCTCAGCTTTGGCTTGCAGGAGCTGTCCTGATTTAATGGTGCCCAAAACATGTCTATTGAACCAGAGCCCTTTTGAGGATGAAGTGCAGTCTTCCCCTGTGCCACTGCTTTGCCCATGGGCACTTCGTGATGTCTCCTCGAAGCTGCATGGCTAAACTGTAGATTTCAGAAGCAGGAGTCTTGCCTTCCTCCTGCATGCTCCCCTCCTGGAGAAGTGCCCAAAACTCTCACTTGCTGTGCCAGATCCCAAGATCCCAGAATGTTGCACTTGGGCCCCTGTGCTGTGATAAGACAGCGGAAATGGATGGCCTTGGTGAAGTCAGCAGAGCATCATGCAATGTCTTGCTTTCACACCAAGAATTATTTTGGAGACAGTTTAGGAAAGCAAGATGTCTCATGACACAGGCACAAGAGAGGCTGATCTCAGGATGTGTTGCATGGGAGCCACCTCGAGCCAGGGCGGTGAAGAGTCACGGGCAGTTTGCAGAGGAAAGAAGACCAACCCAGAGGACCCAATGGGTTGTCCACTCCTCAGCCACAGGGCAGGGACACCAGCACATCTCTGCTTTGGGTGGTGAGGACCTTGAGCAGACCTTCCTTTGAAGCATGGGCTGTTTTGATGCTATGTGTTGCAGCAGGCAGAGGGCAGATTTGGCTCCTGTCTAAGCATGGCCCAGGGAATCTAGGAAAAGACCTAGGAGACTTCTCTCAGCAAAGAGCTGTCCTCCCTGAACTTGAATTATATCCCATAATGATGGATTTCAAATAAAGGATGGCCCACTTAACACATAGCCGAGGAGCCCGTATCAAGTTCCCAAGCTTTTCCTCCTCCCTAACAATCAGAAAATTGTTTTTAATGTATCTTATATATCAAGTTCATGACCTCCTTAAAGGTAATTATCCTAATTTTAACATCCATGGCTGAAATGTCATTTTCAGTGTGTGAGCAAGATTGAGGACAGAGCTCTCTGCATCCCATTAGGCTCCACTTTACTTCATTTCTTTGGCTCTTTTCCACCCATGTCCTCCCTTTGCTTGCAGACCTTGCCGTGGTTGTTGGCTGCTGTAGGGATGGCACAGGTGGAAAGAGAAGTTGATTGCAGATGAGAGGCAGGACATGGCTTATGCACTTGGAAACTTTGGTCAGACATGTATTTTCTGGTGTAGGATGACACTATGATTTTCAATAAACTGATGGGGTTGTTGCTTCTGTAATTGTTACTGTTATCTCAGGAGCACCAGAGGATCCGGAGGATTCATCCCAAGTCCCAGGCTTTTTGACCCGGGGAGAGAGATACAGAGAGGATGCAAGGATTTCTAGTATGAGTTATATGTGTAGTGCACAGAAATTCAGAGCACTTAAATGTATGTAGATATTTAAGCACACACATTCTTGCATACATGTGTATCTTACATAAAAGAATGGTGTGTGTATATATATTATGTATATATATGTATATATAGTATATATACACACACTCGTCTGAAGATGTCTCCTACCACTGTACAGCCCTCTGGGAAGCAGTACTGTCTTCTCAGGGCCTGTTGTCCCCCTTGCATTTACAACCAGAGGGTCTCCCTAAACTTTAGGGCTCTCACACCCACTCTCCCCGTATTTGATTGCACAATCAAAAGCTGTCTTTTGCTGATCTCTGCTTCAGGCATCTTTTTTTGCCTGGACAGGGAGCTCGACCTGGGCTACAGCCTGTTCCAGGTACCACAGTGATGTCTTTGACTACAGTGATATCTTCAAGGCATTATGCAGCAGCAAGGCTGTGTTTTATGCTGAAGAAGCAGACAGCACAGAGTAGATGTTATTCCACCCTCTCTAGAAAACTCCTGGGACAGTAAGACCTAGTCTTGAAGCTTTCACCCAACAAGCTTTGACCCCTTTTGGAAAGGCGGCCTTTTCCCTCTTTCCTTCCACCTCTCTCAGCAAAAGGGCTGAGCCCACGCCAGTCCTGCAGCACCAGGGCACAGCACCAGGGCACAGCACCACTGCTCTGCAGCCACCCTGTGCCTGCCTCACAGGGCTGGTCAGCGTTTGGGGCCGAGAGGAAACCCAGCACCTTTGCACATTGGAGCAGTTTACAATGACTTTTGTTGCTGATGGCGCGTGTTTGGTTGTACTTGTTAAATCTTGTTAAACAGGAAACAGGTTTCGAGGCGAGAGGGTCCCGGAGAGTTCAAGCTCCCGCTTTAAAATGTTCTTACAAGATGCACAATTGGCACCGACTTACAGGAAATATTTAATTGGAGTCGGAAGGCGCTGGCTCCACTGACCTTGTATTGCATTCCTCTGGGTGCTCCTTTCACAATGATTTTCACCTATAGCTTGAATCAGTGATTTATTTATACCAGCCAATGGTGAGTCCAACAGCACCGAGGGGACGAGCAGACCATGGATATGCAGTGAGCTGAAGGGAGGAGCAAGCAGCAAGGAACAGTCTCACGGCGGAGAAGGGGCTGCCGCAAACCCAAGAGTGACATATTTATGAGTCCAGTATCGGTTGCCTGCACTGATAAGCCACGGTCATTAAAGGAAGGAAAAGTCACCTTTGTGTATATAAAATATACAAGATTCATAGTCTGAAAAGACTTGACAGGAAAACATTAGGTAAATAAAGGATATCCCATAAAGCATAATGTGAAAATTAAATTACCTCATAAGGGAGGAAGGCTGTCTGTCCCAGCAGTGAAAGTGAGGAAAAATGAAATTCCTCTTTTCCATCTCAAAGCTGATTTGGCTTTAGGGTTTTGGGTGGATCTAGACATATTGTTACTGATGCCTATAAAAAAAGCATTAAAGTCCATTATGTTGGACTGGAAATGCTGCAGCTTCCCAAAAATTTTCACTACATGCTTGCAAGGTGGTGAGAAGCGTCTCGAGCACTGCTGCTCTAGGTGGCCAAATAACAGAAGTACTATCTCAGGGGCGAGCTGGACTTTCAATGTTATTTTTAGTTTTCAGGTCTTGCCAGATTTTATTTTCATTTGATTTTGGGAGCTGTTGTAAATCACTCGGAAAATTTTTCTGCCTTCCTCCCCAGACATTTCTTTTCTGGTGAGTGAAACATATCCAGGATCCACTTAGTTTCGCTTTAACTGGTCAATAAGCCTCCAAAGCTGAGGAAATGTTGAAACATCAGGGAGAGGTAAAAGGAGGGAGATCAAAAGGGTCCAGTTATTACACTACTCAGCAAAAAAGATAATGGAAAAAAAAATAAAAGAGAAAGAAGAAAAGAAAGATAATCCAAAATTTAAAACCCCATCATTTAAAAAGTAAATTAAAAAAAAAATTATTTCTATTTCTACAGAATGAACAATTTCACAAATAAGAGGTCTGCTAGTGGCTGTCCCCATGGAAGGTATGCACAGCCCCTGCCTTGCATACGGGTGGCCAACAGGCGAGTCTCAGCAGCAAATCCCTGCAGGTACAGCCCTCAGCCCCTCTAAAGCTCATAACTGAAAGCCTCACTGACTCCCAGGGTCTTGTCACTGTGTTTTTGTTGGCAAGGAGCTGATTCGACCTGAACCAAGCCAATCTCCTTTCTTATTTCAAACCCTCATCCTGAAGACACAATTCCCACAGTGGTTAGGTAGACCCGAATCTACCTTGTAGCCACCATTAAAGTCAGATTTCTTTTTTTCCCCAGCAGAATTCACAGACCAACATCTATTTATAAATGTAACTGTCTACTTTAGTTCTCTCTCTTCATGGAAAAATCCTGGGGGAAGTCACTTTCCCAGTGTGCTGCAGGATTTTGGAGGCATAACTTTAGCAAATAGCACTGGTTCCTTGTGTCTCTGTTCCCAGGGACATGTGCCACAGTTGCTGAAAAACACATTTAACTTCTCTGGTGCATCAGACAAGCACAGATCTCTCTGGTGAAGAGTCAGAGACCCAGGAGGTGAGAGGCCCTAGTTCAGCATAGCCTGCCTTTTGCACTGGAGTTGGCACCAACACCTCTTCCCACCAATTCTTCTGTTCCAGATCTTTCCAGGTCTGGGTCACGTTGCCGTCACTTCTCATTCTGACTGTGAAGTCCTTTGCTTCCCAGGAGCTGACAGTGTCCTCTCCAGAGCACCTCCAGCCCTTCAGGACTCTGCATCAGGAAAATGTACTAATATGGGTGACCTCTAAGTAACTGAAGGGAAGAAAAAGAGCATGAAACCTGTTCTGGGCAAACTGAATTCAATCGAAGAGGGTGAAACTTAGTTGCTAGTCTGTTAGCAGACTAGCAGTCTAATGGCATCATTTTTGCACATCAATATCACTATTAAACAATCACCATAAAGACCTCTCCTCCCATTTTTGGAACTTCCACATTATAGACACACGGTGTTAAACTCAGAAGTTTCTTTTCCAAGTCAAAACAAACACAGGACTTTCTTGGCAAGGAATGCTGCTTCAGTGACCTCCATTGGTCTGGCTTTTACCAGACAGGGCCCTCACTCTTTGGAGCTGCCTTCTTTGGAGCTGCCTTCTCTTTCCAAGTGCATGGGAGGAGGTCCCTTATCTTTATCATATATCTTCAAAAGGTGCCTCTGAACAAGGCAATCAGTATCACAGCCAGGTTTGTGCTTAGGAAACTGTGACTAATGAAACAATAAATCACTGATTTGCCACCTCTGCAAATGCAGTTTAGTCCAACTCTGTCACCTTTATCCACAGCCTTTGGGGACATTCCTTTATTTTTAGGGGTTTACTTTCAAAACTCTGCATGTGATCCCCCCATTAGATAAACAAGGTGTGATCCAAGAAGAGAGAGCAGTTTTGCAAGAAGCCTGCCTGGTGAGGCAGCTTCACTTCATTTGATTGGGGATTTTTCTTTTATTCACACTTTTGCCCTTTGCTGATGTCTCAGCTCCCCCTCTAATAAACAACTAGTCCACATCACTAAACCGCTGCACATAACTCAGAGCAATTTGTTACTGTTGGCAGTGTCTGTGCAGCGGGGGCCCAGGAACAGAGCAGCATGGAAGCAGTAATACCTCCCACTCTTCGGGAGCATGATTTCTGCCTGATTACAGAAGGGGTCATTGGTAGGACAATGCAAAGAAGGTCACATACTACTCCCTCCACACAAATCGAATATGCTGCAAGATACTCACACAAGCTGCTTTACTCAGGAGTATCTGGCAGTAGAAATCAGTCCTGTGATATCAATACCACAGATGTGGCAGGGTATTCAAAAAAATTAATACATATTCATACTAACCAGAACACAATGAAAGTGAGTGAACACTTTATACAGCTCTGGGCCCAGAGGGTAGCTTAAAATACAGAAATCCCTCTAGACGCAATGATATAATAAATCCAGTAGTCCTAAGGTCCTTCCAAAGATTAGGTTATGAATATAGTCTCCAAATACTTGGTGAGGCTGTAACATTAAGAGTCATGAACAATTTTGAAAGGAAATGAGAAAGGACTACATGGGTTTTTTTTTTCCCTTGCCCCTCATCTGTCTGTCCTTCATGATCATGATCACTGAGCAGTGCAAAGAAGACACTTTTTCATGGCATGGTTATTTTGGTGCACCCACCACAAGGTAATTATCTTGTAGACGAGACGCAGGGAGAGAGGGAGTTCCAGGGTCCTGCCTGGAATGGGAGAGCTCACCTGTCCTCTGCCTGCAAAAAGCTTTGAGGGTTACCTAAGGGCATGTGGCACTATGCAGGTGGGGCACCTACTCTTTTTCTTCCCAGAAAGGTCATGAGGGTTGAGGGAGGAGGAACAGCAGCTCCTAGTTTGTGGAAAAAAATCCCTCATCCTTGTACATGCCAGTTGCTCCAGCTCAGCAGGGCCTTCCTGAGCTTTCCTTTGTCTGCACACTTATGAGCACACGGTGTCTAATGCACCTTTCTCATTGTAGCCGCGTCCCTCGGGAGCCCTTTTAGATGCCAAGATACAGAGGGAGGGAGGGAGGGAGGAAGCAGAGGGAACTTTATTTCTATGCACACTCGGATCTTTCACTGCCAGTTAGTGGGTCTCTGTGAATGTTGGTATTTGAGCCTGGAAACCTTGGGGCTCAATGGAAAAGCATCAAATGGAAGTTGAAAAATAAGTCAGCAGGGCAATGGGAGGGCAACTGTGGTTTGCCAGGGCTGTAACATCTGGGCTCAGTGGCACCCACTGTGTGCCAGTGCTTTACAATTTCAAAGCTGTCTTATTTGTTTCTGTGGGAATTTCGGGGAAGTTTGTTATTTGCTGTTGGGTTTGTGTTTTTGTTTTGCTTTTTAACAAAGCACCTCTCGAAAGGGTATGCTTTCCAAAAAGGCATTGTTTAAGGTAATAATACAAGAGGGAAAATGGAGGATGTGAGGGAAGGCAAGAGAGAAGCAAAGCAGACAGAAGATCTCCATAGTTGCTCTCAGTAGAAAAACTCTGGGTCTATAGGGTGTGATGGGTTAAAATCAAGAGGGCCTCCTGGAAATTTTCAGACGTATTTCATGGAAGGTAATTTATTCTGGGGGGGAAAAAAGCCCTCTTTTTTTTAAAAAATGTTTCATTGTTGTTTCAAAGCATAGGAGAGCCAAGCAAGGCAGAATACCAGGCTCCCAGAGCTCTCATGCCCAAAGTAGAAAGATCTGTGGCAAACTGGGTTTTGGCTATGGCCACACTAATGACCAAAATAAAGGCCATGATGACCATTTTCCTGAGGGGGTTACAGGAGCCTTGAATAAAAGCCACAGGTTGCCCAAGACCTTCACTTACAGCCTCCACCACTTGCCCTTTGGCAGAACTGGTTTGCTCATTTCTGAGGAGGCAGTCAACTGGAAGAGGTAAGTTTTATAACTCAGGTTGGGGAAATGAGGGTGATTTGAGCTGCTTGGCTCCAAATGCAACAGAAGGCAGCAAATGGAAAACGAGGGAGCAAAGAGGAATGCCAGGGCACACCAGGACTCGACTTTGTGAGCATGACAGCAGACTTCCTGCCCTGAAGGCCACCAATTTGGCAAATTTCAGGAAGGGCAAGAGCATAAAAGGTGGCTGTGCTGATGATGGACACTGCCTATGTCCATCATCTGCAGCGGAGAACAATGTAAAACAAGCCTCCTGTCTTTGACATCAAGCAGAAAGATAAACTTTAACATCAGAAGGGACAGGCAGAAGATTGTGTCTTTCCCCATCCCTTTTAAGATTTGTCTTGATCAGTCTATCATTAATGCTAATATGCAGGAACCTCAAATAATGCACAAGGTTCAGATAGCCCTGCTGTTACCAATTAATTGTATGAAGGCAATAACAGGCTTTACATGAGAGGCTGGTTTTAAACTAAAATTATTCGTTTTACTTGCGTAACTTACACTAGTGACATCTTATTGGGCAAAAGGTTGAACCCAGGCAGCTTGAGGTGAGAACAAACTTCACAAGACGATGGCATTCACCTCACTCTGGATGTTTCACAAACACCTGGATACCTAATAGTATCTCACAAAGGAAGGATTTTGTGGGGTATCTCTCTAACTATGTAGCACTTACTGTAATGCTGAGCCTCTGCATTAGTTGCCCAAAAATAAAGCAGCTACTCACACATGTAAGAGTCAGACACAGCTACTTGTCTTGCTGGGTCAAGATAAAATTTCTTGTGTCTCCAAAATGGAACTAAATGGGACTAAAAGTCACAAGTTCTCATGTGATTTCCAGTTCTTCCCATCTCGAAGCAAGCTATGAATCTTGTCTGAACATTTCATGGTGCTATACCTTGCAAGCCAATTCTGGTCAGATGCAGAAATGGCCCCCTTCCTTAAAATGGAAAATAATTCATGTAAGATATCTATGCACAGGTAAACTTCAATTTTTTTTTTTAAAAAAAGGAAAGCTTGGTTCATGTCTGGGCTTTTAGATTAACTCTCCTTCCTTGTCTATTTTTAAGCTGTACTCATTTGCCTCCTCTTAACATGATTTCTGACATGCTTATCCTTTCCTGCTCTTGCTCAGCATTTCCTGCTAAATCTGCACCTTTCTCCAGACATATTCCTCTGGAAAGAATGAGCCCCTCCTCCTGCCTCCCCCTTATCCCTGTGTAAGTAACATCCATCACTGTATCAGCACCTGACTGAGCAGCACTAGGGAAGGGTATTGCTTCCTACCCTTGACAGGTGTTATAACAACGCTGAACCACCTCAACTTATAAAAGTTTCCATTCTACAAACTGCTGCGTGGACTTTGCTTCTTGCTATTCCATCCTCCCCAGAGGCTTCCTCGCTCTGCTCATGCCAAGGCAAAAAGCCACTCACACTTCTGCAAGTCAAAAAGCAGAAGACAGACTTTTCCTGTCTTGCATGGTATCTAGAAGAGCCAGTGAATGTAAGTGCAGCCTCAGGGCTCCTCTGTGATGGCCACAGCTGGCATTGTCCCCCTGGGTTAGATCCGTCTGAAGCATGGTGCTGGGACCCTCCCCACCAAGCAGGGCCATGCTTGGGCTGAAATAGGAGACCCAGAGGAGAAAAATAACCACACAGAGGCACAGAAATTCTTCTCACACACCGACCAGTTAGCCCTTCTCCATGGAGGGGGTCAACCCAACGTGCACTTACAGAACTTACTTACACAAGCAATGTTATAGTCAGAACTAGGAAATCAAGACTGCAACAGAATTTGAAGTGTCGGGGTGCCAGTTTGGTTGTGGAGAAGGTAAAAAATGCCAGTGCTAAATAGAAGCAGTAGTGCAGGCATGCAGAGCACAAGCACTTCAGAGAGATGCCTGATACTCTTCCTCTCACTGCCTTCCTCACTGTCCTTTTCTGCCTCATGTAAATGTCCAGACTAAACTAGGTTAAATCACTCCTTGCTATTAAATCTCTATGGCCATCAACTAACTAGGACAACTAGTTGAAATGAAACATCTAAATTTCAAGCAAGTGGAATGGAGTCCCTCTCTTTGGATCCAGATGCTTAGATATTGTTCAAAATTTCTCATTTTCTACATGGCACATTTCCCGTTAGCTTGTAGTTCAGAGACACAATGCAGCAGGTCATTTGCCCAAGAAAAAGAGGAGCTCCTAGGGGAGGCTGCCTTTTGGGACTCTCAGCCTCATGTACACCCTTCCCTTTAGCAATTATATACTCCATCTTCATGCAAATCAAGCAATTATTGCTGCTGAACCGGTGGCCCAGCACAAGGATCATGCCTGGTCTTCTCCTCAGGAAATGCAAGGAAATTTGCATATCAACCTAACAGTGTGGGGAGAAAGCGTAAGAGAAGGCTACCATGGAGGTAAGAAACTGTATTGTTACTAAAATATTTAATATTATAATATATTATTCTGCATCCTCCATTTTGCTCGGTTTGGGTCACTTTGTTATGTGTTTTACTCCCCACAAAGCACCACTGTGTTAAAGAAGTAATTTTGTGCATCCTCTTGCATTCAGTTGCTGATAACCACTGTGGAAAACTGCAGATTGCCAGCCTCAGAAGCAACCGAGTAGTTAAAGATTGACTGGACTGCTCAGAGGTAAAGTGACAGTATTTCTGGTATTCCAAGGCTGGCAAACCAGTGGAGAGGACCCCACCACAGTACCAAGAATTAGTTATTTCTACTTTCCGCTTGGATTCCTGCAGACTGAAAGGTGGAATACGAGACATTACAGCAGCCTTTGTCCATCAGAGACATCCTCCAAGCAGAGGAATCCTTGCAAAGACTGTCTTTAAAAAAAACCCCAAACAAAACCAAAAAACTCAACAAATTAATTCCTTAATTGTGATTAGTGGTTTAACTGAGTTTGGCTGTAATTCATAAAGCAATCTCAGGCCTCCATCCAGCAGAGACATGCACAACTTCTTTGACAGCGGCACCAAAACTCCTCATGTACCAGCAAAAGTGGTTTCAGCAAAACCCAGAGAGAGAAACTGCAAAAACAAGAGCAATAAAATAATACCCTAGGCAGAGGATAAAGAAAATGCTAAAGTCAGCATTTTATCTGATAGTCTGTCGTCAGGAAATGCCTGTAAAAACAGTTTTGGAAGGTAATAGCTGATCTGGCTGCAGATATTCCCTGAAATAAGAAAGGTACAAAATCCTGGTGCTGCTTTTTGGGTGAATTTTGTTGTTGTTGCTATTGTTTTGAGGTTTTTTAAAGGAAAAAAATAGTGGTCACCACAAGAAAAATATTCTGCCACCCCAGGAAAGGCAGAGTGCCTTATTATGGGTAAAGTATTAGAAGATACAAAGCTGACAGGCAAAGGAGTCACATAATTCTAAGTGCAAAAGGAAATAAGTCTGCATGAAAAATGGTGAATGGAAAGGGATAGACAAACACAAAGGAGGCCGCTATGATGTTGAAGTGTTTACCTAGCGAGGCTCTTTCTGAATCTCTGAGTGCCATCATCCCAGTTTTCCTCATTCTCAGAATTTTTTATGTGCCTTGTTTGGGTTTTTTTTTAATTGACAGACAATTGTACCTGTGAAAATCTGAACCTTGATCTGCTCTGCTGCATACCTTCTCTTCTTCACTCACTCGATGGCATGCATTCTGCAGGAGAGGGAAACAGATGGAGAGCTGGCAGGTGTCATACTCTCATTAAAGACAAGAAATGTAGCTTCAAAGGTTTCAATTGTTATAACACCCTGCCTAACTGCGCCAGCTAAGCAAGGCATTGTAACTGTTGCTCCCAAAAGCGAGCTTCCCTCCTTCCCTCACATTCACACTTACTCAAAACATACATGTCTCTTGCAATGGCAGTGGAATTGATCTCACTCTGTCAATAGCTTTTCCTGGGGACAGAAGCTGGGTGCAATGCCGAGGAGCCACATATCTGCAATGCAAATGATATCCTAAACTTGTCTCCAGAAAGCAAATGCACAGCACATGGGAGCCCTGACAGAGGTACTCTGTCCTGAAACCTGGGAGCAGCATAAATAACACCAACCTCACTGTCAGCACCCAAGGTCCTGGGTAACCACTACTGTGGGGGCACACTCGGTTATGGGGGGCTGCTCCCCAAACTGACACATAAGCAGTCATCGTCTACTCCAATTTATGGTTTATTCTCCAATGCTTTAAAGACAGGAGAAAGCTCCTGAGGAAGAGCCATGGAGAGAAGCCCCTGTGCCTGGAGCTGATGGAGTGGTCTGCAGGGAAGATGGCTGGAAGATGCTGCACCTCCTGGCCTACTTGGCTGAAATAGCAACTCAAAACTCCATGCTTCCCTCAGTTGTGGTTTATGGCTTATGGTTTCTCTGGAGGAGGGGCTCTCGAGGGGGAATAAGGGAGCTGATGCTGTAATACAGGCTGTAAATCACGTGTCAGCTTTTATGGCCAACGTTCGTATTTGTAGAAGCATCTCCCAGATTGCTCAGGCTGTTGGGCTGTAGGATGGCTCTTACTGAGCTAGGCTAGTCCAAAGACCCTGAAAGTGTCTGGTATATTAAATACTTGTAAGCTCAGGTACTGGATGTAGCACGCCTGGAAATTGTACTGTAGAAATGAAGTGGCAGCCTGCCATCCAAGTCAGGCACTCCAGCATCCATGTCTTCCTCACATCTGGTGCCAGAGTCAATCAGCCAAACCAGATTCTGATCTGATATAGCTGTTACTGGCATGGAAATGGGAAGGGAACCATCCCAAATAACAGCAAAGTCACTATCTCTTTAGAAACTGCGTAAGCAAACAGACATCATAACCTAATCCAACCAAAAATTAAAAATTATTTCTCTGAACAGCAGCAAGTAGAAGATAAGAACTAGCCTTTATCAAGTCCAGAGGCCTCCTGGACAGAAGGAAAAACAAGTGGAAGATCAAATGGATTGTGGGTCAAGTAAAGCACTAGGCAAAGAGGTTTGAGCCAAACCACAGGACACATTTGTCAAGCTCTTAAAAAAATAGAAATGCAGGATCAAAGCAGAAGCACTTTGCAAATATTAACATTTGTCACCTACTTTTACTTTTGATGTACTTCATTTTGAAGACATTTCTCCCTTTTCTCTCTCTCTTTTTTCTTAAACAGGATAATCTAATCTTTCAGTACACACACTTGCCTTCTTCAAAAGAAACACAGTGACAATATTACTGAAACATGGAAGACTTTAATAAGAACAGATTAAAAGAAACAACATATAGAAAGCAAATAATAAAAGTATATTAAGCAGCAGTCCAGAGAAATGTTGTTAACACTGTAGTGAAATATTCTAATATAAAGGTTTTGGTAGTTTTCCCAACAAAATATAAATGAAACAATAACTCCTTGTATTGCCTCACATTCGAGTGGAGGAAGAGCATTCCTGTAGCACATGAGTCAGCAACAACATAATTA
Organism: Pachycephala philippinensis; assembly: GCA_013397055.1. Classification (NCBI taxonomy): domain Eukaryota; kingdom Metazoa; phylum Chordata; class Aves; order Passeriformes; genus Pachycephala; species Pachycephala philippinensis. The sequence continues at coordinate 132,956 of VWZT01015722.1, read as the reverse complement.
AAGAAAATCACGTTAGCACCAAATGGATCACATTCATTACTGATTCATATGTATTGTTTGGGAGATGCTACCCCATTGATTACCAGGATCAGAATATGGTTTAAAAAAAAAAAAAAAAAAAAAAGGAAAGAAAAGCAAAAGGTTAAAA
>VWZT01015722.1:29488-132774 GCA_013397055.1 Pachycephala philippinensis | reverse complement strand
CCAGGAGCAGAAAATGGTTTAAAAAAAAAAAAAAAAAAAAAAAGGCAAGGAAAGCAAAAGGTTGAAAACTCTTCCTGGAGCATTTTCAGCTGTGTGTTTGTCCCTGCTACACCAGCGAGAGGAGTCCTAGCTCAGTGGTGCGCTGATGTTCCTGCACGACTGGGTTACAGCTTTGTTTTCTTCTGCCCTTCAGTCAGGAGGTTCTCATGTCTCCACTGACATCCCGAGCCACAGGACTGTAGGGCAAAGCAGCCTTGGAGCACCTTCAGCATGTGCTGAGAGCAACCTGCTGCACACCGAGAGATGGTGACCTTCTGCATGCTGTGGCGAGGCGCTGCTCTGCGCGGCGCAAGATACATAACAACAACAATACCTCAGGCTGAATTTAGGAAATTCGGTAATTGTCAAGTGTGGTAAATCATCTTTAAAGCAAACACTCTTAAAAGCGGAGAGATAAAGTTCATTCCCCCGGGACGAGGCGGTAGCGAGGAACACGGCGAGGCTGTGGGCAGGGTTTCAAAGCAGCCCCGTCACATTGGGCGAGATAGTGCCGCCCGCTCCCGACGGGATTTCTGAGACTGCTGGCACCAGGGTGACAGGCCAGCAATCGTTAACAGGGGAAGTCTGTCTGCTGCCTGCTCTTTGTTCCAGCCCCACTTTCATATTTGAGAACCCTTATGGTATACTTTCTATTCACAGCAACATTTCAGCCTGTCGCAAGTGTGGCCCCAGTGATTATAGTTAGGCAAATACAGCAAGAACCCACACATGCTTGAGCCCTTCAAAGTATCTTTTTTTCCCCCCGCTCAGTTTCCACTTGTTAATATTTGACTGAGTCTGCAGTTTAAACAAGTACTTCCCAAATATATTTCAGCTTTCAAAAAGAAAAAAAGAAAAGCCACCGAACATTTACGGTGTTCGGAGCATTTATGGCTGAAACTCGTTCTGCAGGTTCAGCCATCTGTCCTGCCCATCCTTGCACAACCGTTCTCTTGTAAAATGCAGTCGGTCATCTTATTGGGGAACTTGCAACACCCCTGGCACCACATTCAGTTCCTCGATATCCCACCAGGATGACTTCTTGGAAATCCTCAAAGCAAGGAAGATGCTAGGAAGATGTGACTCAAGATGCTCACAGCTGCAGCGGGGAAGGAGGCATTGAAATGTAGATCACAATCTCTTAAGGGATCCACCTGAAGGAAGGACATACCCAAGCTGAGGGGTTGTGATCACCTCCCTGGAAAGATGATACATACTTCTGACTACATGAAAGGGAATTGCAGTAGCAGGAGGAACATCAGAGATGGGCCAATGTAAATGTGACTCAGATTAACAAGTACGGTAATTTCCATTCCTAATTGCTATCCACATAAAAGAGCTTGTCAAGGGCATCTATTCTTGTTATTCACCATTGGAGAAATGTACCTGGAATTTCACAGAAGCTGGAATACACAGGGTTCCAACATCTCCAGCAGCTGCCCTTCCAAGCACTTTACACAGTCTTAGCACAGGTGACTCAGTGTGATTTTGGACAAAGGCTTCTTCATTCTGTTTCCAGCAGCATAAAGCATTTTGAAGAGGATATCAATGACACTGTTTTGATAGATGCTATAACAATTGTTCTTATGTGAATTTGTTCAACTATTTTAAATCTCCTTAATCCTATGAGTGGAGAAATGTGAAATCAAAGAACTTTACAAACACAGCTCCTTCTTTTTCAGTCATGCACATATATCAGTCCTGGATTTCATATTTCTGTGTATAAGACTATTCCCTGTACAGTGATATTTTTTGCTCACCAAGATGGGAAAACAAGGACGCTGCAATATTGATAACAAGGCAGCCCATTTTCCCTTTGAAGAAAAGTTCTTTTTTAAAAATAAGGTTTATGATAGACGTAAATAATTGTGTGTTCTTAGAAATTACGGATATTTCTTAACGCCAATATGGCGTTGTTACAATAACCTTCAACAAGCCTGAAAGGTTCTCACATGAGCAAGGAAGGGATATATGGGGTTCATCTCAAAGTCTGTGTAATTACACAGGCTTACAGGAACTGCAAAAATGGTGTGGAAACTGCACTGTATGACAGCAATTCCACTTTCATATTTGCCTTGGCTGTAACTGGAACAAAGATACTTTAGGTGAAGCTCAGTCCCACTACTGCAATCAAAAAAATTCTGATCTCACGGGGACACCAGGGGAAAAAATTGCTGGGAAGGCTAAAAATGGGAGAGAAAGTTTTTCTAACAGGTTAACTTCCAAAAAATAAATAGCTGAGCTTAATAACATTTGTTAGCAGTGCTGGTTAAGTGTTTGAATCCAGCAATCTTTTTACCAAATCTGTCTCACTTTACCATAGGAAACGTCAGAACTACAGAAACCTTCAAAGCCAAGAACAAAAACTAAAAACCATTGCTGTCCTCCCTAACAGCTGTTACACTGCTGGTGAAGACACACCATCTCACACTGCCCCTGCAGACATCCTGGGTGAAGGCACAATTTTGCTGAGCTGAGTTTTATGTGGACACTTAAATAAGTATAAAATTTTCCATTGTTTTCTTCCTATTCTTCTCACAGGCCACAGATGCTGCCTGTCCACCACGGCCATTGCCCAGACTGCAAAGGTTAATGCCACATCTCCATTGTCTCTCCTCTGCTACCCCTTTTTCCAGGTGCCCCTTTACTTTCACAGGTGCTTATTCCACTCTACCTTCTTATCTTCTAATTTCCCAGCAAAACTGGGCATTCACAGGTGGAGCTGTCTTGTCATTTTCTCCCTGGAAGACACAACTTTTTCTGCACATGGGAACATCACAGCTTTCCCTTCACTGATAACACCTCACCAGCTCAAGCAGGCAAGCAGAGGTGACCTGCAAGCTCTTGTCTATAAGGCCTATGGGTGCTGCTGAATGACCTCTCTTTGCAGCCCTTCTTCCTCCTGGAAATGCAACCATGGAGCAGTTCGCATTTTCAAAGTGTAAATCAGGCTCCTATCTTGGATGCAACTGGTACAGTTGGAGCATGGTCGGTTTAAATCAGCTCATAAAGTGAAAACTACATAATGAATGAGCACAGAAAATTGGCTTGGCAAAACTCCACTGCAATGATTTGTTTTCCAAAGTGCAGCTGATTTACAGATTTGAGGCCTTCGTTGGTGCTCTCTAGGTTTAAAGCAAGATATTTCAACAAAAATTATAGCTGAGGAGCCATTCTGCTAATCCAGGAAATGTTGTGAGGGTGACAGTAAACGCTCGAGGTATGTGTGAGAGGGGTATATCCCAGCTGGTACTGTTACATCTCTGCACAAAGCAGCCAAGCAAGCAGAGTTCCTGAATTTATTGGCTTTCCAGGCTCCTGCCCTGCCCATGGCCCCAGAGCCACCCCACTACCCCAACGGGCCAGACATGGGTTTAGCCTTATTCCTGCAAATTCTCACTGAAATTCCACCCTGTGGCTGGAACAGGCACACGGAGACATTGCTGGCTCTGTGTAGCTCCCAGATACCCAGCCCCAAAATCACCCCTTTCCATGGGGGCAAGGTGATTCCTTGGAGGGCAGAGGAAAGCTTTCAAGGGCTAAACCACACGTAGCAGCCCTCAGACAAAATAAATGCTAAACAAGGCACTTCCTTGGGCCTGCTGCAGTTTCTCTTGATAAAGGGAGAACAAGATCTCCATGTGCTAGCTTCTATCTGCTTTCCAGCCCCAGCATTCAACTTCCATCAAATTCCTGAGCAGGGAACCAAAAGTTCTTGGAGAGACTGACCTACTACATGCTTTGTCAGTTGTAATGTAAGTCTTCTTCCTTAATAAACTGGAAAGTGACTCTGTTTTGATGACAGAGGAACTGGTAGCTGGCATCAAGTGGAATGCCTGGCTGCACTCCTGCCAGCTGTGGGAAGGTGCCCACAGGCATTTAGGAGCTCTCCAGGATGGATATCTTCTTTTTTTCTTTCTGCAGCATGCAATCGGATGATGGACATATAAGCTACTTAAGACAAAACAAAGTGGCCATCAGAGATAATATAAGCAGTACAACCCTATAAATATCAATATCCTGAGTATAAGGACTTTTACCCACCGTGTCAATTTAAAAAGCAAAACAACAGCACAAGGGAAACCCAGTAGGATGGACTGTGCCCTCCCTTCAATTTCTGTACTGCAATTAAGTTCACTGGCTCAAGGATTTGATTAAGGAGGTTGATTTGTCTTTTAGAGGATGCTATATTGGCTAGGAAAGCCATGGGGATGTTTACTAACAGCTTCCTCACAAATAAAAATAGGACAAAGGGCTCATTAAACTTTCAAACTTTTAAAGTTAAGGTGACAGACTCAAATCATTGTTCCATGTATGATGTGAAGAATGGAAGGACAGAGCCCTTCCACTGTGGGGGGAGAAGATGGCTTTGTTTCTAGCATATCTGAAGTCTAGAAGCTACAAAACAACAGGTATTTCAAATTATTCATTTACCTGGGTCTATGGAAAGAGCAGCTTAAAAGTTCTGCCACAATATTCTCATGACCAGAAATACTGACAGTTTTCAAATCATCCTCAGGAAGCTGGGAAAGGCTTGAAGAAGATGAACTTTTACAAGACAGAAATCAGAAGGAGACACACTCAAATTACCCAGAAATTACTTGGCTGCGAGAGGGGCTAGTCAGAAATGCAAATTCTGAGAGTTAAAGAGTTAAAGGCGTAAGATTTTCAAAGGGGCATCATAATGCCTTGCCCAGCACCACCTGGACCTTTGTGACAGGTACATTTTGGTGGTGTAACACCAGCAGGGTGTCCCCACTGAATGGACAGCAGGCAGTCACCAGGAAACATGGCCCTTGCTAGTCCAGCTGGGCAAACAGGGCTGGACCTGCACCCTCCCCGACACACAGCAGCTGCCCAGCAAGGCATTCAGAGGCTTTTTTTTTTTCAGGTTTTTTCAGTGGAAAAAGAAGAAAATGCTTCAAATTTTCAGGACTTTTTCCTTGTTCCATTTTTTAGCCTTGGCTTCTTTCGTGCTACAAGTTCTTCCTCTTTATGCCACATGGATGACTTTCTTTTTCTCAAAAACAGAAGTGGAAAAGTGTTGGAGGAATAACAGAAAATTCTCCAAGAATTCTCTTTTCCTGAAGATAAATTCTGAAATTTTTTCTTCTTTTATTTTCATTTACAGATTTTCAAGCTGACTGTTTTCTCTATCAAGCCTGGGAAAGACTTGATAGCTCCTAAGGGCATGTGAAACCAAACTGACCACCCTGAGTCTTAAAATCCTCAGAAGGGCAGCACCCAGCAATGCAAAGCATGAGACTATTACTTCTTGCATTTGCACATCATTGTTATCTACTTGAAACTGTAGCTGAAGGAAAGACAGGGAAAACCACAGGGATGACTTCATGTGGCTACCAGGGGAAAATCTGCAATTGCCTTGGTGTGGATAATATTCTTTCTTTTGTCAATGCTTACAGGGCAGTGTGAGGGGGCAGCTATGTGACATTCACAGAGTAGCAAGTTGGTGGCATGAGCAGAAGTTTGGATGGTTGGTTTTTTGGTTTTTTTTTTGCAAGTGCTTCACTTTTTTTTTTTCCCAATAGACCTGGGCAAAGTTTTGTGTAATTTTCCAGTGACCTTGATTATGCAATTGGGTATGGCTGCTGCCCTGGACGACATCAAAGATGCCACTCTCATCAGGTGGCAGGCAGCCCCAGCCAGGCGAGGGACACGGCGAAGGCACCCGGCAGTGCCAGGGGCAGATGGCTCTCCAGCCTGCCTTGTTTAATGAACTTCTCCTGGGGAAGCTCCTATTGCTCCCACTCTGTTTTTTTGAAGGGGGGAAGTTGCAGAGCTGGCAGTCATAAAACACACAGAGGCATCACCAGGTAGCTGATGATATACTGCAAATCAACTGGATTATTTATTTCCCCTTTCAAACAAAGAGAGGAAGGTCCTAATCCAGAAACAGCACGTGCTTGACTCCAACCAGGAGCTCAAATCCCACTGAAGTCAAAGGGTTAAATTCAGCCCCCTTTGAAGTCAGCAAGGGCAGCCCTTCATCTCAATAGGGCCAGTTCTTCCTCCCAGCACTCAGCGCTTTGATGAACCCACACTGTAACACCCAAACGAGGTGCGAAGCAACATCACGGCTTCCAGGGTCCCTCCCTGGTGCCGACACAACCCCTTTGAGCCAGGCTGGAGCCGGGACTGGGACACGGCGCTTCCACCCTTTCTCCTATAAACCATCAGGAATATCAGGTGAGAAACACCCGGCTCCTCTCTGCAAGCCTGGCCGTGGGCAAAAAGTAAAGAGCGATGACCCTGCAGAGGCAATGGGGTGAGGGAAGCACAAGTGATGTTGCCCCAAACATTCTTTGCCATGAAAGTCCCTGATCATGCTTGATAAACCTCCTCACCAACCTCACAGGTACGGAGGAAACCAATTCCAGTCTCAAACTGCAAAAATGTGGCTAACATTACCCAGAAACCCTCCCCTCACTGCTAGATTCTCTTTCAATCTTACTGTAATTTTACCCTTTCCCCAGACAGATGAAAGCCACCTACACCCAGTGTTTCAGGTGGTTGAATGTTAGTTGTTTTTGTGGTAGGACCTGGAAAACTAAGCTATGAGAGGTTTGTACCTGGCTCTCTTTGAATACTTCTCTCTTTTTGGTCCCTTTTCCACAATTTCTGTTCCCTGAAAGCCTGGGAGGGAGATCTTAGCAAGCAAGTGATCTGTCTCCCAAGTGTTCTTGACAAAAGTGAGACAAAGATGAATGAAAATTGCCCATTAATCCTTGGGTTTCAGAATTTTTTTACATCAAGAATTTTCTGATTCAAGCAAGTTCTTTCCAAAGCATCTTTTCTTTTTTTTTTTTTTTCCTTCCCCACCCCCGAAAAAGGCAGAAAATTGAGTGAAAAATAAGAAGGAAGAAAAAGAAAAGATAAGGCCTGGTCAATCAAGACCCAGGTCTCTTGTCTCCAGTTTGTGATTATTTTTTATGATCTCAGACACAACAGATTGTGAGCCTGCAATGTTTGGAAATAGTAGATGATTAAACCTTCTGGCCAGGTGTAAATGCAACCTTTGTCTTCTGATGACTGTGTGAGAATTACCTTCCTTCTCAAAGTCCCTGGCTGGCCCTGCTCTCTTCACTGTTACAAACACCCCTGCTTGGAGCTACAACCACAATGTGCTTCCACTTTATTTCTCATCTATCCACAGGCACCATCACAACCCCTATCACTCCAACTGTCCTGAGACAGAGGGGAAAAAATGCTGACCAAGCTACTAAAAATTTGAAAGAGTGTGGCCTGTGAGTTTTTCTACTTCTTCACCCAGGGGGATTTTGTACCAGGTAAATAATAAAAAATGTGTAATGATTGACTAGGCTTTTAAACCTGAGCTGAAGGTAAGTTTGCCTTGCTGTTCCAGTTAAATATTCTCACTAGCCCCCTTCTCTTTCTCCAGTTGATCATGCCACGAAGTCCCATTCAGCCTGATGCATTCTTTATTCTTTAGAAATTTGGGCAACAGTCAAATCTGACCTTTAGAGCCATAAACAAATTAAATTGTTTCACAACCAAATAATATGAAACAATATTGAATAGCTAGGCTTCCGCCGTGTTTCCTCTTAAAGAGAAAGAAGCCCTGAAACAGCACAGACGTGGGACATAGACGGAGAGAGATGGAGGACAGGGCACGCTGATATCCCACACAGCAGTGAGATGGCAAAGCACCTGGGTTTGGCTAGGGACTGATGGGTATTAGCACATTGGGAAATGCTGTGAGAGGCACTCATTAATTATTCCCTCTTCTGGGAGCAGAGCGCTCCCCGAGAGCCATACGCCAATGCACAGACGGCAGTGCCAGCAGCGCCTCGCGCTCAGGCTGGGCTTCAAGGTGAAACCCAAAAGTGGCCAAAGCGGCCTTGGTGCCACTGGGTCAGAAACCACTTCTGCTCTCCACTGTTTGCCTGAACTTTGGCTGCATGGAGTGCAGCCTCCCTGCACACACAGCACCCGCTGCCACACGCGGTCCCGCTGACACGGGTGAGGGGCAGGGCTGTGTCACCTGCTGTCAGCTCTGCGGGGACATCCTTGGGAGCAGGGCCATTCCCTTCCCCTTGGCTTGGCTGCACGCAGGAAGCTGACAGCTGCCGAGGTGGCAAGAAGTGAGCCCTCTTTGGAGACGTGCTGTAGGGTTCAGCACCTTTGTGGAGCATTGTTGGAATGCGAAGCATCTGGAGCAGATGTGGAAACGTGATAAGGCTCCTTGCTGTCCTTAAAAACACTGTGAAGTGGCCGGGTAGGGATTCCCCTGGCAAAGGGAGATTCCCCACCCGGCACCAAGCAGACCTCAGTTGCCAGTGAGGCTGTGGGACCACCACAGGCAGCCCACCCTCAGGCCCCTGGGGAGATGTCTGCTGTGCGTGGCACCCACTCCCTGCTCACCCTATCCCCTTTGCAAATGGGGACAGGCCACCCTGCTCCTCCCTTGCCCGTGCAGCCAGTTATAGTTTATGCATAAAGGCACCAGCCAGAGAAAGAAACAGAGCAATGAAAGGTGTTCTGGGCCAACACGAGCTGCACAGTACTGCAGCTATATTGGGAAGGTGGGACCCACAGGCCCCTTGCTCTGACACCATGGCTGGCAGAGGCCTCCCTGTGGCCCTGGGCACCCATCAGCACAGGAACAGCCTATCCATGGGGATCCCATCCATGGGGAACCACTCAGCATCTACACCAGCACCAGGACTCCCACATTCAATATAAAGAGATCCCAAACTGCAATTAATTCTTTCCCTTCGTGATGTCTGCACACACAACACAAGCAACAATCTGTTTGTGGGAGGTGTACAAATGACACTCAGAGCTGCTGCTTTTCCCTGAGGCTGGACACCTAAACTGCCATTACTGTCACTGATATGAAAAGCTTTTAATTACCTACAGGTTTGTGCCATTTACAAAGCGGAGGCAGCAGACGTGAAGCACATTTAGATGCCTTAATTAACTCGAAGAATTATGAAGCCGTGCCTGTAACTGAAATATAGTTTTGCCTTTTGTAAACCATTTGACATAAGAATGATGAGTCCGAGAATTAGATGTAGGAATACATCTAAATATTTATACTACGTTCATTACACCAGTATCTGAGCACATGTTTATGTTGTAACCTCCACTTTTACATCCGTTAATTTTGCTTTGCTGTGTAACCCCGGGTTAGCCACTGCTCAGTGCCACGGTGCCCTTCTGCAGGGACTGACTCGGGCCCGGCATGATTCAGGGTAAAGCTCTTTCTCTGGGCAATGCATTTCCCTGCTCTTGGTGCAAGACTTGCTGAGGCTTCAAAACCGGGACAAAGGATTGGACAGACTCCTGACCCAAACCAGGCTGGCAACCCCTGCCTTGCATAGCCCCAACAAACCGAACCTCCTCACGTCGTATTTCAAAGTCCTCTGACACAGGGCAAGGAAATGCTGTGGCTGGGATTCAGTAGCTGCTGTCATCAAAATGCTGACAGAAACAGAGGTTAAGGGTACTAAATACTTCACTGTTAACAGAGCCAATGTAATGTGCTTTTTTGAAGTTTGGAGAGAGGGGGACTCTGCCAGCAAAGGTCCCAAAATACATGCAAAGCTGTGAAAATAACTTTGAATAAGGTTTTAGAAGTCTTCTAACTAGATGAAATAAATGTGCATTTTGATCAAATACATTTTAATTTAAAATATTAAGCAGTAAAGTGAAGAAAACTAATGTTGGGGAATAAAGTCAACATGCATGATTTTGAAAAGTTCAAAACAGAACTAAAATACATTTGCTAATAAATTGTTATCCAGAATAATCCACCTAATTCTACAATTATTATAGTAAAAAGAAATGTTAAAAATTATACACTCTCACATACACAGCAATTTTCCTTTTTTTTTTTTTTCCCATTGAACAGAATTGCAGGCAGAATTTTTGACCAAAGGGCCTTTTGGAGATTTTGTATTAGCAAGCTAAATGGTTGGACAGGGTATTTCTAATTTTTTCCGCTAGACACCATGACACTTGCCCCTTGCCACATCCCAGAAGATCACTTGCAGTCAGCATCTTCAACAAGGTGGTCCCAGCAGAAGCTTTCCCCCAACATCTCCAACTCTACATTTCCAGCCCATTTCTTCTACCCCTACAGGCAGCAGACACGGTGTCATCACAGTCCCAATGACTGACAGCTCTCAAAATGAAGCTTTCTCATTTAGCATTGTCACTTTGTTTCTACTAAGCTGTTTGTCATTTCTGTGACTGCCCTTCTTTCCCCTCCACACACACGTAATTTCACCAGTCAGTGCCCTGAGCCTGGCACTGGACAGTAGCAGATCCCTTGCCATCCTCCTTGAAAAATGAGTTTTGCTTCGCAAGGGTCAATTCTGTTTTGCCAGCAGGGTGAAGAGGAGGAATGCCATCCTGCTCTCTGCAGCCACATCCCCCCAGGAATGGGCGGGAGATGTTGGCCACAGCTGGAAGCAGAGCCTGGGCGAGCCATTTTAGGTGGGACAGGGGTTTGCCCCCTTGACACGTGCTGGCAGGTGGCTGCTGGGGAGCCCAGGCTCCTTGCTCAGGGCGTTTGCATTGCAGGGACATCTCTCACCTCCATCTCCATATCTCACAGCTATTGATTACTGGGATTACAGCCCCAGACTGTTTTATCCTATTCCTGTTTCATCCACCTGCTATTATCTCCTGCTGTTCTTGAGAAATTACTGCCAAATTATGCTGGTCTCTTTTTTTTCCTCCCCATCATTAATTTCTTTTCTAGGGTGGAGAGCTTCCCAGATCACCCTCCACCCACTTACACACATGCATGCACACACACACACTTTATAGAAAGTGTTTACTTATGCGGGGGCAATAGTTTAAAAGGTAAATGAAATAGAGGACGCAGCCTGGATTGGCTTAGCAACACAAACAGTGCCAGCAGGTAAAGGGCCCAGGCCTGTTCTTTCCCACCTCAGAATTGTTTTAAAATGACACCCCTTCATAATTAATTGTACAGCACCTGATTAGTCACTATTGACAGACCTAGAGCCAATTGACTCTTTTTCTTCTTCTTCTTTTTTTTTTTTTCATCTGGCTGGGGAGAAAATATGAAGTGCCTGTAGCCACACACACAATATACCTCCGGTGATTACATCAGGCAGCTGAGCAATTAGAGCTGGTAGGATCAGCTCAGGAGCTGGAGGCTACAGCAGCAGGATCACAGCCCAACCTTAGCCTTTAATATGAAAATGAAGAAGGGAAGCAACAAATCCAATAAACACTAGAAGTCAAACAAAGCCAACTGGGAGTTCGTTTTTGATAAGCCGAAGGAAGAAATGGGGCTGATCAAGCCGGGCGCTTCTTCTGCTGCTCTGGTCTCTCTCCTGCATGAGGAGGATTAAACCAGTCAGGAGGCAGCACCTAAGTGAGAAAGCAACCCCAGTGCAGAAAACGTGTGTGTGGTGCATCAGCAATGGAGCTGGGTCAGAAGGGGTGGGTTTGTACCCCTTTCCACTCCCAGGCATCTGTGAGCTCTTTGCAAAGCAAATGAGTTTGCTCTGAGACAGGGCAAGGACATGTCACACCAGGTGAAGGTACAGGCAGGATTTGCCCACCTTGATTTAAAACACCATTATCTTGCTGGAAGCTTTGAAAGAACAAAGTCAGTCTCCACTCCCAGGAATGCAGTTGAAGTCCTCCATCTCCAGATCTCCAGCAGCCCACTTCCAGACACGCTGCTTCCATGCACCTCAGCCAGCCCGGTATCAGCTCAACTCAGCCATTGTACAACCCAGCAAAGCCAAGTCCTGCCCCTGTGCAAACACTTTACTCTCAAAGAAGAGGATCCGTACAAGACCTTAGCCAACTTCAGAGTACTTCTGAGTGAGGTATTAAGCCAATATCAGTGCCCACACAGGCGCTTGCTCCAGCGTGAGTTAATCAGTTTAAACCCATACCTTTGGGTAAATACTTGTGTGCGGGCAGACAATGACTTGGGATTTGACCAAAGCTTGGCGAATACAATGTGAATGAATGTGTGCTCTGAATAAATAAATAATTAAAGACACACCTAATTAAGGCTCCTCTGTGGCCATTCTTCTTGCAGATGAGGCATGGTACGCAGAAAACTTCTGGGTCAGCTCTAAAGCAGATTACATGAATTTATCGAAGGATCTCCTGTTCTGGAAGCTGATGAGTTCATCAGGAATATTTTGCTCTGAGAAAACTCTCCTGCATGGAAAGGCTTCCCCAAGCCTGTATTTAAACTTCTTAGATGAAGGCAATTTTATATCCTAGGTGTAGTGACTTCCAAACTTAGACCCCAAAGCACAAGAGACTGCAGAGCAGAAATTCCACAGCTGACTGACAAGAACCACTTGACTCCAGGAGGAGTTCAAGCCACCTTGGGTCCAAGGTGACAGCCTCTTCTAAAGATGCCTAGCCCTAGACTGGGTTAGTAGCATGGTCCAAATGTCCTCAGAGTTACTTTCTCTGTTTAAATCAGTATAAAATGCAGCATAAGGTCAGTAGAAAATGGTGCAGTTAAATTAGAATCAAATCACAGCTGTTTATAGTTCCTGTTTAGGGTCCAGTTCTCTTTGGAAGAATGTAAATACTGCACCAGTTGATGCCCTTAGACCCCATAGATGAACTCTAGGATCAGGAATATATCACAGAATTGCAGATTCAAGTAGTTTGGAAAAGACCTCTGAGATCATCGAGTCTAACCTTTGACTAAACATCATATTGTCAACTAGACCATGGCACTGAGTGTCACATCCAGTCATTTCTTGAACACCTCTAGGGGTGGTAAGTCCACCACCTCCCTGGGCAGCCCATTTCAATGCTTAACAATCCTTTCCGTGAAGAAATTCCTCCTCATGTCCAGCTTGAACCTTCCCAGGTGCAGCTTGAGGCCATGTCCTCTTGTCCTGTCACTTGTTGCCTGGGAGAAGGGATTGACTCCCACCTGGCTACAACCTCTTTTCAGGGAGTTGTAGAGAGTGATAGTCACCCCTGAGCCTCCTTTTCTCAAGGCCAAACAACATCAGTTTCTTCAGCTGCTTCTCATGGGACTGCAGCAACATGAATGATCCTAACAAGGGGAGGAGTAAGAGACTGTGGAGTCTTGCTTCCCTGGAACACCAGCAGCTGAAATCCATTATGGACAACATGGCAATAAATGCTGATCATTGTTTGTTAGTGGGGGACAAGTGTTTGGGGGTGGGAGGGCAGTGCGTTCAGGCTGAGTGCTTCAGGCCAGACATGAGGAAATGCTGTCAAACATGGATCGTCTGAGCATGGGGGATACCTTTCAAAACTTTGTGGAAGTCCCACTCTGATCATTAGGGAAGACCTACCAGTGAGTCTGTACTTCCTAACGTTATTCATCCCTGGCATTATGATGCTTGATCTGCTCTATTTTTCCAGCTTTTGAGTTTGGAGGAACATGAGGAGGAAAGAAGAGAGGTGTCACATGAGAGTGGCTTTTCCTACACAGGTTTGAAGCTGTATGTATGTAAGGGAGATGTGTCTGTACCCGTGTCAGCACATACACGTTAGCCATAGGGATATCTATGGGATACTCTGTGTGTAACAGCTCATAGACTTGAATTATTGTTCTTTCTCATTAGTAGTGGTTAGGAATGATCATTTCTATTCTGCAGGTTATTTTACCATTACAAAAGTTTGTGCCATTTTGACCAAAGTATTAACCTGAATTGCTACCTTATTTTAAGTTTTAAAATGGGCATTCAGGAGAGCTTTGTTGGGATAATTCCAGGAGACTTCACTTTGCCAAAGATGATGAATCATTAGTTGAATCAGCTGCTCAGAGCAAAATTATGAAATAACAGGTTTTAATTTGATCCTTTATGTGAAATGCGGAAGACTTGGTGACTTATTTCAATATATTTGGTCCCATCAGAACCAGAATTCTTTTTGCATTAAATGTTTAGAGATTTGAAAAGGAATAACTGTTCCACTCAGTCTTTAATAGATCCTGCAGATATACCAAGCATCACTGTTGTTAGTTTGCATATTTTTTATTGTCTTTGTACTTTGCCTGTGGGCATTAGTCAAGAGGCAGGGCGCAGAGGAAGATCATTTAAAAGACTCAGTAATCCATGAATAAACTATTTCTGTCTAGGAGATACCATAAATTTTGCCACAGTTGTCCAGCTCAGGATGCTTCACAGTACTCCCACAGCACATTGTTATTCCAGAGGACTATTAATTCCTGCCAACTTTTGCTTGTTTGTCAGTAGATATTTGACTGTTTGTTCAAACTATGGAATGATACTCTGAAGATACCTACACACACACAGCATTCGCTCTTTACTATTTGCAGTGTCATCTTCTATTGTCTTCATGCAGTTGAGTAAAGTTAAAGAACTGCACAATGGTACTGGGGCAACGTGCCACAAATTGCCTCTGATAAGAGTTTTATCAGATAAGCAGCATGTTGATCTAAGAACCTGTCACAGAGAGAAAATTTGCTAGATAGCTTATTTCCAAGGAAAACTTGATCTGTTTGAAACTTTCCTTCCAGGAGCAGTCAAGAGCCAGTGTTTAAAGAAAAAAAGATTGTAAAAACAAACCCATAATGCACCTGGAGAATTGTGCATTCTTGTTACAGGAAAGATCTCTGCCTCTGCCCCTACTGCTTTTGTAGGATGAGAAGGGTGTAATGGGGTCTCACCAAGCAGCAGGGAAGTGGAGACAGCACTAGTGGGCTCTTGGTCTGGGGTCAACACTTCCAAAACCACCCAAAAAGTGGAGAATGTGCGGGAAAATACAGATCAGAGGCAGCTTCTCTCAGTCAGTGTTCAGCTTTTTAAAAGAAGGCTGAGTTGGCTTGCTGGCAATACAAACTCATTCAGAAGGAAATTGTTCCACATAGCAAACCCCACTTATTTTTGGTAGGGAAAGACACAATGTAAAGAAGTGGAATTTGGAGCCAGACTAAAAAAAAAAAAAAACCAAAACTGATGTGAGAACTTACAACTGCATTCTTCCCAGTGAAGCATGAGCAGAATGCCAGCAAACTGCTGGGCTCACTGGGGGGACAAAATGCAGGGAGGAGCTGTTTGACCAGTGTTATGCTGGAGACCCACAGAGCTGTGCTCTGGCACCTTCAAACCTTCACAAATAAAATAGGAAGGACTAAAACCACTGACACTTGTGTTTAGCTGCTGACGTCTGTAGCCACCTGTTACACAATTTTCCCCAGTTTTCATCTTTCACAATCATTTCTATTCCTGTAGGAAAATGCTTGGAACCTTAAAAGCATCTTTATCCACTTACTTCAGTACACATATAATTTTTCACAGTGGAGACCACCCCCATCCACTTCCTAATGCCTTAGCTTTCCCAGATTGCTTCATTTCCAGATGCTAAACACTAATCAACAAGCAGGGAGGCGTGTGCGACCACCAGAAATAGGTCTTTTACATCCCACATTATGTCATGACAAATGACTGGCCATTAATGAATTTCATCGGGACTAGCAGGGTGGGGGATGCAGGTGTGGTTTTCAGAAATCCCGGAGGCAGCTGTTCGAGGTGCAGCAGCCACAGAGACATCAGCAGAAGTGCGTGCAATGGTCAGGCCTGAGAAGTGACTGTCCAAAACATGGAGACGTGAAGAGATGCAAAAGGCAGAGGGGCCTGAGATCAGCTTAGGCTGGTATTGCTTGAACAAATCCAGGCTGTACAAAAGACTTGTTTCTTTAGGGTACATTTTCCGCCTTTTCTGCCATCCTTTTTTAATGCCTCTGCATCCATAACATGTCTTATCCTTTGATTTTCCGCAGTTGTCTCAGTCCGTAGTTCCCCTTCCCCTCCCAGCCTATTTTTTCTCTCTCCACTGCTAACACAGTCAGAGGCAGCGCTGGTGGGATCATTGCAAACCAGCCCTCCACAAAGTCATTTCCATGCTGGCCCTGCATTTCCTGAGGGTGGGGTGTGATCACATGCCGGTGCTTTCAGCAGCCCCATGGATGACACCACACTCCTGGCTGGATGTCCTGCAGCTTGTCAGCCCAAGGGGCACTGGCAGCAGCTTCCCGCTGCGTTTGCACAGAGCTGCTTATTTCTTCAGCCCCTTCACCCTCCCTCGCCGAGAAACATCCTCCCTAGCCAGACATCCCATATTATGACTAAGGCAGAAGGCCACAGGTTTAGTCAGTTTGTGTACAGTTTGCAATTATTCAGCTGTTTTAATGAGAAGAAAGACCTTGAGGCCGGTGATGTCAGAGATAAGAAAGTGTGGAAAGCAGCAGATGTGTGACCTTGCCGCTCTCCTATTGCTTTCTCCTTTGTTGTGTGCGCTGCAGCTCTTCAAGGTTTTAATACCAGGAAAGGGTGAGGGGAAGGCGAGATGCAGGTTTCACAGCAACTCAAACTCCTGGTTCACGGAGCAACCCCCTGGCTTTTAATACAAGGCACTAGTGGTAACCAAAACTCAGCAGCTGCTTGAGAGCTGGGGTCTTGTAGGCTGCAGCCGTTTCCAGCACCTGGATATTTATTCTCCTTGGTGAGTTGGGATAGAAGTTCTTACTATCCAGTATTTTCCTGGACAGAGTTTTCCAAAAGAAAAATACCAGTTAATGGACACTGGGAGTCTTTTCCATACAGAACGCCATCTCCAAACACGTGACCAGGATTAAGAGAAACACTTCAGTTTGACGTGCGTTTGTGCCCTTTGGCCTAGCAGGGAGCAGCACTGTGAGAGCTGGAGCCAGCAAACAGGCAGGGGTGCCTAAACCAAACCTCAACAGCCCCAGAGACACCTGAGTACAAAGGTCGGGTGCTAAACTTCTCTGCCCAGGTGCCTTCAGACATCTGGGGTGTACCTGGCTTCTTAAAACACGGCCAAGCAGAGTGGCAAAACACCTAAAGCCTACGAGTGTTTGTGCCAGGGTGTTCTCCCAGCTCTCTTGCCAGCAGCATCTTCTCTTCTGAGCACTGTCTGGGGATGGGGTTGGTGCTGTGCCTTCAAGTAAACCAGGAAAACACAGCCTTAATGCAAAACTGGTTGGATCATGCAGTCCAAGGAGCAGCTGTTGGTGGTTCGTTGTCAAAAAGGGGAGAGACTCAGAGGGGTGGGTACAGGAGGCTTGTACCCAGCTCTGCCTGGCATCATTGGTCAGAGCACAAGGGAACACAGACTGTGATGGCAAACCTGGCAGAGAGGATCAGGATTTAAAATATTAAAAATGAGGAAAAAGGGGAGAAAGAGACATTGTTTTGACAATTTAGAGAAAGCGTGTGACAAAACTCAACAGAGCAGAGTGCAAGGAACTACAATCACGAAGAAATAACCAAGCAGAAATGGCTGGTTAAGAAGCAATTCTGTAGAAAATACTTTAAATCACACAATTACCAAAACCAAAAACCAAAACCAATATAGCAAATGTCATGTTGGAAGGAATAACAAGCAGCATTGCCTGTACAAAGAAATGGCCCTTTTGTTCAGGGCAGATGTGGTATGCTACCGCTCTTATTGGGTGGCCAGTTTTGTGCAATGCATTTCAGAAAAGATGTTGGCCTTTTGGAGAGAATCCAGGAACAGCAGAGGTCTGGCAAACGTGACCTGCAGGGAAGAGCTGAAGGAACTGGATGGCTTAGGTAAAAAAAAAACAGCTGAGGGGGATGCAGTAATAATCCTCAGCTACATACAATAACTCACAGATGAAAAGGGGAGAAGTCTGCTTCCCTGTTCTTAGTTAACAGGGAGAAAAACCTTTCTGATGGTAAGGGAGACCCTTAAGAATTATGTAAGAACACCTTTCAGAACACAGTGCACGTATAGTTGGTCTCTTCTTGTGCAGAGAGATGCTTTTGGAGACCCCCTCCAATCCTTCCATCCATTTCTGTGCTCCAGGCATTGGATCCCTCACCAGCAGGAAGGCAGTCATCCATGCTCACCCAGCACCAAATCAACATCCTCACCACCAGCCTTGCGGCACAGTTCCCTTTGAAATTATTCCACTTTGCACAGAAGGACGACTGCCATCTGTCTGGAGTCAGAGATGGCACTTGCCTGGACCAGTCCGTGCAGGTGTGGTCAGAGTGGTGTGGATTGGAAGAGGTTGTCACAGCTGAGGGTCCCTGACTGACCAGCCAGGGGTCTTTCCCTGGGGCATCAATAGGAAAGATAGGCCTATTTGAAGAGTATTTAGAGCACCCGTGTTACCCCTGAAAATACTTCCTGAGGGAATTTATCTCCCTTCTTCGATTAGAGAGGTAGCTAGGATGATCAGGAGGCTAGATAAGTAAATTTGGCTTATACGATCTCCCTTTTCCCCAAAATTCCCTGCTTGTAAAAAGTGGCACTTTTGCATACATTTCACAGGACACTTAATTACATTGTCTCCATTTCTCTAAGTAAGATCTAGACCCTTGAACTGTGAGGGGGAAACTAGATATTAAAAAATATTAGCTGGACATGGTATTTATTTTTCAAATTAAAAACCCGCAGCACAGCTCTCTATTGATTGCAGCTGGAAGTCACCACGGCAGGCCATTCCCACTTGCAAATACTTTGCCTGACACGTCAGGGGACAACAGCTCCAAGCAAGCTGTGCCAGCCACAGCACTGGGACAAACAGTGCCTGCTCCCAGAGCTCACCCTGTGCCTGTGAGAGGGCCAACACCTCGCCCTGAGCCATGGCACTGCCAAAAGGACAAAGCAGGAGAGAAGATGCAGCCCTAAGGCTATGATATTGGGAGCTGTGCCTGTGCCCATCATTACTTGCCTGCTGCATTCACGAAGGCAACTTTTTGGGACAAGGTGCTCTGTTCACATCACCTGCAGAAACACTGTGGCCAGAAAATACCCCTATTCCAGCCATACAATGGCTTTTTTTCACTTAACTCCCATAGCTTTCCGAGCAATCCCTCCTTTTATACCTCTAAACATGTACCAGGGACCATGTGGGATGCACAGCAGGGCACAGGATGGGTTGGGGGCAGCCCCACAGCTGCTCTGCCTCGCCCCACAGAGCAGGTACACAGGCACCAGGGCTCCCTGCTCACGGCCCCCAGCACCCCATTGTAATCCTTATCGGGCTGATGCACATTTTTCGCTCAAGGTGGCAAAACGCCCAGGACTGCCAGGCTGCCAAGCTTTCCGCTAAAAATACCTCTCAGACACATTTCAGACTGGGCTCATTAAAGAAAAGAAAGAGTGAGCGTATTCTGGTTGCAATGGAAATGACGTGGAATGAGGCAGGGGAAGAGAGAAAGGGAAAGGGACACAGGGAGAATGAGGTGGCACGAAGGCTGGAGTGTTGCCCATGGCAAGCTAAAGCCAGACTGAGCCTGAGGGACGTATTGGTTGTCCCTGGGAGTGCTGAGTGGCGTTACTGGTGTTCCATCCTGCTATAGAAAATGTTTGTCCTTGTCGTGCTTCCTGCATGTGATGCCACCAGAATGGCAGGGAAAGAGGGAGCACCCAATGGGATGTCCCCCAGCAGTGCTGAGAACAGGCAGGGACCTGGCATAAGGGAGAGACGGACCATGGTGAGGGCAGGAGGGAGCCCAAGAAACCAAAGGGAGCCTACACAGTCAGGATGAAAGCAGTCTGGTGTGGAAAAGGAGGGAAAAGGAAGAAAAAAGTTGGGTGAGCAGTGGGTACAGAGCTTGGGAAAGGACTAAAAGCAAAGGATGGGTGGTGCTGGGTGGATGGCAGGAGAAAGGGACAGGAAAAGATAAAGAAGAAAAAGAGCTAAAAAAGAAAAAACTCTCTTAGCATGAAGATCCTCTGGCCTCATTCTCTGTCAAGTGGGATGCCATTAAATTGAAGATCCTAGGGGAGATCCCTATTTTGGGAGCCCTGAACAGTGGCAAGTGGTTCATTGACTTTCCTGGCCTTCAACCAAGGTAACTTTCATTAAGTATAGCTGATTGTGTTTTATCAGTATCGCAAACGGAAGGAGCAATTGGGGGCAGGGGGGAGCAGTTAGGAAGGGGCTTAGGTTTTTGAGAGTCAGGACTAACTAACACATTTTGCTTTTCTTCTTATTTTTAACATTTGCCTCTGTGTTTAAACTGCATGAGAACAGACAAACCTTTGCTAACACAGCCTGTACTTCTCTCTGACCTTGCAGATAACTATGAACCAAAACGTGCAGCTCCCTAATTGCTGTTTCTGGTGGCGCTTTACAGGCTTGTGCTAAATTTAACGAGGAGGAGGATCTGACTGGAAACTTTTCCAAATGTTTCTTTCCTGTGGCATAGGGAAGGATTGGAGATGCAGGAGGTTTGGAATCACTGTATGCCTCCTGTTGCAGGGAACAGAAGTGCGAGAGATACAGAAATATCCAGAGGACCCAACTTTACTGTGTGGAGTTAATCCAACCAGGGCCTGGAGCCTGCATGCACTTATATTGGCATTTATATGCCCATATGGCCATAACAAACATAATCCCAGGTTTTTGTGTTGCTGGTCACAGTCCCTGTGCTTCAGGTCCTGCTGCACACACCCATGAGGTTCGTATGACGGTGGAGGACCCGAGGCACAAGGATCCTGTCTCCTTGGCTAGGTTTCCTCCTGCCCCACCAGCCTGGGGAGACCCTTCAGGCTGGCAAGGACATGAGGCAACAGCTGGGTCCACAAGGACCACGTGTGGCTCCTGGGAGGCTCCGTGCCAGCGAGGGTGGCATTCCCTGGAGCACAGGCATGCACGTGCCCATGCTGGGCCAGCTTTGGTGCCAGGACAGAGCACTGACGCACTGGAGCTGCTCAAGGGTATTTTCTTTTTCATTTTTTAAGATCTTTTTCTCTCCCAGTTCTGTCCCTCCTAGCCTTGTATATTCCACACTTGTGACACGTCAGAGGAAGCAGTTGTTGCCCTGACCACAGAAATTGCCACAGTGTTTAATTTTATTAGTCTCTTCAGCAAAAGACTCT
Source organism: Pachycephala philippinensis (assembly GCA_013397055.1). Classification (NCBI taxonomy): domain Eukaryota; kingdom Metazoa; phylum Chordata; class Aves; order Passeriformes; genus Pachycephala; species Pachycephala philippinensis. Next base: position 111,849 of record VWZT01015722.1, on the reverse strand, counting down.
AGGCATCTTTCACAAGGTGCGCATGCCAGCCTGAGAGCTGCAGATGACACTGGGCAAAAGCCAGCCCTCAGGAGGATCACACTGTGTCCAAAGAATGACCTTACAACAGGAGACATCAGATCAGCTTGAAATTACCTGCTTATTGGGTAAGTATTGCAGGAAAAAAAAAAAAAGAAAAAAAAAAAAGGCAAAAAGAAACAAACATCAAAACCCAAATACAAAAACTCCAAGTTGCCGGAAACACACAGAATGATATAAAAGTCATAAAGAGCAGAATAGTCACTGATCAAGTAAAAGGGGCTATAAAATTCAGTGAGTGACTTGGAGCCCTGGAGAGCCCTTCCTGAGTAGGAACCTGGATTTAATTACTTCTTGTTCTGGCACCATCTCCCTGTGCCTCCTCTTGCTGGCACTATCTGTCTTGACTAACAGGACTGTGAGTTTCTCAGGCTGGGGACTGTTTCTCTCTTGGGTTTTGCATATTCCCAGGGCAGTGAAGTTGTCTGGTTGTTTCCCCACTCCGAGCAGTGGCAGCAGGAGCAGCAGCAGCAACCAAAGACTGTACCTCATCAGAGCCCAGGCTGTTGTGTCTTTTCCAATTCTATTGCATTGTTTGGCTTTGGAAAAGAGGAGAAACACATGACTTACAAGGGCATGGGAGATTCTCCTGTGTTCCCATTGCATATTTCAGCCATGCAAAATTAACCTCTTCATGCAGGATGAAGATTTAATGCAGGTAGAATTACAGTGAGTGTGGTGGATGTGGCAAGGAGGGATAGAGCAGAAACAAATCAACTCACAAACAGAGGAAACAAAAAACTGCTGCAGATAATCCAAAAAAAACAAAAACAAAAACAAAAAAAAAACAAAACAAAAAAAAAACCAACAAAAAAAAAACCAGCTGCAGAGAGCTACCTGAGATGGAAAAAAAGACAAAACAGCCTGTGCAGTACACGAAAAAAGAAAACCCAAACCATTTTGAAGGATTAGAGAGCCTAGGTGCACACAGCCGGATGGTAGTGGCTGGCAAGTACCACTTGCCATGGCAGAGACAGAAGTCACTTCATCTTCTCAGGAAATATTTAAATGAAGACACTGTTTTCTAGTGAGTGTGAGGGACAAGGGCATGAAGGCCATACCAAGGAAAATGGCTGTGGATGAGCTGCACATGGGAGGGAAGCATTTAATAGTACTTGCTTGTGTTTCAAAGGGCCTGTTATTAATTTATTTTTCCTGAAAGAGCGTTCAGCCTCAGAAAAGTGTAGGAAGCACCGATTATGGCAAATGCCCACACTCCTGCAGTGCAAGGAAATGGGCTGTCAGCAGTTAGAGTACCTGCACTAGGTTTTCTCCCAAAGGTTGTTGTGTTAAACCATCCAGCTAAAAACCAAAACTTCTGCCCAAGTGCGCCGGGCATTAAAAAAACTTCCCTTCCTGCCTGAGTGTGCCTGGGTGTGTGGTTGCCAGCTGGAGGCTGCAGCATGGGGAAAGGATATCAGCAGGTGGCCCAGGGATCCCAAGGTGCTGCTGTAATGCATCAAGTATCCGGCAAAATATCTGAATTAATTGTCAGTATTTTCAGGAATAAGAAACATGAGGATTCAGGTCTAAAAGGCCCCATAGGTCTTTCCTGTCTCTAGCCATGTGTGGATGTGCTGGGATGTAGTACCTGACAGAGCCTATATGAATGTCTGGTTTTATTTCTGCTGGAATCCAGGCTGGAGCAATGACTCCAGCCACCTCAGGTGGCCGACAGGGAAACAGCAATATTGGCAGAGTTTGACCAAAATTGCGGCACAGCTCTTGACATCTGCACATATTCCCTCCTCTCCTTTCTAGTCCTGGCTCCAAACTCAGCTGCTGTGGAAAGCTGAAGAAGCTGTAGCTCTAGTGCAAGCAGAGGTGGGGAATTTTTGTCCAGAACTAACTGGTTAATAATAATCCTTCAGTTTTTCTGAACTGCTGTGTTCCAGGACACTTGAATTAACAATTCACCGAGCATGTTCACTTTGAATGACTGCATTGAAATCGGCACAAACTCAAACAGAAGCCCTATAAAAAGCCAAGGCTTTATCGTGTGCTCGGTGGTGGCAGCAAGGAGGCCTGTGGGAAGGAAACAATACCCGTCTGAGTGGAGCTACGGTTTATCTGCCTGCCATCAGAACAGGCCAGCCGTGTTGTTTTTCCGTCTGTTCCCCGTGGAAGCCAGCTCCGGTGTACAGTACCAGCCCGAGCAAAAGCCCGCGGCTGGGTCCTTCTGTTTGTAGGGCTTGCTGACATAAGGTGGAGCTGAGGTTATTGTGGTGTGGGACGTTTCCTGCCCTGGCCGCTGATAACCGCAAATCCCAGCAGCCTTACAGGCTCCCTTTGTCTGCCGGCGCGGGACCTGCGCTATGGACAGCCCGTGCCCGCCCAGCCCGGGGCAGACGCGCTCGCATCCCTGTGCCCGAGGATGCTTTACCACTGATGGCTTCCCCGGAGAGCTGGGTATGCTGAAAACCTCTCCACACACCGAGTGCAGCTGAACTTTTTACCTCCAGGAGAAAAGGAGGAGGCTGAGGATGGGTCTGCGTGCGGCAGTGCCAGCCATCGAGCACACATTCTTTCACACCAGAAGTAAAAGGATTAAATTGACTGCTAAAACCTGGTGTCATTTATACCAGCTGAGGTGTAAATGAAGACCTTGCCATGAAAACAGCATTAAGCTCACTTTGTGTTGTCCATCTCGGTGCCAGTGTGGAGGGTGAAGGGTGACACCTCCATGTCAGCGTGTGTCCCCTGCCCCAGCAGTCAGTGTGGTCGTGCCACCCGATGCATGTGAAGATGTGACTCTGTGTGTGGCTCTCATGAGCAGAAAAGAAGGGCAGGGGATGTGTTTTCATAAAGAGGTGATACAAGAGTACGTGTGAACAGTCAGTCAGGAGAAGGATGAAGTGTGGGATGCAGGAGAGAGGAGCACAGGCGCTGGAAGGGTTGAGCACCAGCTCCCAGGATGTGGGCAGCACAGAGATGCTGCAGCAGGCAGCGCAGAGAGGGAAGGACCGCTTTGGGAAGACAATGGAACAGCAAAAGGGTAATGACCAACATAGTGCAAAACTAAATGGTGTGGAGCCCCAAAAGAGTTTTCCTGAAGCCAGGGCTCTCTTCCAGCCTACCTGCTGCAGAGTCACCCCAGAGACCAAGTTGTGCCAAATGCCAAATGCACATTGCAGCAGGGAAGTGTAGTTACATCTCTCTAAGTGAATAAAATCCTCCAGGGCTGTCCCCTGGTCTCAAAGCCTGCTAGCCCAGTGCAGCCTGGAACAGCCATGGGGCCAGTTCTCCTACCTCTAAAACAGATTTGCCACAACAAATGCGTTCAGTAGTCACAGCTGCTGCAAACATCTGAAACATTCAAATCACAGAATCACAGAATCACAGAATCACAGAATCACAGAATTGTTAGGGTTGGCCACACTCTTCCCAGTGCCTCGGGATACCATCGGCCCTCCTGGGCACAAGGCACTGCCAGCTCATGTTCGACTTGTCATCCACTGAGATTCCCAGCTCCTTCTCTACAGATCTGCTCTCCAGTAGGTCAGCCCCCAGCCTGTGCTGGTACTTGGGGTTATTCCTCCCCAGGTGCAGGACCTTGCACTTGCCCTTGTTGAACCTTATGATGTTTCTCTCTGCCCAGCTGTCCACCCTACCAAGGTCACTCTGAATGGCAGCACAGCCTTCAGGTGTATCAGCCACTCCCCCCAGTTCTGTATCATCAGCAAACTTGCTGAGGGTACATTCTACCCTTCATCCAGGTAAATAATTATAAACAAGTAATAAACAAGTTGAATAAGACTGGGTCCACTATTGATCCCTGGGGAATGCCACTGCCTACAGGCCTGTAGATTCAGCTGGACTCAGCTCAACTGATCACAACCCTCTGAGCTCTGATCACAGCCCTCTGAGCTCTGCCATTCAGCCAGTTCTTGATCCACCTCACTGTCCATTAATCTAACCCACATTTCCTGAGCTTACCTACCAGGATGTTCTGGGAGACAGTGTCAAAAGCCTTGCTGAAGTTGAGGTAGACAACATCCAGTGCTCTCCCCTCATTCACCCATCCTGCTGGACTATCATAGATGGCATGACCAGTCCTCAGATCGGTCAACCATGATTTCCCTTTCATAATTCCATGCTGATTACTCCTGATTAACTTTACTTCTACATGCTTGGTGAAGACCTCCAGAATGATCTGTTCCATCACCTTTCCAGGGATGGATGTGAGGCTGACCATCTGGTAGTTTCATGGATCCTCCTTCTTGCCCTTTTGAAGATGGGAGTAACATTGGCTTTTCTGTAATCACTGGGCACCTCCCATAATTTTTCAAGGATGATGGAGAGTAGCTTAGCAACAAAATCTCAGGGGGGTGGTAACTGGCATGAGGCAGACCCATGCAGGTACTGTGCCAAAAATTCAGTGGTATAGAATGGCTACATCCTGGCCTAATTTAATTTATTGACACATATATGGCTGATGACATGGAATCCTCTTGCCTTTTTTGATTCTTTGTGTGTGGGCAACAGCCCAGACTGGATAATCCCTGAGCTGCCCTATACTGATGCTTTCCATGTCCAGAGCCACCAGCCAAAGCACACACACCATCACTCCCACTCACACGGGCTCTGCTGCCCTGACCCCTCATTGTACCAGCCATAAGGGATGAGGTGCTAGAAAGATCAGCTTGGTCTGGTAAACTGCTCTGGGGCAAGGCAGAGGATCAGAGTGTCTCCCATCAGCTGGGCATTGGGACCATGCTGTGGGGGGAACTGGGCTCAGAGCAAGCAGAGGGGCAGCACACACCCTTGAAGAATGTCAACCTCCTGGTTTTGGGATTGGTGCTGACACTTGGCAGGGAGGTGTTAAAGAGCAGCAGTACTTTACCTGGACTCAAATGAAGCGTCAGCAGGCTGTGCCCTGTGGCTAAGCTGTGCTGCTGGAACAAATGGCAGTCTCCCTGAGCACCCTGGGGGGCTTACGAGGTGTCCCTGGTGACATCTGTTATCCCAGGATGGAGAATTTCTTCTCCCCACCCCACCTGGTGAGCAGACCTGCTCTGCATGGAGGGTGAGGCTGTACAACAGCACCCACGGAGAGGAAGACAAAGATATTGCTGGCTCCCTTACCCCAGTACTCTGACTGCTCACTGAAAATCTGGCTTTGGTGTGGGTCTGTGGATGGCAGAGCAAAGAGTGTGGTGGGAGAAATTAATTAAAACCAGGGCTTGAGGGTCTTGGTGGCTAGACCTTACTTTGCATGAGGTACAGTTCACTTCTTGCCTCCACAAGGAGCTCAGCAGCTCCTGTTACTGATGGTACTGAGCTACAAACTGGGGAATGGTACATTCCTCTCACAGCAAGCCAAACTGATGTGCCCTCCAGCTGGGAAGCACTGAAGACTTTCACTTTTATACTGTATTTGCTTTACTGCTTTCACACCAGCTTGGGAAAAGAGCATTAATACCATCAGCTACCAATGTCTGCCTCTAGTAATCAAATATCCTGCTCCCTGTGAAACTCAGACACCAGGCACCCAACACTGCTACTCCCATGAGGCTGCAAAGCAGGAAGATCCCCCGTTTCCTGAGCAAATTCAAGTGAGAAAACAATCTGAATAACATGTCCTGCTCACCTCAATCTACAGCTGCGACACCTCACACTCACAAATTACCCAGCCTTGAGAATCAGACCAGATCCCATTTAACACAAATGTTAATTTATCAGGTGTTTCGTCTCTCTTAAATGCTCATTTCACTGTTGTTAGATCAGACAACATCCACATCTTTCGTTTGGTTCAGTGTTTCCCCACGCCTTTGAATGCTCAGGGCTTTCATTCTTCTCTTCCACTTTGTCAGCCAAAGAGTTTGCCCAATCCAGGCACTGCCATTCTCTCTGAGTCGTGTCTGTACCCCTTGTGGGGACAGATTTCTATGCCCAAGGGTGCTGCTTCACACATGGCAGTGAGTGTGGTGGCAGAGGCTGGAAAAGACCTTGGGAAAAGGATGTGGCAAACACAGCCAAGGTGGAGCTGCCCTTACCTGACGTCTGTAACACTGATGACATAGTGAGTCAGACCTTGGAGACTTCTCTTACTCCTCTTACCTGCTCTCCGTGCCATGTCAGAGGCCAAGCTGTGGTCCCAAGGACCTTCCATCAGCTAGAGGGCTTCACTGAGTGCTCTGCTTGGAGGAGAGACTCTTTGATCCCCAGCTTGAAGGCAATTTTTTTAGTGTTACCACACCAGTGAGGGAATGCCCTCCCCCCAGCCACATCTGAGCTGGAGCTCCAGCTCTGCGAGAGCCCAGCAAGCTCCTCTGACCAGCCAGCTGTGCTGGCCTGCACACCAACCACAGAAGGTATAAACCTACCCACAGAACAGAGAGGGGAATAAACAGGCAGAACATGGAGGGCTGGGAATGTACAGGCTAGGACTGGAGCAGATCCACCGGCTCTGCGTGGTTTGGCTGAGCTGTGCCAGTAAGAGGGAGTACAGGTTCAATGCTGCTGGAGGGAGGGAGGGGGAAGCCTCGGATTCAATCCCTCTGGAAGGAGTGGAGTGTGGGTACAATAAGCTAGACCCAGGGTGACTTCTCAGTCAAGGCCAAACACTCCATCCATCTCGCTGTGCCAGCCACTGCCGGCAAATTTTTCTCGCTGTGAATATTCCACCCGGCTCCCTCAGCTCATCCGGATAATGGCATTTCTGTTCCAGTTGTTTAAACTAACAGCAGCACAATTCGCAGCCAGCGGCTTCAGCGCTTTGTGCTCATTTGCTCAATCAACATTCGCCCCCTGGTAAGTGACTTTCAGAGGGAAGTGTCACAGGCGGACAATGGGCTGGCAGTTAACAGCAGCACTTCTGTGTCTAAATGTTTGCAGACGCTCGGCTAAAATGTCTCAGCCCAAATTTATAAGGACAGTCACCTCCCCGCGGTGCGTGGGGCGGGAGAGGCAGCAGGGAGAGAGATGAGAGCGGCATCGCTCCATCCCTGCCCCTGCGCTGGGAAGGTCGGGGGAAGGCGTCTCCAGGCGGTGATGCTCGGCCTCCCGCCTTTCCAGCGCCCTGCGCCGACAGCGAGCTCTTTCTCCGAAGGACATGACTGCTCTGGAATACAGCTGCACACATCCACGCTGCCCGGGCTTGACAGCCCCCTGCCACCAGCAGCTCCCTGGCATCGTCCCCAAACCTCAGAACTTCGTGAGAATAATTTGCCTCCCTTTCTGCGGCTCACTTGAAACATTTATTTTGACAATGAAAGTGATTATTAATTCCACCCATTGATTTATTTTTCCTAAAAACCCATTGTTACCCCCTAAATGGGCATGATAACTTGCCATTTGAGATACCAGCAAATGGTTTATAGACTTGTCTACCAGGAAAAGCCAGGTCAGTTTATAAACAGGCTGGTTAAGTGGCTCCCTTGTGGCAGTGTCCTTATTTGGCTTTGACAGTAAAGCTTGATGCTGTTTGAACTGTAGACAAACCATTACTTACGCAAATAGATATGATTTTCTCGTGCAACTGAGACACCGCCTGATTTTGATCACACCGTAGAAGTCCTGTGTACCAGCACATCATCTAGAAGCTACTGTTAGATGACAGGCTCCTGCTCATCCTTCTGAAAAGGACAAGGTCCTGAATTGTGAAGTTCCCTGAAACTTTTATCAGAGACTTTTAAACAAATATCTCTATTTTCATGCCTTAGGAAAAATAAAAAAGGCATTTCTAGCATTCCTGGCTGCACAGCAAACTTTGACAGACAAGTCTTCCAAAGTTTCAAAAGCCAGAACGAGAAAAATGAAGAGTGTCTTGGATTTTTCTCTGTTTCTTTATGTTTGCAAGAGTCTCAAGCTCCTTAAGCCAGACCTGATTGCTGCATGTGTGAGTCTCTGGCAGTGCAATCTGCTAGCCTGAGCTCCTGTCAGGTGATGAAGATCCAGGTTTTACACAGCTTGAGAAAGCAGTGTCTGTTTTTTACCACCAGTGTTTTCCACACAGCATATATTAAAATGAAAGCCAAGAGGCTGTGCTGGCATAAATCACCCCGTGCACCTTCTGCCTGCTCACAGAGACCTTCCCTACCCCGAGCCCTGTGGCCCTTCAGAGGAACTCTCTCCAGTCACACCACCAAGCCCCTGCTCTCCCGGGGGTCTTTCCCTAGGGACATCCCAGGGATGTCCCCTCCCGGGACCGACTGGCAGATTGATCCCAGCTCCACGACCCGGAGCGGCGAGCCTTCCAGCGCACCATGCATTTTGGGAAGGTAAATACACAACCAAAATATCCAAGCTGCAGGGCGGCATGACCTTCGGGCGACCCTTAGCCTGACCTAACGCTGGTCACTCTCACCAGAAGATTTGTTTATCTTGGGACCTCGAACCTCCCAACCTGAAAGCACCGGGTTGACTCCCAGCTCCGAGGCCGGCCAGCGCTGGCTGCCAGCCCCCATTAGGAACGCCCAGTGAGATGCAGATTTTATTTTTAGTCCCATCCCCACAACCTCACGCCAGGCAAGTGGCTGCGATCGTGCTAGAAAAGCCCTGGCAAGTTAAATTGGAGTGTGAGCCCCTTCCCCAGCCTGTGAAACAGCTGTGGACATTCACTCAGGAAACAGCTCCGAGAGGGGCTTTTTCTTTCCTCAAAACTTGGAGGAAATTTTGCCCAGGGGTTTCCTCCCTTTCGGCCAGAGAACTGCGGTGTGGACCGGGAAGCAGTTAGGGCAGCAGATGCAAAAGCAGGGGGAGATTTTTTTCTTACCTTAAGATAGCAGGATGCAGGGGGAAGGGGGCGGCAGCAGGACGCATCATTTTGGGAATGTCTGCTATCCCAGAACTGAGTGGAAACAACCCATCTGAAATATGCAGAGCCATTATCAGGCCAGGGCTTAAATAAACTTTACTGTCCATTCAGTGATCAACCTCCCTGGGAGCCACCGGCTCCATTCATCACTGTCACCTTTTCAAAGTGACTGTGATGACAGTTCATGATCATTAACTAGTAATGGTGTGCTTTGCATTAACAGGAGGGCACATCAAACGGGCAGGCTCGCAGCTCGAAAGTTAACTAAATTATATAATAAACATTCTCCAGCTAACCATGTACAGATGGTGACAAAAGGTGGGACAAAGTGGCAGGCAGGAGAAAGCGGGGAGGGGGGGGATGCATGGGGAGAAGAAGCACTTTGGTACCTATTGGGTGACTCGCCCCTCTACTTGCTATTAATTAGAAATAGCACAACATGTCTCTCCAGCCAGAGGCACCAGGGCTGCTTGCTGAAGTTGCAGAAGTTTTACTGTCAGAAAACTTGCCTTAAGATTTCACAGATCTGCCGTGGCCATGGGATTTTTTCTGCATTTTGTCTTTTTTTTTCTCAAATGGTATTCATTGCGGGCAACGCTGAGGCGCTCCAGGCACAGTTCAGATGGGAAACATTGAAAACTGAAAAGAGGAGGATGTGAGGAGGGAGATTTCAAACTCGTACTTCATCTCAGAGGGCCGGGATAGCTTGTTACCACTTCCTACTGGCACAGAGCACCAGGCTCCTGTGCAGCCCTGGTGCGTGCTCAGAGCCAGAAGTGCCCATGCTTGAGTGGGCCCACCAGCTCAGCTGGTTGAGGCAAAACAGCCTTGTTCAGAGAATAGCTGGGGAGGCAAGAGCTCCTAGCACAATTCCCAGTACAATCCCTACTGACTGAGAAACATTAAAAAAAAAAAAATCTGATTTTTTCCATCTATTCACTAGCAAAAAAGGAAAAAAGCCATAAATCTATTTTATTACAATTTATTATATTATACTTGTAACCAGATCATTCACACAGAGAAAAATGGTGCCTAGAGTCGGGTTCTTAAGTCCATAATTCAGCACTTTAAGGAAATGGAAATATATTTTAACTGGGACTTCAGTGGGAGCTGCCGGATGCTCAAGGCTTTTGCGAAAGTCCAGGAAAATTCCAGTAAATGCACTGCAGCAAAGGGGTCTTCTGCCACAGAGTCTAGAAACCTCTCTACTTAAACGGTTAACTATGGATTTGAAGGGGTATAATTTTAGGCATCCATTTTTTAACCATTCATCTTAATGTTTTAAATTAGTGCAGTCACTATCAGGCAAACCTTTGTGTTCCCCTGACTTACAAAAAAATTCATCAGTCAGTGACGGTTTGTCTTCTTTCAGTTCCCCACACCTCAGCCCCTTCAGCAACCTCTCAGATTTCATACTTTTCTATTATTTACCCCTCCCTCATATCTATGTTTTCACAGAAAAATGTCCCAGAAAAGGTAATCTGGACTTAGCTTTTATCCTAACCTAAACAGATGCTGGAGGGGAGAAGAGGGGAAGAAGATGGCCTGATTTTTGTAATTCCTCTCCCAACAGTTCCTCAATCTGTACTTGAAGAGCTGACACCCCTGAATGATGCAGGAAACATTTTTGGACATGTATTTTCAAAAGCAGTCGATTTTTCAATGCTAAATTGACTTTTCCTCTGTTCATACAGCTGCCTGTGTTCAGACACCACTGAGCAGGGTGACTTTCCCACTGGTTCACTTTAACTGTGGGGAGTGTTGTTAGAATTGAGATTTTCAAAAGAGGGTTTTAAATTTGAGTCGTTTGCCGTTTGGGAGCATAATTTTGAAAGCATGTGACTTGACTGTCTGGGGTGCCCAGAGCTCCCAGCTGTGTCAGCTCTGTGGGAACTCCATGGGGATGAGGTCACTACTGTTCCCAAGGATCCAAGAGACCTGCAGACAGAAGGTCCTGCCCAGGTATTTGAGCAGCTAGGTTGCATTTCAGAGCACAATTATCTGTTGCTTCCACCTCCCCTGTCCCAGAGGTTGCTGGGTTCTTGCAGCAGGACAGCAGCAGCAGAACATGAGCTCTCCCAACTCAGAACATCCCTGTTGGCTCCAGCCACCAACAGAAGGGCTGCTTTGATACAACAAGCTGTGAGCTGCTCTGACTGAGATACAGCTCTGTCTCTGCCCCTCTGTGAGACGAGTGGAGCAGACACCACTGACTGCCATATACGTGTCCTGCCAACAATTCAAATATGGAGGCACAGGTATGGCAACACATCCCTTCAAGGCTAAGGGCGTGAGAGAGAACCTTAACTTCCCCTACAGCTGCTTTTTTATCTTTTAAGCTGCAGGAAAAGAAGTGACAGCATCCAAACACTAGAAAGCCAGCTAGGACACCCACTGTCTTTCAGCCCCACTCTCATGCTCTGCCAGGATCCCAGCTGGGCTCCGCTGCCTGCCCAGCACAGCATTTCTCCTCGGGAATATGTTGGGACACCAAGCGTACACTGTCCTACAAGAGAAGAAAGCCTTTCAGAAATCAGATAGAACGAAGAAGCTGCATTATTTTCTCAAGAGATTTATATTTCTTGTGGTATGTTGCTTAACAAATCTTTCTGTCTCTCCTCCTTGGTCCTAAAACAATGTTTCTGACAGAAAAGAAAAGCAGAAAACTACAACTGGTTTATGATTTGTTCTTTTATGCATGCAGATGTTTCACAAACATCTGTAAAATACCAATCCACCCTGGGAACATAGTGGGTGAGAGAGGCAACACAGCCGAAGACTTCTGGGTCCTGTTCCTGGCCTCATCTGTTGTCAGCTGTGTCATGTCACCGGAGTCACCTCAGGATTACATCGTGCCTCTCTACGACTGACTGTCTTGCAAATGAGATGCTTTGTGTTTTAGCATCGACATAGTCTTTCCAGCAGCCCTAAAGGTGATATTGAATGGCAGCTGATGGATTCAGATGTACTCAAAGCAAAAACAAACAAACAAACAAGAGCTAAGCCATTCTGTAATATTAACCATATGCCCCATACAGGAATGACAGAGGTTTTGCTCTTACTCCTGAAGGTCTGTGCTGGGCTAAAGGTTACCATATGCCATAGGAATGCTCTGCAAACACCAACGAGCGGCCATCAAAGCTGAAAATCTGAAGTTACTAGACAGTCAAAGGTGGTTAATTGCAGCTTCTACAGCCTGCTCACCCAGGTATACAGAACATTCAGCTACTTGGTTACAAGGGATGTTAGCTTTTCTCCTCACATGTGACTGACTGATTTTCTGCATACTATTCAAAAGAAAATGCAAATAAAAGTGGTTTTCAAACAGAACAGGATTTCTTCTCCATTGTGGCCTCTACAAACCTTTATGAATTCTACAGTGACTGGTCAGGAAGAGAAGATCAACAGCCATAGCCAAGTGGCTTAGAAAGGAAAGGGAATGGAGCTTTAAGCAGGAAAATCAAATTCTGATGGCCAAGAAGTAGTTTTTGGTTATGTTGTAAGGTCTCCATCTATTTTGCAAGCAGTTAACTCCTTTCACACATCTCATGCATCCAGCTACTTCCCTCAGCCTCTGATGTGGGTAAGGGCATGTGATAAAGGACATTTTATCCTAAATAAAGAGCAAGAATACAGATGGACATCAAGGAACATGGGCTACATTTACAGTGACAAATGGTGCCTGCCATTCTTCAAGGACTGTGAGATCAGGGACTAGCAAAGTGGGGCAGGCAAGCACATGAGAACGTGAATGAGATTGGGATTATAGTGTCATACTGTGGGATCCAGCTATGATCAATGGAAAGAAAATAGCTCTATTGGTCTGCCAATATCACTGAATGGAGCTGTGTTCAAACTGAGTCATGGGTGACAGATGTCCATCTCGCAGGCATGGCTCAAGCTGCAGAGGAAGATGTTCCTCTGCAGGAATGTGTCTCCTCATACACAGAAACTGGATGAAAGAACATGCTGAGATGAGGAATGACAGGCTAAGACACAATAAGGAAGTGTCCCCGAGGCACATATGAGTCTTCCTCTGTCGCTGCAAGGTGCAAACTCACAAACACAAATTATAGAATATATGTAGGTGCAAAAACCCCCAGAAATCAGTTGGAGGTGGAGGTGAAGGTGGAATGGGAATTAGGACTTCCAACAGTATAATCGAGCCATTCTCCTATAGTCTTCACTCAAAAGCAGGTGGTGATTCAGGTTCTTAATTTCACTAGAGTCCATTGAAGCACCTCTGTCCTCACCATGTATGCAGCTGAATAATCTGTTGCGAAATGCCTGCCCTGGTCTCTTAGTAAAGAGCTTTTCAAATCCTCTGGCTTCTTTGGAAACTTCTGCCCACACACATTTGGTTCCTTCTTTGAAAACAAAAAAATCCTAGAAATCCAAGAAAACTAAAAGTGACAAAGCCATTCTCACCTGGTAGAAGCTACGAGAGACATCACTAGTAAAGTGATTTGAGCAAGAAAGCATGTCAAAAGTAATTTTATTTTCCCATACAGACTGGAAAGGACTGGGTGCAGGATTCTGATGGTAAGCTTTGCTCTAAAGGTATGAGAAGTATAGGCAGCAAATGACCAAAGGGGAAAACAGAGCAAACCCTAAATACTGAAGACTGGAAGGGAAGTGTTTCCTGACGTGCTCCATTGCAAATTAGACCTGTGCATCTGGATTCCCACTTCCCACTCTCAGGAAAAGCGCTCCAAACAGAGAAAATGGCAAGCTCAGCTCTGACTAGGAAGCAAGTCTGGTTAACATTATGAAAGGAACTAAATTTCCCTTCCCCCAGCCTCTTTGAGGGCCAGAGATTTGTGTGAGTTTTTCCCCATGGTCAAAGACTGGTGTTTTATTTATTTGCGGTCAGTAATGCCGGACTTCTGTCATATTTTCCTGTGGTACTCCATTATTTAATAAAGCCCCACAGAAACTGGCCAATGCCTTTGCTTGACAGGGACTACTTTCTGACATTGTACCTGGTCTACAGGATCGCTTTTTATTGAGAGAGGAGAGGAATTAAAAGTACAACAAGAAATCGGTTTATAGCCTGAAAGAAGGGGAACTGTCAACCCTCACAGTGGTTTGTTATTTTTTTTAACACATTAGATGAATGCTGCTGCTTATGCCACAGAGCACTTGTGTGTATATATCAAGCTGCTTTTAAATCCTTCTAAGCACCACAGGCCTTGGCAATTTCCCCCTGTGACCAAAGCCATTGTGTGCCCAGCCACTACCTACAAAAAGCCTTGGGTTTTATCCATTCTGAAAGCCTGGAGTGAGACCCCTCAAACAGCTCCTTATTCCCATGCCCCAGGAAGACAACCCAGCTCCTGCAGCCCCTTGTGCTGATAGCCATCCACTGTAGTCAGATTTTAGAGCCTTTCCTCAAGGAAAGGGACCTTACCACTGCTCACCACCAGCCCAGAGCCTTTGTTACTATCCTACAGACCTGAATCTTGAACATTATTAGGCTTTTAGGATGGAGGCTTAAAGCAGCAGCACCGTAATACCAAGTCCTGCAATTGTAGGGACGAAGACAGGGTGAAAGCAGGGACCTCTCTGCCTTCTTAGTGAGAACATTTCAAGACAGCAGCTACTTGGCCTGGGAAAATAAACCAGGGGAACCAGACAAGAGAAAATTATAAACTGTTGAAGTCCTGGAGTACTTCCAGGTATTCAAACAGGTAATAGATTTGTTTAAATAAGTGGAAATAGTTTCAAAACGTCAACTTTGCCACATTGTCTAGCTTCTCCTTTCTGGTTCAGCTCCAGTCTGGGAGGTTCTTCATGCATGAGCTCAGAGAAAAGCACCTACGGCAGAAATAAAGCAAAATCCACAGCGTTTGAGCAAGGGGATTTTCAGCTGGCACATGTCTAATGCTTTCATGATTTCCTGTTGGACAGATAGCTCTGGGGAAACACTTACATGACCTACTGCCCAAACAGCATCAAGGAACCGTGCACAGAACTAAACAAGCAAACTAGATCAATGTGACACTTGTTCCTCTCTTCCCTGCCAGAGTGCTAAAGGCTGTTGGATTCTTGATAATCCAAACACATATTTTGGCCAAAACTTTACAGCTAATTTCAATTAAGTAGGTGACACAACAGAGCAGTGGGTCTAATGACTCCCAAATCCCATATATATACAACCATATATATATACAGTATACGCATATACACCATATATATATACACATACACACAAAATACCAATATACACATATACACCATATAAATATATATATATATATACATGTACACACACTACCAATCAACAGGAACATTAGAAATAAAGAAGTATAACAATATTTCATCCAGGGTGCAGCACATAAGTCTATTTGCTTCTCATGAGAATGATGGCATTTCAAACCTATGTGGATAACCCATTAAACTCCACACATGGTTTATTTTAAGACTTTTTACCTTCTCAATATCCAACATTAATTTGTGGCAAATACCGCTATCTACATCTTTCCGAAACTGTTCTTTTACTCTGCAGCCCTGGCTAGGACAAGAATAACTCGCTCATGAAGTACAGCTGTCTCCCTGAAGATATTTTATAATACAGTTTGCAGTTCCTGTAGATGCTGTCTTTGATTCAGAGTTATGGGAAAACAAGGCAGACAATGATTATTGGATACTCACAAGAACTGTTGCTGGTGAGGAGATGACACAGATGTCTCAATTTTCATCAATGTTCACACACTTCAAGACAATCCCCTTTATTTATGTAAGTGATCACAAATTGGCTGCAAGATTTAAATCAGTTTGCATTTAGCTCAGCATCCTATGGAACCAAACCTTGGGCAAACCAAATTTGACAAACTGAACTTCAACAAAGCCTGAGAAAAATATACAGTTGTATAAAAGGGAAGAACAAGTGGGAGGGAAGGGGAGAGAGAGAGACCCAGAGAAACCAGCCTGGTTCACTCATGGAGCAGGCAGAGCTCAGAGAATTTGCTCCAGTGAAAGCTGATGAAAATCTGATTCAGCTCACTCCGTTACTCAGAGAGTGACTTGTTCCTCCATATGCTCTGTAAAAAAAGAACTCCTCATGTCAGTAACATGTGGAGAGAGCAAATATTTCTCAATTGTGAATGATTCATTGACTTAATAAGAATCTGGCCTAAGCATCTGATATATATTTAAAATTCCATCTATTTCCTAAAAAATAGTCCTTATTTTTTTGAGAGATCAAAACCAAACGATAACAGTAAAAAAAGGCAATAGGATAGTCTTTTTTGATGCCATTTGTGATCGGGGGAAAAGCTGTTTATGGTTGGTGTGGACCAGATTGGGAGCAATTCTTTGCTAAAACCCTTCAGCTGCTCCTTTTTCGAGCAGAAGAAACTGAACACGATGCACCTAACTTTGGGCAGTGTGTGACCAGCGATGCTACGGGGGTCTGCTTCAGCAGGGGAGGTGGTGACAACATTCCTGTGCAGAGGGCTATTCCCAAAGGCAATTAGTGACTCAGCCTGCCAGGAGCACACCCACTCCAGGAGGTGGCTCCAGCTCCAAGTCACACCCTTCGCCACTGGTCCCTATCAGATGACTTTTGCCACGCACGGAAACTGGCATAAGTTACAGATCAATTTATCACTTCGGTGCTGGATCAAGCACCAGCCCTCCAGGTCACTGTGGCTCCAGCCACACATGAATCAACATTTAATATGGCATTAAAATTCTCTTGAGATTGCTTTTAACTTTTGCGCAGTGTGTGTTTAGGATTACAGAGTGAGGGTTCTCCTGTGCAGCATTTAGTAGGCTGGTTTGAGCTGCGTGTCCAGAGAGACATTCCTCCTCTTCTGGATGATCCAGAACACAACAGTTTGTCTCCCTGCATGCATTTCGCCTCTCTCTTCTATCTAGAAACAAAGCAGCCTGAGCACAGGGATGCACAAAACATCCCTCTGTGGTGTGCAGTATGGCCAGGATATGAAAGACCATGACAAAAGGGCAACTTGTTATCATTCACTCCTCCAGCATTTTAACTTTTCCTTCCCTGTTTTTGCTGGATGAAGCTTTTCCATCATAGCAGGGCCGACTCTGGGTGTCTGGGCTAGATTTAAAGTTCAGTGAGGTTCTTTATTTTCCAGGAAACATTCTTCCTTCCTCTCCTTCCATGATTGTTCCCACAGGTTTTAGTTTCTTGTTGTTGGGATTTTTTTTCTCCCTTTCTGGGTTTGACCTTTGTCCAGTTGCTTTTAAAACAAGAGTCTTGAGGGTCTCACAGCCGGTTTCAACACAGTTGTGCTTCCAGTCCGAAAGGGGACTTAGCTGGGCAGATTGCAAGTCTCAGAGCTGGAAGCTTGGACTCAAACCCTGCCCGGTCACCTTACTCCACGCAGAGATTTACACCTCCCAACAGACTGCACAGGGGCTGCTGCTCTCATTAACTCAAACAGCTCATTCCTGCCCCTGCCTACCACGAACGAGGATGGCTACAAGAAATTTAAGGCAGCATATTGAAGCAGGAATACCTTCCTTTGAGGCTTTTCATTAAAACTACATATATATATGTATATATGTATATGTGTGTGTGTGTATAAAATAATGTAGAAAGAATATAGAAACAAAACCCATTGTCTTCCTTCATCACTTCCCACATGAGTCTCTTCTCCACAACCAGGTTAAGTACTCACCACCTAGCAAAATTGAAGACATTTATTCTGAGCTGCCTAGTACCACTGTATAGGCAGAGAAGACAAGACCTAGGGCAGTGCAATTTGATCTAAACCCTCTGCATCTTTTCTGTGTTTCCAGCACAGTTTGTTTGGCTGAGGACTGCTCCTGCCCTTCTTTCCTAAGGATCCCTCAAACTAGGTGAGTACTATAACGAATATTGCCCTCCCTGCTGCTGGCTTGGTCACCTGTCTTTGCCAATCTAATACTGCATGTACCAAACACTTAAACACGCATTAGGTTTTCTAAGCTGCTTATCTTGGAAGGCTCATCCAGAATCTCACAGCTCAAACGGTGGGAATTTCCTCTTAAACCTGCAGCCTATATTCTTAAATCTACAGTTAGTGGTTCTCTGTACTATTTTACACTCATGTATATTCCTTAGAGTCACTGTCCTTCCGTTCCAGTTCCTCTTCTTTGCACCTTTTCCATTCTGTAGCTGGTTTGTCCTCTCTTACAGGACAGAGTTTCCAGCTTCCTGGTTGTTCTGCTAGCCCTGTGCTGCACTTACTTTCAGCATGGTCTGTTTTCCTTTTTCCACTTCTTCCTACAAAGGCAGCTGCCCAGAGCCATTTGCAGCATTTCACACAAGGTCTCTCCTCAGCACCTGGCTCAGCAGCACGGCTACAATGCTCCCCTCTTCCCTGGAAAGGGTTGCACTGACACTGCATCCAACTTACACTTCCTGTGACTCACTACAGCACCCTGGTTTTCACCTTCTCTGAACCCTCCGGCTCCAGTTCATTGCCAAAATGTTTGTTATTTCCCCCTAAATACTATGAGATCTTATCT
Organism: Pachycephala philippinensis; assembly: GCA_013397055.1. NCBI lineage: Eukaryota > Metazoa > Chordata > Aves > Passeriformes > Pachycephala > Pachycephala philippinensis. Next base: position 93,527 of record VWZT01015722.1, on the reverse strand, counting down.
TCTGCAGCATTACTTTTCACACCTATTCTGCTACTGTGATTATTCCATTCTCCTTGTGGAGATCCAAATTCCACTCTTTATGTAAAATGCTTCCCAACTCCAGGTCATCAGCATACTCCTACACTGACACTTGGTGAAAATATTAATGCAACTTAGTTGCCAAGTTTAATTTTATGAAACTCTGCCAAGAAAACTCCCTCAAATCTACTATTTCTTTTTACCAGGTAAGTCACTTGAATTTGTTGTCTGTTAACCACACATTGAATTCCCAATTTCAGTAGTTTGAATCAGAGTTCAAATAAAAATCATGACAAGTAATTTAACCTGTGAGTTTTTCTTAGCTTTGTGGGACAGAAATGGAGATTAGAAATCTTTTTCCTATAACTCTTCCATTGGTGCTACGTGTGCTAGCTCTGCCTTCATTAACCAAAGCAAAAGGAACGGGCACTCTTCATTCAAGCTAGCTGTGGCAAAAATTCATGTTAAAAAATGACGAAACTTGTAAGTCTTTATGAGCTAGTGGGTTTTAAGTTCTAATAACCCATTTCCCACAGACTTCAATTCAATCTGCTGCAGCATCCCTTACTTGGCTAGACTCTCCTTGGAGCTGATGCTGCATTAACTCTCCTCTCCTGGCAGTGAGGAGAAGACCTCAGACCAGCAATGTCAAACCAAGGTTCTCCAAGTCTTTCACACAGCCTTTCTGCCACGTTTGGTCCATGACTGTTTCTGCTTCCCTCTCTAAAGAATCCCTTAAATACAAGCGACATGAATTGCTTTGCCAGGTGCCTGATACAATTTCTCTTGGGAGAAACTCAAGTTGATGTTAATCACACGTGACAGTGGGAGATCACAAGTGTATTTCCTCCAGGGATAAAAAAATAGAAATCATCCTGACTTTCCTCTTCTACCCTCATATAAAGCTGGTTATATGGAAGAGAGTACCCCATAAGTCTCTTACCTACCGAAATATTTCATTCAATACTCCTTCTGAATCAAATTGCTCTAGATTTGTGACTCTACAGCTATGAATTGTCCATGTTTCCTTCATTCCCAAAGAGGCTCATGGGTTTGTAGACAGCTTACTGACCAAATACAGCAAGAAAAATCTTATTTCCATCTCTTTGGATCAGATCAAATGCTGGAGAGTAATATAGAAGAATAGGGGAAAAAAACCCAACCCAAGTGGTAGGAAAGAACAAGAAGCTGCAGCAGCTGAGGACAAAACTCCTAGGCAGGACTTACCCAACGTGACCACAAACAATTCTGTTAAACTTATAAAATCTGTGTGAATGCCAGGCAAGGCAAAGACACACACAACCTTTCAATGAACTCATTGGCACCATTCCACTTCCCTGGTAACCCACCACACAGCCCATGTTTCAAGCTCCTAGTCCTTTATCACAGCAATCTAGGGGACCACGGTGCTCAGACCCTTCTCCCTTCCTCCTGGTTTTTCCAGCCAGGAGCAGCCACTGAAGATGGGCACATGCGCTCCCTGCTGCCAATATCCATTAACAAGGACTCAACATGCTTGCAGATCTAGGAAAATCGGGCTCACTGAACTTCAGCGAGCTCAGCATCCTTTTTGGGGGTGCCCAGTGCCTTTGAAGATCAGGCCCTCGGGTACTCGGTACCTGAAGACATGAATAGACCTTTCTCTCTGCCTTCGCTGGAGACACTGGCAGCATTGTTAAAGCACAAGAACAACCGAGTCTAAACTGGCTGAAAATTTGGCTGGCCTTTTTGCTTCAGCATGATCAAATGGCAGCATTGCTCACCGAGTGTGAAGGGCATGAAAGGATTAGCCGCCCTCCCCCAGCAAGCAGGTGAGCTGAAATCCTTTCCAATTCACTACATGTCAGTTTACAAGTAAAACATAAGGTATAAATGCAGCTATTGTTAAGGTGAAGCAGCCATCCTGGCTGGGGAGTTAGATTAGCAATTTACCCTTTGTAAAAGGATTAGCACAGCCCTATTGTTTCAGTGTTTATTTATCAATTTGCATTTTTAAAAGGGGGCATATATCTGACAAGGGCCCACGTTCTCCATGTACCCCGGGCCACACCGTTTCCTTCCAACTCCCCATTGACAGAACCTAACAGAGCATTTTGTAGACCAGAAACCGAGGAGGAACCAAAACTTTGGCGCTGCTGCTGCTCACACAGCATTTTGTTGGGCCAGCCGGCATTCCTCCATCTTTCAGCTGAGAGCAACTGCTGGGTGCTGCCAGCCACGCAGATCAAACACCAGAACTGGCTTCCCACTTCTCCTCGGAGACCTGAGCTGAATGCAAAGGTATTTACAACCCATTCACCACAGTATCTACGGACATGGAAACCCGTGCCAGGTTCTTCCCTCATATGGATTGCAGGCACCAAAACAAGGAAGCACCTCTGTAATAAGCACTGATTCCACACTTGCGGTCTTCAAAGCCCCTCAAATAATTCCTATAGCTTCCACTGGGCTCACAAAAGCCGGTTTTTTTCACCGACAAGGGCAGTAAAGTAATTACTCAGTCCATTAAGCACAGGGGTTAGCATCAAACATCAGTTCTTGGCATCCCAACATCTCCAATGGGTCCTCAGCTTCAGTTGTGTTGGGGGCTTACAGAGTCTTTGGGAGCCTTGTAAATAAGCCTTTATTGCTACTAGGACTGGTTCAGTCTCCATGTGCCGCAGGGACGCCTCGCTGGAGTTCAAGTTGAGGGAAGAGGTTTCACACAGAGCTGTTCACAGCACTGGAGAGGGGGAACGCTGCTCACCCAGCCAGCTCCACCAGGAGCACAGGCTGGCCATTTGGCAGACAACAGCTGCTCCCTCGGATTAGGTAAAAATTCCTTCGTTAGAGGGAACAGGGATGTTTTGGAAGGTAAGTGAGAGAGCAGATTTTTTAATTAAAGTGACGCCAGTGCATTTGCGCTCTGGTGCAGCCCCACCCCCCGCTTTTCCATAAGACGGCGATTTAGGAAGCTATTCTTTTAGACCATAAAAACAGTTTGGAAGACGAACAAGCATCCAGCTGTGCTAAATTATTTTCCTGCTCCCTCAGGACCCAGCAGCAAACTACAGCATGTATTTTACAGGCGTATGATTTATTTATATGGACTAACATACAGGTATTGATTTTGACCTGTAAACCCCCTCTGTGGCTGGGGGCCTACACATCCCAAAGCCTTCTCCCAGCCCGGGCTCCACCGCCACAGCTGTGCACGAGCAGGATCTCCACTTGTGAGAGCGGGAGAAGAAACCACAGGGTGTTCTCTGGCTTTTTGTAACTCCTTCCACACATCCATTTCTTTTTCTTTTCCCAAACAATTCCAGTTTGTTGATCAAGCATCTCACACAGGCAATTCATTTTTCCTGGTCATGGGGGAAATGAGGAGGCTCCAGTGGAAGCTGTTAAGAGCTTAAAATATGCTCTGTGCTGCTGGCTTATTGCAGATACTCTGATTCATGGTCGAAGAGAGATGCCACAAGTGGACTCGATTAAGGACATGAATTTAGGAATCATCAAGGAGTACATAAGGCAAACAACAGATACTCTGCCCTGAGGATCATGTGCAAATGTAAAATAAAATACACACAAAAGGAAGGGAGAGAATGTCAGGGACAGACCCTGTCCCACAGAGCTTACAATTTACATTTAGATTAGCACAAGTAGAAGCAACATTGCAGGGAAGGTGGGTAAGGGTTACAACAACAAAACTTTGCGGCTGGCCTGCACTGTAATTTCACTAATTAGAAAAAATGAAGTTTCTAGTTAATAAATCAGTGCTATTGACATTTCCATGAATTTGAGGGAGGTACACAAATACCTGTGGGATAAACTCTTTGATTGGATTTAGACATTCTACTCTCTAGAGTAATGGTTTTAAATCATCAGCCTTTGAGGTCTGCTTTGAAGATAAATGAAAGGTACCTCAAGAAGAAACAAGCCTATTTCCTAAACTTACGTTCATTGTATGTCCCTGAGTAATGCTGGTGGGCACGATAGAACAAATCACATGATATTGTAAGCAATTGCTCCATAATGACAGATGGAGAGACGATTTCTTGCTCTTTTTACTCAACTGAGAAAATCAATTACCACATCCTCATGGACAGGGGCTGGCAGCCTCCCAGTGTGTGGAGCTACTGACCTCTCCATAGGAGCTGGATTAACCAAGCTGACCACTGGTGAGCATTCAGGTACCTGTAAACACTGACCTACACACAGATGCCTCAGCTTGAGGGCGAGTCTTCTCAACAGACCTGCAGAGGCCTCAGTCATCTCTTAGACTGGACTAGCGTGTCTGTTAGAAAGAAATATCTAATCATTCCTCAGCACAGCACCAGCCCACAGACATTCATCAATCACCAGGTGCCATGGCTACGGCACAACACACTGCAGCAAAGCCATGGCACCGCTGGCACCATCGCCGTCCTTTATCGGCGCTGCACACACCACCTCCCTTCATGAGGCAGCAGCGTGCTCGGGGAAGGCGGTGGCACTGGCAAACACGATTATTCATGGCTCTTCCCATGACAGGGCCCTCTCCTGTTCCTGATTGACCAAGGTTCCCCTCTCAGCATGGACACACAGAAGTGACTGTGACTCTCTGATACTTCTTGACACGCCTCCAAAGGCTGGTGATAGCAGCCCAAGATCTGTGAAGACAACTGCTGATGCCAAGAACTGTAGTTTTTGTTCAGCTCAGTGTCTAAGGTTGGAGAGTATCTGCCAGGCATGGCTGAAACGAGAACTGTGTGGATACAAATAAATATATTGCCTGATCCAAACAAGAGTAGAAAAGTCAATTACTCTGCACTGAGAAAGCTTTCACATTCAGCTGGCTAAAAACAGACCAGGGATCTCTTGGTATTGTTAATATTTGAACCACTTTATTTTTCTCTGCTGGAGTATCCCTGGATTTTCAGCCTAATATTCTGTTGTCATGAGCTTTCTGGATTTAAATAAGGAAACAGAAATCAACATACATTTGAAGCCAGACAAGATTTTGGATGGCAACCATGTTCTGGGAATTTAGCATGTAAGCACACGTGTCAGGGGTGAGACTTCAGCACAGAAACTGGAAACGCTTCCGAAGGTACCTTTCATTGCCATGCTTCAGATTCCCCTTCTTCACCCTGCCAAAAGCACTCACTGAGTTTGAAGGTGGTTTCCTGAACCCAGTGACTGGCTGCTATCATGACACTTTCTATCTTAGCTCCAGGAGCATCAAAAGGCAAATCAGTTATGATTTTAGAGTCAACTGTTGTAAGTCAAACAAAGGTTTAACAACAAATTCTAGTTTTAACGCAAGATTCAAAAAATACTGTACTACTGGATGACTACAGAGTATTCCATGGTCAAGGCTAAATGGACACCACTGCACCAGGCAAATATTCTAGAGTGTACCATGACTACTGTTCAAATGCAAACAGATAGAGTGAATTGATAAGGTAGAGGTCAACAAGTGGTTCTGATATAAAACATTTCAAAAAAAAGCAGGCCCAGATCATGGTACAGTAACCTTTATTGCAGAGATCAGTAGGCCAGCACAGCTATTCGTAAGTACTGTACATACACAAGTGCCTCATGCTTATGCCAGCCTGCACAGGGCTAAAATGGAAGCATATAACCAATTAGTGTTAATAGGCAAACAATCATTAGAAGTGTTAACAAGTGATGGTGGAGAGGCTCTGTTTTTCATTTTATTACTGATCTCTAGTAAGTGTTATTATCCTCATAGAATAACATTCTATTATGAAATGCACATGCACAGCATTAAAGCCTTTGATAGACCAATGCTTGCCAGTGGCAGCAAAATTGTAAACAAAGTGAAAGAATCGTTTCTGAAATGCCAACAGCCATTAGTATTCACAAAGTTTAGAGGATGCAGAGAGCCAATATGCTAAAGTGTAAATAATAGGAATTTACTATGACCTGGGGATCTACGGAATCAATTGAATATTTAGTTTCATCCCATTTTTCAAAAGAGCCTAAACATACATGCTTAATCTCAACTGATTTGTGCCTGAACTAGGGTCTTGAGTCTGTTACATATTTTCAAATCTTTTTGGCCAATAGAGTCCCCTAACATTTTTCTTTTATAACACAGCAAGCAGCTGCAACTATTCATATTTCATTATGGTTTTGTATTTCTGTTTTGTTTTAAAACAAATTTTACTTAACCAACAAAAATGCAACTGAGCAACTTCTGCTCACTGTAGAAATAAGACTTTTTCTGAAGACTGGCAGAATTTGGCATGACATCAGATACAATTAAGACAATGTATTTATTTTAAATTTTAGCTAGGAGGACATGGGTTGAGGAGACAAAAGGCCACCTTGAAATGAAGAAATTTACAGGACAAGACAGACTTTGCCTACTTTCTATTAATGTTTACAGACAGATGACCTGAACATTATGGATGCATTTTATATGACTACCTACTTATTGCAACAGTTTCTTCAGCTTTGACATACAACCAGAACAGTAAGTCAAGGCTTACATTCCTGTGTTGGAAATCTGCAGTCTCCATCCATCACGAAAACTCACAATGGGAACTCAACGTACAACATCCTGTATCATAACTGAGTAGCACCAAGCCCCTCCCAAGCCACCTTCAGCACCAACACAGCATAGCAGGGAAGTGCACACAAGTCACTTTACTGCCCTGCATAGGCTACATTTAGGAAACTTTACTGAACTATTAAATAAGCAATTATGACGACGTAAGATATTAAATACAGATAGGGTTGTGTCAACCAAGCTACTAGTTTTGGGCTTTGGGCTTTTTTAATTCTTCCCTGCAGAAGTACTAGCAGTATTCAAGTAAGCATTATGCCTTCCCTTCCAACACGTACCTCTTTCTTCAGATGATACCTAAAATTCAGGGAAGAAAGAAAAAAAGAAAATGTAATACAGCAAAGTCCTACTGGGGAATAGGGTTTTAATGAACACACAAAGCAACTAGGTGACATCTTTATCAGCCCTCATAAACCTTGATTGAATACACAGTGATAAGGCCTGTTTAAACTGTCATCCTCACGATAACACAGGCAGAGACAACGCGGGCCTTAGCAACGAGCTGTGCGAGGGAGGCCCTTCCCGAAGAGCAGGCACCGCTGGGCAGTGTCTGTCCTGGGAACAGCGCAGAGCCTGCACGGCTTCCCTGGGCTGTGCTCGCTGCGAGGCAGAGGGCTGAGGGCTGGCCACGAGGGTACAACCACATCTTCCCCCAGCACTGGCTTGGAAGAGCATCCGCGTCAGAGCTCATCTGGCTTTGGGGATGGCCAGCTCTCTGAGGAAGACGGGTGCTTTGAGTCAGAGCGACCTTCAGCATTTAGGTCTGCAAACACCAAGAATTCCATATAAGTGGTTTTGAAAGAATTCAAGGAAAGGCTTTTTGGGGTTCTTTGGTGGTTTTTTTTGGTTGTTTTGTTGTTGGGTTTTTTTAAACCACCATCATCTGTGACATGCATAACATTCAGCACTAGGAAGCAAGTCAGTATTTGGGGCCAGCATGGCTATGGAAGTTGCCAGTGACGTAAATTCTATCAGAAGATTGGCCTTGGCCATCTAGGATACTTAATTTTTTTTTTTTTTTTTAAGTAAGTATTTCAAACCCTTAAGCATCTCCAAGAAACATCTACGCAAATTGCCAAGTTAATAAGTTAGGATTTAATAAAGAAAATAAAACATACACTTGAACTTTTATTCGTTCTCCCTAAAATCGTTCTTCCCTCACTGCAATGCTTGCAGTGACACCCACTGGCTGTGGGAGGTGGAGTTTCAGAGAGCACTTACTAAAATGCTTCAGTACACTGACAAGATCACAGAGACAGAACCTCCGAGAAATGTTGCCACCCAAAAGCTGGCATTTTGTCAGCTCACTTGAAGTTATAACTCAGTATCTGTATTGAATGCAGCTCTTTCTCATTAACAGCTTTAATGAGGAAATAATGATCAAGCAGTTACTTGTTAAGTATAATAAAATACATATTTGTATATAATTACTAGTTAATTAATAACTCCCATTGCTTGGGTGGTGGAAGATATTAGTTCATTTTATGCCTATTTGCTCTGTGGCAAGACTGAAGTAGCACTAGTACCAGGTTTCAGTTTTTCATCAGGAAAACACTGAACTGAGCTGGTACACCACTGTGTGACTGGCTGGCAGGGGAGGCATCTTACCTACTCAGGAACTCATTAAGGCTCTTTTCTAGGATTCCCTGCATACACCAGCAGATTTCTTTTCATACCCCCAAGCAGTAATTTCTCATTTCACACTTGAGAAAAAGAGGAAACACAAAACTAAGTGCCTTGTGTAAAGACTCACAGGAAAACCACGGAAACCAAATCTAACAAATCACAATTTAATGGCCTCAGTCAGAGGACAACTTGTTTCTTCAATGGTATTAGAGAAACTTCTCTATAATACACATAGGTTCTCAATGTTTAAACAAAATTATCCAAGTTTAAGCTGAAACACAAACAAATCACTCCTGTTACACAAGGTATTTACCAGAAGAAAAGGCTAAGTTTTAATTTAACTACAACATGATGGCTTGGAACGGATAAAGGGAAATTTCAGAAATACTTGGAATAAAAAATTAGATAAAAAAAGAGAACTATTTTTTGCCTGCTCCATGGCATGAGCCAAGAGCAAATGGCTCCTGGCTGTGAAAGCGCAAGGTGTGTTTGCTCACTTACTCAGATTAAAAATATTTTAGTCACCCTTGTGTTATTTCCCTCATATACAGCCACTAATGTTCTCTCCGGAGAGTCAGAAGCAGAACTATTACATTCATGGAAAACACATTTATACAGGACTTCCCGCAGAGCTGAAAAAAAAAGTTATCCAATGCCTTCCCAGCCAAACTTCCTCCTGAAGTGAAAAATCCTTCCCTTTGATAAGAAAGCTGTGTCAGACCACATTTCTGTCCCTGACAAAAGAACCGCTCTCCCTTGGCTTGCTCCAGTTTTGGCAGCTGTGCTCAGCAGAACCAGGCTGCTCTTCCCAGCCAGTCACCACACTTAGCAGAGACACTTTATCTTTCCTGAACAATAAAACAAAAATGAACTATGCACAAGCAAGCAGTTACTGTGGGTAACACTGCCCACAGCTCCAAGGCAGGCAGTTCTCCTCTGGGTTAGAAATTCCATCAATAACGTAACACATCATTAAAGACCTCTCTGTCCTCCCCCCCCTCCCCCTTTTTTTTTTGCCTGTCCACATTCAAAGCTATCTAAGGAGATGTTCAATGCTGCACATACACAGTTTGCAGCAAAACAAGGTAGGCTTGTTAGCTTCCTTCGTTCCTTCCATATCAGGAGGATGCAAATTAATAAAGCACAGGGAAGAACACTTCTCACTCAAACATGGAAAGCTGGTGCCTTACAGATTCTCTTGTTTCTAATTCACTGACAGCCAATCCACAGATACACAAGCAAACTTGTTCTAGAGTTTTGGGCTAAGAGTACCAAGCACCACCCAATGCTCTGTGTCCAGGTTCCCTGGGGTACCTACTGACCTTGTCTCAGACCATCTACCCTTCTAGAAAAGCCAGATGTACCAACTCATGAAAAATATTATCATGGATGCAGTGCACTTCTGCTCTCACTGCTAGCTCCTATGGACACAGCACTGTGCCATGAGGATGCCTTAAGCTCTATCTACCATTCAGACACTGCAGGTCACACAGCATTTAGCATTGAGCTGTGACAGGGAAGAGCTTAACCTAGGATGCGCTAAGCACTTCCTTATCTTCCCTAGAAAAACCTGCCAGCTCCAAGCCATCTCTATTAATATTCCTATGAGCAGAGCTGGCTAGCCTAATGTTTAAATACCTGTACCTCATAAAACAATCTATCTTAGGCCAACAGGCTTAATTTTGTAGGAAAGGATGGGTCAAATGCAAGAATTCCAGACACACCAACGATGCCCCCATTGACTTCCTCTCAAAATTAAACGCCATGTGAAAAAAAGGCATCCCAACATTTGATAATTGAAGATGGTCAGAAAGAAAAAGATCAGAACAAATCAACATTAAAAATTCCTTTCCTTGTCCTGGAAAGTGACAGAGGTTAACACTAGCTCTCCTATAACCCACAACTGCACACTCATTCCCTTGGAAGGATGTTCTGGGGAGAGGTAGTGTGGTGGTCAGGAACAGACACATGGGATTATAGATTTGATTTTGGTGAATCCAGATGGCAAGCAGGAATTATGGCATCATTTTTAGCTAAATGAAAATTGACAAGAGAAATGAAAAACCAGACACAGTTCTCATCCAGTAGAGGGTGAGGGGAAAAAAAAAAAAAAAGCCAACCAACCAACCAAAAAAAAAGGTAACTCTTTTGAAACACTCCTGCTAGATGCTTTTTTTCTTTCCTGAGGACTATTTGACTATGTCCTCAAAGTTGAGAAACTCCTGCGAAAGCCAATGACTAACCTTTCCTGGAGTGCTCAACAACTGCTTGCCAAATCTTGGTGTCACCGTTTGATCCAGCACAGCAGATAAAGCCTAAAATTAAATGTCTGGTATCCCAATCTTGTTAATGAAGATATGCTTTTCAAATCTAATTCACTTCCATGCCACTTACCAATAAAGCAATGTCAGCTCAGGACAAGTAGATGCCCAGAGGGCTTGGCCCACTCAACCCTACTTGGCTGCAACACTTTAAAAGCATAAGTGGCTCCCAACTTCTGCTTGCTGCAGGGCAAGCACCTCACACAGCTCATTACTGAGCAGTTCATTTGCAGCAGCTCCTTTATGCTGCTGCCTGGGTGCAGACAGCCACAGTTCACAGTAAATCCTAGTCAAGATCACTGACTCCTTTACATCCTCTGTGTGTGCCATGGGAAGAGAGCTGTGTTAAACAGAACAGCAGATCCACAACTTTTGCACCAGGGACTGGCTTGTAATTCCCACACCTTTCTTCTCCAGGTGTGGAATAGTTTCAGTATAGGTGTAAGACATATTACTCCACAGAGATTTGGTGTGGAGGGACCTATCCAGGGTAGTGGGACATGCAGGACATGGCAGGGTTACAGCAGGACTCAATGTATCCATGCTGTAAGTTCTCCAGAGAGGGTACAGAAGAATTTGAAACTCTGCTTTAGTAGATCACTCTTCTCTCAGTCAAATTTGCCACCTGAGTTTCTCACCTCACACACTCAGAAAACTAGGTCTATGACTGTATTTTAGCTTTAGGTTTCCCCATGCCCTTACTCTAACACACTTTTCTGTCTCAACAAAAAAGTGTGGTGCTTTCAGACCCTATGTTCTCCACATGAAATGGTGGGAGAACGCAGCTTCAGAGGACAACAACGATATGAAGACCACCTCAGCCTTACATAGAATCAGAATCACCTGACAAAAACCCAAGATCATTATAAATTAGGTGTTTTAAGTGCCACGTGCTATAGATCAGGAAAATAGTCAAAAAACTTGAGCATGATGCTTTGAATTGTATGGCTATATCCCAAATAGCTTAACTACAGGCTTATGTTAGGAAAAGCAGCCTTGTCTAGATAAACCTGAAGTTAACCTTTATTTTACAGGTCTCATGACAGAAGAAGAAGAGAGGAAGAATAATAGTATTGTATTTCGAAGCCAACAATCTCTGGCCATTGGGAAGTGAATGCGGTGTAATTGCTATTAATTTTATATAGCTTTCATACAGAATATCATAATCCTTACAACTGTAAGGTATATACACAGTAGAGGCTATGAAATCTTAGTAGAAAAGTATTACTTGGAACATGGTTTCAGATCTACTTTATTCAAAGAGGTGGAATTTTTCTCCTAATGCTTTATGGAGGCAGCAAGAAGTCCAAAATCAGACCCCTCCTCTTTGCAAGCAATCTTACTGAACTTCCTCCACGCAACATAAGTGTGCAAGACATTCTAGATACAAGTTTCTGTCTTCTAGTTGTCTGTAAGTTTCTTTGAAAAGAAACCCTTAAGCTGTCCTCAAAAAACAAACCCAGGATACAGTAAGAATGAAAATTACAGGTGGCCTATAGGACAAAAAGACACCACCAAAACCAAACAACCGTGAAACATTTACTTGTTTCTAAATTTCCTCATGTGGTTGAGACCAGAGGTGACTAGACCAAAAGAAGGGCCCCTATCCTTTCCTCAGGTGGTAGCCAAAACTCCTTCCTATGCCACCAATGGAGAGAAATAAGGGATGTCAATAAATCAACGTGAAATTATGTCAAGATCAAATTCAGGAATTCCTCCTGTCAGTACATGAAATTAAGAGTGGAGTTAGGCACATGAGGACAGGGCCTCACCATGCTTATGCCAACCTCAAGTGTAAAGGAAAACGGGGACATTCAGAAGGGACATACAAGAAGGAAGGGACACAGTTCTGCTATCAAAAATACAAATGGACAAAGAATTGAAATGGAGGATTTATATAGTGGGGACAGAAGCACTGAGGACATGAAATACAAAAACCACAACAGATAGAACAGAGAGAATAACAAGAGTTGCAAACACAAAGGTAAGGAAGGCCCCTTGTTCAACAGACGTAAGAACCTGTGCCTGAATGACATTGACCATCTCAAGATTCCTAATTGTGAAACGTGACTTTGCTACAAGGGTTGGAAATTTCTGAAGGAATAGCTCTCTGGTCTGCTCAGCCTCTTCGTAGAAAGATGAGGAGTTACTTCTAACTTCTGGCCTTCAAGTAACTTGCGTGCTCAGGGAAGCCTTGAGAAGCTGGACATTCCTTCCACTGAGCAGCCTGATAGGCTTCGAAGCATATTTAACTATAAACTGTGTTACTACAGAGTGGAAAATATTAATCGGCTCTAGCCATCTAGGGAGACTGTGGTTATCATTAAGAATATGTGGGACACTCATACAAGAATTCTTTTCCCCTGCCCACTGGACAAGCTCTCTCATATAGTTTATCTGCTCCAACTGCATGCTTTTGAAAAAAAGCTTGACTAAATGAATACTTTCAACTAGAGCTAAAGGCAAACACTCCACTGGAACTTTGCCCTAATCAATAGCAGCAATGTTCATGTCACATGAGAGTCAGAGGATAGAATATGGTGCTTACTGAAGTCAGCAAATAACCTAATTATACTTAGCCTGCTTGAAGAAGGAGACAAGAGAGGTCTGGCCCACCCACCTATTAATGCAATCATCACTATCCTTATCCCTTGTTTGCTTTCTGCTTATACTGTAATAAAAACTTGTGCCAAATGGAGGGTGCTACTGACCCCTTGTGGAAGAAATACACACTTCAGGATGCGGTACCATCAGTAGGGAAATTGGCTCAGAATTAAGTTTGTCTCCTTACCTCCCACATATTTATTTTTAAGTAAAATTCAGTGAAACGGTGTTATAGTGTTGCAAGAGGTCACTATAGTCTCCCAAGTGTATTTTCACAATTTTAGGCAATTTTACAGAAATTAAGGTTTATTAGCTTCTCTAGGGCAGTCAAGTAAGTGTCAACAAATCCTAACAGTAATAGATATTGCACTGACTTTCCCATAACATAAAGTCTTGCACTGTTAAAGATGAAAGTTTATACACTGCAGCTGGCACAGTTCTCAATTTTTAATGTAATTCAAGCTATTTTAATCCATCATAGCATCAATCCCTAAAGATTTAAAAAAAAACCCACCATACTATCTCCTGGAAAGCAAGGATGTACTACTCTGCTGAAAAGGGAACAAACTGTTTAAAACCCTGAAGTATTTTCCGGCCAAAACCTTTTCATAAGTATCAAAAAAAGTTGATATGATTCATTCTTGAAAGTAAAAGCTTTCCAATGCATGTCATTGTCATGAGCAGGGCTGCACAAAGCGCAACAAGAACTTCAACAATTTTGTTTCTGACAACTTATATTTCCTTTCCTTATGGTGGAAAACCAAGTCTGAAAAGGAAGGCTAATGCTTTTTTATTCCAATACTACCGCTAATCTTTACTCCCTAAATGAAACAGAGTACACCCATGAAGAACCACCGTCTGCATTTAATTCATGTAAAATCCACATGAAATCTCCATGCACTTTCACCATTACCATCAAAAAGAGATGACTGTATATGGGATATAGCTGGAATGAGTTAGAACAGCAAAGTGCATTATACAGAAATTAACTGCATTACACAGTATTTATATTACAAAGTTATTATAATTATTTATATTGTACAGTATGAATTAGCCTTCTCAAAATCTAAACCCATCAATACCAAACACCAGCAGAACCCGCAGCTTCCACTGCAATCAACAGCAGGGGCTGAAATCCTTGAGACCACAGAGATCAAGTCTTGAACCAATGCCAACACTGCTCCCATCATGTTCAATGAACATGTAAGGAAAAACAGCTTGTAAATCCCAAAGCAATGAACAAGAGGCTACTTCAAATGTATTTCAACAATTTGCATCAATTAATTTAAAATAAAGTTTTTTCAAAAGTATTTGAAAACACTGTTTTCATACAGACCAGTCATATAAACCAAGGCTGAAGACACTTGAAAAAATGAGAAAAAACTGAGAATGAGAGCAACAAACTTTTTATTCTGTCAGTTCCTTTTTTCACCTGTACACTAAGACAAATAAAAACACTAAGCCATATAAGTCTGGTTGGTTTTGTTGCCTTTGATTACACAGACTTTTTTTTTTTTACAAATGCATCCATTAAATTGAATCCTAAAAGTACAAACTATGATGCAGCATCTGTTGTCTCAGAATATGGAAGTTACTGTATCTGGCAGGAGATGTTTAAATGATCACATTCATGTAGCCAGATCTGTAAAGGCCATTCAATTACAAGTAAACACAGAGTCTAACGTACACTTAACAGCAACTCTGGTCAGTAGAACAGTACTATGAACTGCATATTTACAGGAAAATTTGCACATAATCCAGAGATAATTTTAAATCAACCTTTTTGTTGTTACAACATAATCCACCCTTTGAACTTCTACTGTGCTGCTTTAACAATGTTTGAGTACCTTGGAGATTCAGAGGCACATAGCACTTCTGATGCTTCCACAAACTCATTCTTCAGGAACATATTATAAAAGAAACAAGTTTTTTAAGAACTGCGGACTGCAAACTTTCTCAATAAAGTCTGGTGCGCTTTTTAAACCTTGTATGCCAACAAGTAACCAAGTTCGTAAATATTTTTTCAGGTATACAATTTTCTAATTCCACGGTGACATCTAACATCATTACAACTAAGAAGGAGGAAGACAAATGAGCCACCACCCCTTTTCCAATGTTGTGTGCAAAAAATCAGTATTAGTTCAGTCCAATTATACTTTTAAATCAAAGCTCTTGAAAAAGTCAGTATACATCTTATATGACAAGTTTTACTAACCATACAGTACATCAGCATTTCCTTTGAAAAGCTTAGACCTTGCTAAGCAGTTTTAAAGTAAGCAATTATATAATGCTATCTGCATACAGAAATACACTACATTCACACAGGCAACCTTAAATTTCTCCAATAAACAGTCATGTCAAAATCTACAGTTTACTGAAAATACAAAGTTAGTTTTAACAAAAGCAAAAATGTTCCTGTGATTCAGTAAAACCTGTTTTCTAACATGAATAATTTGCATTCATAAAGACACTAAGGTTGGGACAAATTAAGTATTTCCTAGAAGCTCAAAATGAGACATAGTTTTCTAACTATGAAATGGCATGCAAACATACTGATTTGTTGTCAGTTATTTCTCTCTCACTTATAAAAGATCTACTAGATCATAGTAAAGCAGGTACTTTTACATGTTTATACAAAGACCTCTCCCTCACACTAAAAATGTCACATACAGAAAATTTTCTCAGCTGTCTTTGACAAAAAAGCTGCTTCTGTAAATTTGAATATTATGCCTTTCAGACCCTCATGACCAGTGCAACAATTAAACAGCTTTCAGAAAGCTTAACAATACCTAAATTTGCCAATTTTCCTTTACAGGAAGTATATACAAGTTTATAAATCCACGGCAGGGACATTACAATTATATTAACATCAACTCATTAACTGGATTCAAAAGATACTTGCATTCTGTGAAGACCCTATGGCTGCTGCCCATTCAATAGTTCTATCAAGGCACTGTACAGTCATTAAATCTCTAGTATTCTCCAAGATGTGCTGAAGAATATTGTGAATGTGTTTAAGTTGTTAAAAAGCCCTGAGTCAGAACTTGCGTATTTACCACAGGCTTAGCTATAAAAATGGCACATACTAAAGCTTCTGCAGACAACAGCTTAGCTTTGTCAACACAAACGAGTTATGAAATGCACAAAAAGACAATCGGATGAATTCCAGCAACTTATGCAAGACAGGTATACAATGTACTTTGTGGCAAATCACACACTGCTGTTTTACACAATTTACACAGGAATTTTATAAAGTAAAAAACCTTCCCAATGGATTCAGACATCAAAACTGATGAAGCAAAAGAAAACTGATGTGTTCCCCATCCTTTCCCAAAGACAAAGAACAGCTAGAGAAGAATTCAGCACTTTGACAGAAAGGAGGTAGCACTGCTAAAGGTTAGACTGTAGTGTTGTTGGGGTTTGGTTTTTTTAAGTGAAAACTTGACCCATGCAGCACAAAGAACAGGATAGGCTCTTCGGTTCACCAGCTGCTACTGGAAGAGTAAAACTAAATTTCTGACAACTAGTTTTGTAGAGGAAGCTCAGATCACTAGCTAAAAGCAGCTTCTTCAAACTATTTAGTGTTTACACTAACTGCAATTAATACTGCTAAAAATAATTAGACATACATAAACCTTCATCTCTAGAAAATATCTACACAATAAGTACTTAATTATTTTTAAAAGACCATTTCACGCCTTTAAAAGAAGCTAATATACCAATTGTAAGACTACGCTAACAAGGCACAAATACTTGTGCAAATCTGCTATATCCTCACCCAGTCCAAGTTAAGAACTCCACCTTCTAATCAAACTTTCACGTTTACAAAGTAACTTGTTTACTATCTCACCAGTGTAGTTTTCAGTATTCGCTTCAGGAAAAAGGGATTTCTCCAAACCCCAACATACAAATACACAGTAATCCAGAAAATGGAAAGTCCAGATTTCGAGAAGTGCCATATGAGCTTGGGCCACAATAAGAGATGACACAAGTTTTGGGGGGAAAAAAAGGTCAAACACAGTTATTCAAAAGTTAACAATAGACAACTATTAAGCTTATTCTGTTAACCTCTTAGGTTGTCTTAACACTTTAAATCACTGTGTAGTGATATGACTGTTTATGTCTCGTAACGAATGGAAAAGAAAGCATTTTACTTAAACATCTGAGCATACCTCACACCGAACAATACATATTTTTAGGTGTCTTGTTACTTATTTCAAAATACAAATGGAGATATTCCATTCCATTTAATTTCAAAATTGCTATTAAATGCTGGGGGATAGACATAACAAACCTTACAATCCTTACATTCTACAATTTTACAGTAAATTAGAGATAAAAGCCTTACTGATTTTTCTAATTTTCACTTTGCTTAGGTGAAATTTAGACTTTAATCTTTTGCTGAAGACGGATGCAAAGTGATATTTCCTCAACTCTACTATTTGTTAGGATCCCCTTTGGCTCTCAAGTGAACTTCTCATCCTTCAAATATGTGCTATCCAATTAAACATTTGCACTCTGTGCATATTGTACAGATAACGACAGAATAAAGCGAACGAGCTTACTGGGTTCCTCAACACTAGTTCACCTTCTACATCTGAATGCAAAGAGAAGGTCTGAATATAAATATCTATTTCCATAAATGATACTGGATTTGCAAACATTTTTCCTCATTAAGTTTTTTGAAAGGCAAACTGTATCTCCACCTCCAGACAAGATATAGCTTTTCCACCTGTCAATAAGAGACCTATACAATAATTCAAGCATCTTGGTTAGCTTTTCTAGTTTTTCTAACTCAGTTGTTTTTCTTGGCACCGAAATAGCATCAAGCTGACATACTTTATTTTCAACTGGCACACAATGCTGTTGAATGAGTCCAATCACAAACTCCTATGCAGTCACACACATCTGCTTTGATTGCAGTACAGGAGCCTAAAGCTGCTCCTACAGCAACACCTTCAGTCATTGTCTCCGTTTCCATAGGACTCTGACGGTATTCAAGTACTGAGGGTGTTAAACAGTAACTTACATATTCTCTGTTTGAAAGGACAAGCCTAACACAGCACTTACCTATCTATGCTACAAGTATGTGCCTCCTGCAGACTACGAATACTTAACACTCAGCTCCAGTTTCCTACCCAGGATGCTTCAGATCTGTTCTAACTCAGCTGAATTATTCAACTGATGCTAAGTTGGAATACTTTCAAGTAACTCTGGCTTGTTTCAGCAAAAAAGAATTAGGAAAATGCAAACTGCTATATTGAGGTTTCAGTTTTGAGTTGCATTATCAATAAGAGATCCATCCTGCATCTATACTGACAAGTTTGCAGAGGTCCCATTGAGGAATTAAGAAGACAAAATATGTCTGCTGGAGACAAAGGAAAAATCTGATGTATGACAGGCTAAATGGGTCACCAAATGGCACATCCTATTATAGAAGTATTTCCAGGGGAAGCCTGACAAGAAACTGAAGCCTACTATGGAAAATCCAGCTGTAAAACATGCTACCAAAAAAAACCCCCAAAAACCTTAGGGACGTGCATATCAGCCAAATGAAAATTGCAATGAACACTCAGATGCACGTGGAGTTCAAGTGGAGTTAGCAAAATCCTGAACTGAAAAAAGGCCTTAAAACTTTCCAAAACTCCTTGAAATCTTGATATTTTAGAATAGGAACCAAGAAGCAAAAAAAGGGAAGGCTACTTCATTTGGCCAAGAATACAGATGCAGATTATCTGAGAACAGATGACCACTAGTATACAAAATAAAACAGACTACTACAGTGACTCCAGATTGCGATTGTATCCCATGAAAAAACACTAAAAATAATGAGGAACATTTGGAATGCTGGATGAGGATTAAAGATGGCTATTGTAAGGCTGTGTATTACATCACTCCATGGTGTTAAAAGCCACCCTACATACACTTTTCCAATATATCACTGTACTTGTTTCCTGGAAAACTTTATTCAGTGTTCAAATCTTATTGCTTAAAGGTTTGTCTATCTTGACAGTTTATTAGTAATAGTCTTCTGAGACGTTTGCCAATGATTGCACAATTCAGGCATATCAACATAAGCTTCAGAAGACAGACTGATTTATCCGAAAAGACCACAATTACATCTTTATCCTTGGATCTTTCCCTGAACTATCCTTTTGTCCACATTTTTGACATATGCAATGAGAATTCAATGATAAATTCATCTTAGCTGCAAGTAAGGCACCTAAGTGACTCCAGCATGGATTTTTTTATTGTTCTGCAAGAGCACGTCCAAATGAAGTCTGCACAATGGCAAACGGCTACATGAACTATGCACTCAGAAAACTGTTGAATCACTTAGGATTAAGCACAGATTCCTTTTAGCTACAAGAGATCCTTAAATCAGCTATTTTCTACCACCAAAAAAGATGAAAGGATGCATTTGTTTTCAAAATGTTAATAGTTTGCAGTCTCTGGCAGTAGCATTTATTTTGGGGGTCAGGAGCAGTTTTTTAACACATCAGTGACAGCAAACTCCTTCAGCCAAATTCAGCTCATCTAGGCACAGCTCAGAAAATTCACTGTTCTGTCAGCAATATCTTCATTTGCAGTATTTCTCAGTAATGCTCACTGATAAGTTCTGGTGTTAACACCCCGCTTAGATGAATCATCAATATTAAATATTCTCTTTTGCTGTTGACGCTGTTTGCCTGGAGACAATAAAACTCACTTAAAAAGAAAGGAAATCCTGCAGAATCTCACTTTTTTCTGAATTCACAGACCCACAATTTTTAAATGGCTCCGCATGTATATGTTTCTCCACAATTGATCAAATCCACTCATTTGAAAGGGGTAACTGACTGACTGCTCAAATGTTCTCTTTTCCACTCAAGTTAAAAGCAATTCCATACAAAGTCAAGTAATTAGCAGAATTATGAAGCTCACTGTTTAAGTTACTTAGCTTGAACCTGTCAGACTAAAGTGCAGTTTTGGAAACACAATGTTTCTAAAACAGATTTTTCTTTTTCCTGTTTCCTACCCAACCCATCCTCAGGAACAAAGGGCATGACAAAATCAGAATTACCTTAACATTGTATTCTGAGGCCTGACCTTATGGGAATAGTATATTTATTACTACTGTGTATATATTTTGTATTGATTTTTCATGACTGTGTATTTCAAGACAGAAATTACTGTGAATCAGAACTGTCACAGGAAATGTCGACACTCTCCATAAAAGCCTAAAGCAAAAAAAAATCCTAAATATTTATGTTTGGTAGTAACTGACAATATAAAAAAAATTCCCTTACAGCACTTGACATCTGATACATACATGATACACATGAACAAAACCAAAATAAGATTGTCCCTTTAAACTTTAAGGGGAAGAAGAAGACAGAAAGAAAATAAAAAAAAGACTGCTTTAAATTAGCATTAGGCTTAGATGTTTCTTAAGAGTAAAGCTACAAGCTGACTGTTCAAATACTGTTTCTTTTATTTGGTGTGTTCACAGTCTTTAAACAATTACTACGTAATGAACCTGTGCTACAGTATTAGAAATGTTTTCATTAGAACCCTTCACTGCCTTTCAGACTTACAGAGATTTAAACCATCAACATGTCCTTACTCTTTCACAACCTAGTAAAAGACACTGGCCCCTGTTCAATACAAAAGGATCCTCCGTTCGATTGCCTTGCGGCATATGGGGCACTCGCTCATTCGGTCTCCACAAAGCTGACACGTTCCATGGCCACACAGAAAGATCATGTTCTTCAGGCGGTCCAGACAGACAGGACACATAGTCTGGAAAAGATTTTGACAGGTTACACAGTCAGTGGTAGTAGTTATACAGTACCGAATATGCAACATATTAATTGTTGAAATTTAACAAGTATGTCATCCTAAGCATAGCAGATCATTGCCATAGCATAACCCAGCCGCTAAGCTAAACTGGGGTTTCTTTAAATCCAATTTTTACTCCACATTGACTTTCAATATATAGGCTTTTCCTACTCCATCATGACACAAGCAACTATGTAGATCTTTTCTAAATATGATTCCTTTAATTAAAGCAATCTAGTTGTAGGCTGACATGATATTTTTAATATCATTACCCAAGTTCGCAAAATTAAAATATTCTTCAGGAACATTCTCCTTTATGTCATGTAATATTCCAGGGAACAAAACACAAACAGCTTGACGTATGCAATGCTTGGGTAATGATTTACAAATTTCTTCTCAGGCCATTCTAGCCATTCATATACTTACCTCTAAACACTAAGCACTCAACACCCACAGAAGGAATAAAAATGTTGTATAACCAATACGATATGTAAAAAATTAGTACTTTGTTTGTGGAAGTTATCTAGATTTTCAACCAAAAGAACACCTCAAGTTTCAAATAAAGAACAGTTTAGTAAATCTGTAATCTTAACTCGTAACAGCAGCACAGCAAACTTTTAAAATCAGTTTTAATTGCTGAACGTAAAGTGATAGCCAATGCCCAAAAAAGATCTTTTTAAGTTCTTCAATGGCAAAATTCATTTTGTACCAAGCCACTAAGGAACAATGTCCTTCACCTCTTGTCATGTGCAGAAATTGAAGTTTTCATAAGGCATGTTCCTTCACCATAAACATATTGCAGCCATATTAGGATTTAATTTATAACAGTTTATCAAATGTTAGTAAATGAACAGATGTTACAACAGATGAAAATTGTTAAGATCACTCTATAGCAGACCAAATCAAATCTAAGGTGTCCTCAGAACTGAGACATACTACATATATCTAACAATTATAAATGTTGATCTCATACATAATATGAAATACTGACAAGGCTCATATTTCAAATAAAAATTCATTTTATCACCATCTTGCACCTGTGACTTGTTTTTGTATTCATCATTGGGGCTTTACTTCAATTTGTTCATTGCATGAGAGAGAAACCATACCAATGTACCCTATTCAGAATAACCCTAAAGCACATATTCTATGAAATCAATAAGCATTACTTTCTAGGGTAGATAGCTTAATTGAAGAATAAAAAAATTCACCATAATTCTGCTTAAGAGTTTAAATTGGCATGGAATCTGGCCAAATTACTATTTTAATCTCCAGGATACCAGTATAATGTGCTAGCCGGAAAATAAAACTTTCAGGTAAAACCTTAAGTCAATTCAAGTTTAAAAATAACCCTGAAGGGGGCTGTGCTCCAGCTTTGCAAGAATTTCCATAGTACTGTAACAAAACATTCTCTAACTAAAAATTTACAGAAGACTGTCTGTCATTTTTCCATTCACACTAAGTCACCACCTTCACGTCCCACTCATCAATGGGACCTTTAGAGTATTCTTCCTTCAGTAACTCACAGACTTCAGACATCAGTGAAACAGCTCTTTCCAATGCAATGAATATACAGCTGTGCGACAAGTATCTATAACTTGACAGCATTGGCACGATGACCTTTCACAAAGGACTGACAAAGCAAACACTAATCTCATCTTTGGGAAAATCCCCGAAGTGTAGCCTTTATTCTATGTTTTAGCTAATTATTTGCTTTTCTGTCTAAATGTAATGTCAGATTTACTGAAGTTAAAAGAGTCTGTTTCTCTCCAAATACTACACCATCATTTAAAAATGAAAACATCCATTAAGGGACTCAAAAATAAAAAAAATAAAATCTGTTGAAACACCATTACTTTGAACTGTTTCATTCAGTAAAGCACAGAAATCCCAACATTTTCACTTTATAGATATGCAGTATTAGAAAATTATCCAACTTCTCTTGCTTAGTATAAAAGCAGAGTATATAGAATACATTAACTTCATAATACATTATAAAATACATTAATGTTTAACTTCTTAACATGATAGTATCTTAACCCTTAAGTTACTTCACACAGTAGGAGAACTCAGCTGGCAGGAACAAGCTTCCTGTTCGCTACACAATTCTATTCTGACAGGCTTTTCTCAATTAGTTCAGCAGTTTCCCAGCTGGATACAAGCCCAGATAAGTTGATGAGTTTTATCCAGCTCTGAAGGATGTTGGATATAATTAAGTAATTAACTTTAATTCCTTACTTAGCCACCATCTTACACGTACTTTTAGAGTGAAAGAAAGGTCACTGAAAGCCTTATGCCCCATTAGCCTCATGCAGTAGAAAATACAGAGTGAGAAATAAGCAGTATCTGTAACTATTGTACTATTTGTTTGTTAGAACATCCTCTGCATGAAATCCCATTTTTTATCTGCCTGAAACATTTGACTCCTATCTTTTGAAGGAAAAACAGTATAAAAAGGCACTATTCCTGTTACATATGAGAATTACTTCTTCAGGTAAGTACTCTGGAAAAGTCCTCATTGCACCTTAAGTAGAATTGGGTTTGCAATTCAAATAATTTTTTTGTCACTAACAAGGTGTCTTAAACTGCTTGAAGTATCAATTCCTCACTACCAAAACCAGTTTTTACAACAATATACAGGTGCACAGTGACAAAATAAATTTATTTTTAAGGAAGAAGGAAGTGATGTAAGTATGGTGAAGGAACATACATAAGATATTAGATGGATGATGGTGATTATGCATGAAATGGAGTGAAGGTATTGCAATTACAGTCAAAAGGGTTCACATTCAGGGAATCCCTGAAGAATGGTGTGGTCATCAGATGTGGGAGATTCTGTTGACATCAGCATCACTTCTGCTTGGCACCAGAAATAGTTTTAAAAGCTTGCTGCACTAACATATTAGATTATCATTGAAGGTATGAGTTGAAACAAAGGCTTATACCTGCTGAAAGAGAACAAATTAATTTTAAGTAGAAAAATATCAATTGAACACAAAGACTGAACTGTTACAGCACAAATCAAAAGAATACACAATTACAGTGGAATGCTGTGTATAACTTCAAGCACAAATTTAAAAGATGAGATGATCAATTTTAATCAAATCCAACGTGCTACTCACAAGTGTGATCTACAACTTGCCCTGTCACAAGACTAAGCACAAAAGACACTGAAGAAAGCGTAAGAGTCTCAAGCCAAGAGGCACAAAAGGAATGACCAGAACCATATCTTTCTAGTCAGAGGCACTGAACAATTCTGGCTGCTGGCTAGCAAATCCCAAAGGTTAGACAAAATCATAGAGAATAAGACAGCACCTAAGGAAAACTGACAAAAACCCCCTGACATCCCACCTAAGCAAGAAGAAAATCTGTAACATAAAGTAAGTTCTCATTTCATGTGCCTATACATAGAATATCAGCATACCCAAACAGAACTCTAATCTTCTGTAACTCCTAAAGTACCCTGAAAAAATATATCTGAAGAAAACAGATTACTTGCATTTAAGCATGCATCTGCATCTTTTGCATGTATCATTTCAAATGCCAAAAAAGTAACCTTATTCCTTCTATTCAATGCTAAAAAGTAAAGCAGAAGCTAAAGAGTAGATGCAAGACAAGAGATGACAGTAACATCTGGAGTTTCTAGGTAAGACACACATGTATTTTCAAATGGCAATTTGCAATCTTCATGTTCTTTACGGATAAAAACTACACAGGAAACTGTTCTGAATTTCTGTTACTGAGGTGCTGGCCCAGTCATGTGACAGGAACAGCTCTTCACAGACATTCAGTTGAGCATATCAACTCTCAAATTTAAGGCATTTAGAGACATAGGCCCTAAAGCTGGCAATCTAAACGTTCTAGCCCTTGCTTTCACGCACAGGAACAGCTGAAACCAACAACTACCAGGACTAGATGTGGTGCTGCCATCACTGAAGTATTACAGAGTGCTCTAAGCCTACTAGAGCAAACGGCAAGCTACAACACCTCTGTTTCCTGTATCCATGAAAAGTTTCTTCCAATTGTGTTATACACAGGGAAGCAAAAAAAAAAACATTATCAGGGTTCTAAGAAAGTAAGCTCATTCAACAGTCAGATACTCCAGATCCCTTACTGTTGAAAGATCTGCAAACACTATACACAATCACAGAAGATAAACCTTAACATTTAAATTCCAAATATTTGAATTACAGATACAGTCATTTCAAAGTTTTAACTTTGCAGTCACTGAGTTTTTTGAAGTGTGTTCACTACACCCTTCATATGACAGATAACTGTCAGCCATTGTTCCAAAGCACTTAATGAACAGACAAGTCAAGATTAAGGTAGGTACAAACAGTGAAGATTATCTATTTTTATCACTGTTCTGTGAAAACAGCTTCTGCTGTTTCCTACACACTCAGGTCAGCTAAACAGTCAGAGCATGTACTGACTGGGCAGAGAATCCTTTTTTAGTCACATCAACAAATATGCTCTAACAGATGGATTATCAAACATGGCCACTTAATTTTTTCTTCTAACGCCATACATAGAGGACATACAAGCCACATGGCACAAAAAATATTGGTCTTTTAACTTAAGTTCAAGAGCTGATGTACTTCAACATTCATTTAGCTTTAAATAATACAGGATGCATTGGCTTTTTCAATTAGCTTAGTGGTCCTTACAATTTTTATCCAGCACTTTTACCTGTTCCTTGATGTCTTGCAACTGTTGCTGCAGCTTCTGTACATCTGCATTGACATTAGTGTTGTCTTTGTCTTTCTGCAGAACTGGAATGTTTCCACTTGCTGTAACGTAAAGAAAATAAAGACACATGGTTATGCAGCAATCTAATGAACCAGGAATAATTATTTACAGTGTCACAGCTACAATTTTTGAACTATCTGAAATAATGTTAGTCAAACATCTTCGATAATCTAATTAAATTCACTACACCATCACTGCAGCTCAACAAAGAACTTCTTTGAGTTTAGTGGCAACACTTCTTTGACAAGTATTTCCATAATAATGATCTCTGTAGTCCCTTAATGTTCTCAGCATTCTTATTTGCTGGTGAAATTTCTGACATAAATATTTTTTTCCCACGTTTAAAGAAAAAACCAAATCCTTTCACATTTAAATGAATTTTTATCTACAGAGATGATTTTGGTGTTCAAAATTGCACAAGTGTCTTGGAAGTAGCTTGCTCAAACTTTGAACACGCTCAGATTAATATTCCTATATTTGACTGATCTGGGAAGTAATATTACTATATGAAGCAGAAAAATTGTCAAGTCTTAAATTTCCAGTGTGAGTACTGAAAACCTGATTTTAATGATTATTCTTATATTTATCTATTTCAGAACATTATGATAAGAATCAACTAATATTCCAATTCCCATAAACTCAACTGAAATACTGTGTACCACATATATGCACACAGAGCAAACATAAAAATAATTCATAGAAATTACTCAAAGAAGTCACAAGAAGTTTAAAAACCAGTCAAAGCAGAAGATGTAAAACTGGACATTCTGTCAGGAAAGTTGCTTGTACCTAGACGCAAAATACTTACCATTCCTTCAGAGTTCCAGAGGTAAAAAAAAAAAACACATTTGTTTGCTCATTTGCACAATTACAATCTTCAGCTTTTACTTCTTAGAGCATTAGTAGGTGGCCAAATCATCACACATGTTTTGGATGCTAGTCTGAATGCTGGAAGCAATTCTCCAGTGTAATGACTGGTGGTGTTACCCCATTTGCTGCTACCAATGCAGAAAGTAGTACAAGCAGCAAATGGATACCTGAGTTAACACTGTTTTCATTAAACTTTTCTTCAGAAAGGAGAAAGATTTAGATCGTTTAAGAGAATGAGAATAAGCTGGTGGAGGAACGTGAAAGAGTATGGGCTCTGGAGTCACTCACAAATATCATCACTGGTATCTTCTGTACCTTTCCCTCCGCAGCACATTATGAAAGGCACTCTTCGCTCAACCACTGCCCGACACTGTACACATTTCTTCATCAAGCTTGCACAATCTGAGGAGACAGAGAAATAAATCAACTCTGAATCCTGCTACTTCATTTTTCTTCTTTACTATCCATGAGTTTGTTTTTTCACAGTAACTATACACCAATGACTTAACAGATACTTATAATATAAATAACTACTTGAGTTTATTTCCACATCATTTTCTGCAAATCACACCTAAACAATGCCCTGCTTGGGATTCAAAGTAGATCTATTCTCTATCTCTTTTTAAGATATTTCAAGTGAACAGGTTCCTCTTTCTCCAAATGGATGTCCAGTGCACAAGAATTACAAAAGTTAAAAGGTAATCACACATTTGAGACCAGAACTTCCAAGAATGTCCTGGCTATCTGCTTTTTCCTTCAGAACAAAGGATCTCACTGTCCTAATGCTCCAGGGGCAAAGAGGTGCAGCTTTTTACCCATAAGAGTAAACTAACATCTTTTGATATAATCCGAGAAAGGGGGCTGTAATTTTTCTACAAAAGGCAAGTTATTGTCTCATAAATGCTGAAAGGTTACTGTGAATCAAGAGAGCGAGTCCTATAAAATACACAACTTGAAAACTCTCTCTCATCCTGCTTGAACAAGATGTCCAGAAAAAAATCTGGAAAGAAATCATCTACAATTGTTAAACCTTTTGCTGTCTTTGTTACAGCTTAAACTTGGTAATGTGTATTGCACTGCTGAAATCCTTCACCACAGTAATCAATCTTTTTGTTGTCTTCTTTCCTGGGAAACAATTCAAAAAACTTCTCTCATCATCTTTCAACTAGAGACAGTGAAAGAGGCCAGACCAGGAAAACTGTAGTCAGCGATTCAATGTCAGCTGCCTCAGCCAGAACAGAGGAAGAAACCAGACTTCTTTAGCAAGACCAAGTAAGCAGTTACTCATGGGAACGATTACCTTCCCTTTTATGTAGATCCTCATCAATAAGGACTGCTCTTCTCTATGGAAATGACCCTTCAACAAAGCCCTGAAACGTCTGGAGACAAGGTGATGGCTGCATTCTCTTCCACATATACTCAAAACAAAAAAATTTCTGGAGATCTATGTATTTTCACTACACAGGATAAATCAAAGTGAAACATAACTGGTGCTCTTTGCAAAGATATATGATGTGACTTTTGGGGGAAAATACACCCCTTGCACAAATCTGTAGATTAGTAATGAAGCATACCAAGTATTTATTTACAATATTCTTTTAAAACACCATTTGCATATCTGAATGCCCTCAAAAAGCTGCAACAAAACAACAAAATGAATTCTAATTACTTCCCAAGTGTTAATGATATACAGTAGGCTTCTTTAATGTGAGCAAGTCTACTCACAGTTAA
Source organism: Pachycephala philippinensis (assembly GCA_013397055.1). NCBI lineage: Eukaryota > Metazoa > Chordata > Aves > Passeriformes > Pachycephala > Pachycephala philippinensis. The sequence goes on along the minus strand of VWZT01015722.1, from coordinate 65,231 downwards.
ATAATTGAGATGAAAGAGCACATGCTTTCTAAATTTTTTTAAATCTCCACTTTGTCCTCCAATTATTACCAGCATGACAAATAATACCAAAATTCTGATGATCACACCAGACTACCAAACAAATTGAACCTGAAATCAGATTACTCATGATCTTTTAGCAATCTGATTAAAAAGCTCTGTTTCACAATTACTTCAGAAAGAGGTTTTGTCAAGTTACTTACTCTCACAGGCACACATATGACCACAAGGCTGGAAGAGCACTGCTGCCTTTTTGTCTGAACACACTACGCATTCTTCAATCTGTCAAGAACAACACACACGTCAGTAAAGTTTATCTCCTGCTCTCTACATTAATTTGCAAGGCACGTGGACTTCAAGAATCTCCATCTAGTGGGGTTTTTTAACTAATTCAGCACCTCAAAATGCAACTTAAATGAGTTATAACACTAACTTTTAGAAATGCATATTTGCAGGCAATTTTTACACATTCAGTACAAGGACAGGCACAATGAAGCAGTTAGGACAGCATACATTTCTTTTTCTTTATTCTTTTCTCCTTCTTTATTCCACCACATACACCTAAATCATGGTTGTTCAGCCTGGAGAAGAGAGGTCTATGGGGTGCTGTTACTACAGCCTTTCTGTATTTAAAGGGGGCTTGTAAGAAAGATGGGAACAAACTTTTTTGCTGGGCCCATTGTAGTAGTACACAGGGTAATAGTTTTAGACTAAAAGAAGGCCTATTTGGACTAGATGTAAGAAAGAAATTTTTTATTTTGAGGGTAGTGAAACACTGGAACAGGTTACCCAGAGTGGTGGTAGATGAGCCATCCCTGAAAACATTCAAGGTCAGGCTGGACAGGGCTCTGAGCAACCTGATCTCGTCGAAGATGTCCCTGCTCATTGCAGGGTATTAGATGTCAGTTACACGACTGATTTTAAAGGCCTCTTCCAACATTCTATGATCCTATGAAATTCACTTAAAAGGTACTTCTACAGAAATGTTTTAGTATTCTGGGTTAGGTTTTCTCAAGTCCTTTAATATGAGAGCTGTAGATATCATGGAATCATGGAATGGTTTGGGTTGGAAAGGACCTTAAAGATCCTCCAGTTCCAACCCTTGCCATGGGCAGGGACACCTTCCACTAGACCCTGTTACTCACGGCCCCATCCAACCTGGCCTTGAACACTGCCAGGGATGGGGCATGTAAAGTACGATCATAGACATCAAAATACAATTCCATTTGTATGGGCCTGGACCATCTCTTCCAGTTCATAGAACTGTTGTCCTGATTCATTCATTTCTTAGCCTTGCAGATATTACAGTAAGGTTTTATACAGAAAAGTATAACAGAAGTATTGACCAGATATTCCAATCTCTCAAACTAATTTAACAAAAGAAATCGAAGGAAGGTTATCCACAAAGCTTAGCTTTCACCTGGGAAAGCTAATTTCCATAGATTAGCTTCTTTAAATGCTAAAAAAAAAAAAAAGGGGGGGGGCGCAGAAGCCTCACTTCGCTGCTCCAAATCACCTGGTGGCAGAATCCTTTCACTGACTATAAAGTCTAGAGAAAAGGGGCTCCCACTATGTTAACATTTGGCTTTTGAACATACACAGTGCAGAATAGTGAATGGTGTAAGAATAACAGAGTGACTAGTAAAAACGGTACAAATTTATATTTACAATTCTTACATTTACTCTGAGGTGGAGGAAAAAAACAACATTCCACAGAAGCAGATTAATCAAATATGTTTGGAAAAAGTATAAAAAATAAACCTGTTTCCTAAAAAAACAACCAACCAACCAAAAAAAAAAAAAACAAAAAAAAACCAAACCCAAAAAACCAAAGAAACAAACAAACAAAATCCAAACCAAAAAAAAACAATCAAACAAAAAACCCCCAGAACCCAAAGCCAAAAAGCTAAAAAAACCCAACCAAACAAAGAAAACCCCAAAGCCAAACCAAAACCAAACATAAACCCTAGTGCAGAACACTTTTTTTTAAACAGCTAAAAAAACCAGGACAAGACTTGGTGATTACAAGGAATAAAACAATACTCAAAGAGAAAAGCAAGGGGGATGTACACATATAGTCAAAACTACTTGAGAATAACCACTTGAGAAACCTTGGTCTCCAAAACAGGGCATGACTGTTTGATACTCTGAAGAAAAAAGACAGTGTAATGAAACTCATGTTTCCAAACAAAGAGAAGGTGAAAGCTGAAAGTAATTATTAACTACAAAAACAAGCACGTATTAACTCAGTTTACAGCCAAATCATCTTTCAAGCAGCCCTAAGGAATAAAAGAACTCAGAAGAACTAAACATTACTGAGGGAAATTATACTTCAGAAAAAATAGCAATTTATCTTAATATGAAGAAAAGAATACCATGGCAGGGGGGAAGTAGTCTATTTCAATAAAGCATTCTCAGGTGACTGTATTAGGAACTCTGAGGACCTGAACAATAAAGACATTGCAAGGCAGGGAGAGGTAGGTATGAAAGGCAAACAGAAAAGAGCAAGATATCATTATGATGCAAAATTAATTCCATCCAGAGAGAGATGTGTAAGGCATAATATCACATAAAATAAGCTGTATATTTCCTTGACCTCTTTTTTCCTTTTTTCTTTATTTTTCCATTAAAAAAAGAAAGAGAACCAATAAACTTTGGAGGTTTTTACCTTTGTCCTAGATTGAACTTGTTCTTTACAGATGAGGCATTTTTTCACCCGTGGTGAGCACAAAGAACACGTGGCAATGTGGCCACATGGGCCAAACAGAGTATCTCTCTTCATGTCTGAACACACCATACATTCTTCTAAGGTTTCAGAATCATTGTTGATCATAGATGGACTTCGGGAACCAACCTGGCCACTACAAAGAAACCTTGCAGTCAAACTTTTAAGAATGAAAACAATCCACTTAATTTAGAATGCACATCAGCTCGCTGCTCATATACTCCTATGCACTCGGGCATCAATATACGATCATAAAGCAATCTGAACTGCCTTTTCCTAGAAGCGCAGTTGACACTGGAGTGCAAAGTCACACACTCAGATAAAACATAAACTTGTGTTGTCCTGTACAGAAACAGGACACACGAGTCCGGATAGTGTGTCTTGAACGTCAAAAGCCGCTCCCTTTCACCCTAAGAGCTTGCTTTACTGACATGCCCTGTGGTTCCGAGCCGCAGACGCAGCACGCGGGCCTCGCCCTGAAAACCTCCCGGCAGTGCCCGGCAGTGCCCGAGCCCGGGCCGGAGCTCCGCGCCGCGCTCGCCCGCAGAGGGCGCCCGTGCCCCACCTCCCGCCAAGGGCGGCGACGGGAACGGCCGAGGGATGCGGCCGGGACACAGGGACACACACACACAGACTCCGAAAGGAAATAAGCACCTTACTCTCCTTACCAGGGCAACATCGATAAAAACAGCCACTCTTTGTCACATTTTTAAAGTACAGGTTTGATTTCCATACAGGAATTAAGGACGAGAATCGTTTACGTCAACAGTGGTGGAACACAACTAGGACAAGGTGAACCATCTGATACTGCATGGACCTGATAACATGGGTCTTTCACTGAAATCATAATTCCTAAAGACATCAGATCTACGCCCTGGTTCACTTTTTACAGAACCATGCAGTTGTTCAGACTAACAAGTACTAAGTAGGTCACCTTCTCAAAGCAGCAGCAACACTGAATTCATATCAGGTTGTATCGGGCTTTGCCCATTTCAGTCATTAAAACTTGTATGGACAGATTTCACAACTTCCCAGGTCAGCCTGTTAGGAAATGCTTAGTTATTCTTCCAGTGATTTTTCCCTGACCCCCTTGTGAAGTTCTACCAATCTCTACCTGAAGGCTGTGGCCTTCCCCCTTCCCACATTAATATGCATGAAAGTCCTCTAAGACTTGGGTAAGTTTCAATTAATGTATTTGTGAATAGCATTCAATGTACCACAAAAAACTAAAGAATTAAAAGTAAAAAAAACCCAAAAAAACCTACACAAAAAAACACCCACGAAACCCCCAAACTTTATGTTTTAATTAGCTATTGCTAATTAAAGGCACATTTTAAATAAATCAGTTAATCTGTGGAAAGCAGGGATTTGGAAACTGTGCATTTTATGAATATACAAACCTGACTTTTTCTTTGTGACATTTAGCCAATGCTTTGCAGAGACTTGGATCAGGGCAGAGATCGAGAGGGGACTGACCCTTCTTGTTACGAATGCCGAGGTCAGCCCCATTGGCTGCCAGGAAGCAGGCAATAGATGCAGCACTCTTCTTCTCTGCTCCTTGAGTGCCAAGTCCCATTATTAACTGAAAGAAAACAAATACATAAGCAAGAAAGACTCTCTAAACAGTTAAGAATCACCTGGCTAAAGGAAAGCTACTTGACATGCACACATACACATATATGCATAAATCTGTAAGCCCAAGGAAGAGTCTCTAGAACTAAAATCAAAACAATTGCTTCACTCTGAGTCAGCTATACTCAGTTTTCCTTTAAGGAACTAAAATTCAGTAAGGAATACTTCAACTACTGAAGCACTCGATCTCCTGCACACCTATACTCACATGTGAAGTGGCTGTCCTTCTATGCAAGCACTGTGAAGGGCAAAGTTCCAGTGGGTATATTCAGAATACACTTCAGTTATACTCAAATTGCTGAGTTCAGACAAAATGCTACCACTGCACTTGGACTGAAAACACAGTTGAGTGAAGAAATCAATGCACACCTACTTTCGTCTAGCAAGTAAAGTACCTGCCCAAGAAAGTAACTGCATTTCAGTCTTTCTCAGCCTGGATGGATGAACACTCACACACTGTCCGTCTCGTCTAACCACATAATGCTACTTTGCCCTTTTACAGCTGTTACTGTAACCTTGTGTTACTGCTTCACAAGGTCAGCCAGAAACTTTAAGAAGGCTCACTACCACAGCCCAGCAAGGAGAGGATTTCCCTACTCCAGAGCATTCTGGGCCTGCTCCCAACATCTTCTTGTATTAAAGCTCGATCAGATAAAAGGCATTAAGCGTAACACAGACTACACATAACACAGAATTGCTGACATCACTAAGAATCCCTCAGCAAACTACACCACACCGTATTCAAAGGAAGATCTTTGGCAAAGCTAGGGCAGCTTCCACTCAAGGAAACCCCGTTGCCTAGTGAAGCATTTTTTAAACCTCAGCCTATACTTTTTTTTTAATTAGGAGTTCTTATATCAATATGTATCACTGAGGCTACAAGACTCTTGAAGGTCACTTTATGAATTCAGATACTCATCCTGCATTCTTCCTTATGATTACGTTAGAACAGTACAGTTCCAAAGGCTTCATAGCAGGAAAAGCAGTGTTATGGAAACAAATTGTTTTGTGGTGCTCAGATAACAGAAAATTTTCATTTATCAATTGAGACCATTTTTCTGCACTTCAATCACAGCATTGGCTGAAGCGATGCAGAGATTTTATCCAGCTTCAGTCCTGGTACTTTGGACCATGTTATTAATCCAGCCAAGGCAGTACAACACCCAATGAAACTGATTTGCTCCAAGGCTGGCAGAGTCACCATGGAACAGTCATCTACATTAGTCACAAAAACCTTAGGTCCTAAAATGCCTCTGCATGCTGTACAATTTGAAAACACCAGGACAACATTGCAACCTATGACATTTCTCAGGAAGTCTGCAACTTTTCAGGCACAAGGAATAAGAACACTACAAAAACAACCCATGCACAAAATATTATCCATTATGTCTAAGTACCCAGTATGGCTGCAGCAAGCTACCTCTGGAGGGGGCTAGCCCTGAAATGCATCAACACAGGCCAGCCCCAGCCAATTTACCAGTGAGGGAGAAGCCTCAGTGTAATCCACAAAAAACATATCATCTAAGTAATTGTAACTAGTAAGCTAAGTTTGAAGCAGTAAACACTTTCCATTAGTTTCTTTCTTTTAAGTTAGTATTTAGGCAGTGGCATCACTTAAAAGCATTGTAAGGGTCAGAAAGACACCTATATTAAAATAAACTGCACAAAATGACCCTGGGAATAATACATTTATTTAGGATAAAAAGTACTCTAGGCCAGAATAGTGCATCTGTAATAAAGCAATTCAAATTACTTTTTTGTGGTGGTGGTGACTATACTTCAGAGAATTTCTCCTCCTCCCAGCTGTACAATCACCACAATATGCTGAATGGAAAACTTCAAAATTATTTAAAGAAATGGCGTTCACTGCTCATAGCACTTGAGCCCAGAAATGTTTTTCAGAATGGTACCTAAAATGAGTAGGGCTTTGTGTACTATCAAGACTGTTCACTACATGCATTTTAAACAGTCTATCAAAAAATCAACCGAAGAAACTTGACAAAAATTGTTTTAGGTGTAACAAAATATCCTGAGTTGGAAGGAATTCACAAGTATCAAGTTCAACTCCTGGCCTTGCACAGGACAGCCTCAAGATTCGCACCAGGTGCCTGAGATCATTGTTCAAAAGCTTCTTGAACTCTGTCAGGCTTGGTGCTGTGACCACTTCCCTGAGGAGCCTGTTTCACAACAGGCCTAATGTTGGCATTCAGAAGGAACTACTAAAAAAAAAAAATCAATGTTAAAGAATTCAGTCTATATAGTTCCATTTATGAAGTAAGTTCATGATTATCAGTAAAAAGTATTGTTTCATATTTTAAACAGTGGTCAAAGTAAAAAGTAACAAATGGTACAATTCCAATGAGTTGCTGTCCAACCAACTGGGTCAAATACGAAAAAACCCTAAAATCCTGCAAGTGAGATTTTTCTTCCTCATTTTATTCAACTGAAACAAAGATAAAAATAATTTTGTTGAAGTACTATGTACTACAAAGAGGCACCCTGCAGGTCTCAGTAGGTTGGAATCTCCAAGACAGCAGTCCAAAGTTAATTAAAATTTAGCTAAGCAAAAATGAGCTCTAAAATACTAAATATTTACAGAGGTGCGTTGCTATCACATAGCCTAATGAAATCTGACATATTTCCCAACCTTTAAAGGAATTAATGAAGAATAATAAAAAACTTCCCAAAACAAACCCGGAATTTAAGTCATCGCATTTACTAAAAGAAATGCCTTACTGATTCCTAGGCTAAATTATTAATCCTATTTATCTTCTATTATCCATCACCTGTATTTGCAATTCCATGCAAGACAAATGGCCAATGTATCCTTGGATAGCTTTAAACGTCCAAATGCCTGCACATATTTTCACAGCTTCAACTCTGTCTTTGTTTATACTTAATTTTGGGGCAAAGGCAGCTTAATATCTAAAATTGTTTAATAGTAAAATCTAGTTTATAGAATTTTTACCTTACTTTCATTTAAATAAAGGTAGACAGCTATTGTTCTCATTTATTGTTTTTCACAAAACATTTTCAGGATAGTTTGATTTGCTGATCATCTTGAAGTATTTTCAGGTATATTTACTCCCTCTTTTACATTTCACATAAAATAAAAACCAGCAGGTTTTCATCTCCTCTCTGACGAAACTTACCTTCTCCACACCACTTAAACCTCCCAAATTTGTTAGTTAGGCAAAAATTTTCTCTGCCGCTAAACAAAGTGCAAAGAAATGACCAGTAGTTTCTTCATGCTAATAAAGGAGAAGAAGTATTGGTCGATCACGATTTTTTAAAACTTTAAAACATTTTCAGGTGATCAGAGATAAAATGATGAGGGAATTTTTTTTCTTTGTTTCTTGTGATATCCTGCCCTTTGTCTTATTACTTCAATAGAAATAAAAAATAAATTACACTTTTGGTTTAAACCAAGGATACTTGTCAAATGAAACTAGAAATAAAACTTAGTTCTCTAAAACCTAAAATCCCACTACAGAGAAGTTTAAAAGGTGATGGAAACAAACCCCACTTCTTGTGTTCAAACCCTCAAAACTCAACACATAACTCCAGTTTCATTGTGGATGCCATTTTTAAAATTAGGCAGAGAAACCAATTTATGAAATACTGAATCTGAGGAAAAAAAAATTTATCTCCCTTTCATTCATTTCACAGTTAAATACATGAACACAAAGTATTCTGGCCACCTCTCACAGAGTCCATTTCAGATCGTGAAAACAACTGAGCTGTAACTGCTCTTCCTGTCTCATTTAAAAGGACATAAGCATTTTCTTACACATGCTAGTCATATTTTAAATATCTTTCAAAGCTTATTCCAGTGTATTTCAGTGAGACTAAGTAACCAATTTGAAAAAAAAAAATTGTACAGTGGAATCATTGTTTTGAACAAAGTTTTTTAATAAAGTTGGCGTGTTTGTGAAATGCAAAAACATCACCCTCAGTTAAAATTAGAAAAAATACTATACTGGTAACTAATGGTTCAGCAGATCTGATCCACCATTATGTTGTGCAACTGTAATATCTAAAGGAAAATTTGTTTGCTTTTCTCAATCCAAATTGCTCCAGAATTTTATTTCTCCTTTGTCTCTCAGGTAAACTATAAACTTCACCTTTGCATATGGGGTTTAAACAGCTTTTTGTGTGCAAGAGTTTCTTTTTTTCAGTAAAACATTCTGACTTTTGTTACCTGGAGGCTTTTTGCCTATTTCCTTACTGCAACACAATTTCTGAAATGAACTCTGTCAAAAATATACATATCAATAAACATACAAAACTAAGAATGTTATAAGAGAACATACTTTCAGAAAGTTATAAAAGCAACTAAACAATTAAAGCTATAAAGACATGCAAGATGCTGAATCACAGAAAACTATTTCAGTCTTATTCTGTACTGTAATACTGTTTAATTCTCTTTCCAAAAAAGCTACTTTGATTTTTTTGGCAGCCATACGTATTCACTATAGAAGAGAGATTTGTAGAAGTATTTTTGAACTACATAACCCTCTTTTTTTTTAACAAAGGTAATGACTTCATGTGAAAAGCTACATATAACAATATGATTTCTGCCTACACTGCAGTTTAATGCAGAATGTCTGCATAAACTTATGCTGCCAAAAACCAGTCCAACAGTACAGAACTAGACAAACTAGACAAAGAGACAAATATACAGGGGGAAAAAAAGGAATAAATAAATGTGTTTTATTTACTGTGTTCTTTGATGGCTCCCAAGCAGTATCTACCTTGCCCACATCTTGCATGTCTTGGAGCTGGCGGAGCTGTGACAGGGTGTGGTGTCTCAGGGCTTCATGCAGGGGAGTATCCCCATCTTTATCCTGAATATCCAATTTAGCACCTGCACGGACTAGGAGCTGAAAAGAGAGAGAACCCAAATTCAAAAACGAAAAAAACCCCCCTATTTAGAACTAATTTCAAAAAACTATGGTTTAGGATTCTCTAGGAGGTTCCAAAAAACTACTCTTACCTTGCTACAATTCACAGTTGAATTTATTGAAATTTATTTTCCATACCTGGAGCTCAGCCCTCAATGAAAACATCTATCTGTCTCAAATATCAAGCTTATTTCAGCAGAAGCCTAATGCTTGCCTGTCCTCTGAGTGCTACAAAAGACACAATTTTAGAGGATTCTTTCTACTTTCTTAGACTTTAATTCTTGTAAGCCAACCTACAAACAATGTAATGTATTACAGCAATATGTACAATACTTTAGATAGGTATATATTCTTTACTGTTAGGTTTCAATGACCTCAAAAGTCACCACTTTCACACCATGCTACACTTTAAAACTTAATTTACAGTGTCTTCGCATTAGCAAAGTGGTTAAGGACGTACTTTGGTTTACCCTAATTCAGCAGAAGACATAAAAACCAATGACACTATTAAAAAACTCTCAGAACACTTTGGAAAGTAATGAACTGTAAGACTTGTCTCTAAGGCTAATTTTAGACACCCATTCCTGGTCACATGACACAAAACAAGCACAAGGCTGCACCGGGCCTCCTATTCCTATGGCCTTCACATACAGCCCTTTCATAATTCAATCCACCAGAACTTTCTTAAATATGCTGTTAGACAAAAAAAAAAAATCAACATATGCTGACAAAGAAATACCAACTGCCCCTAAAAATAAAACCCCGTCACTGTCACCATTCAGAAACCTGTAGGCAGCAGCTGAGGTTTAAACTTTAGGTTTTGAGCTTTTGCTACTCTGAAAAATTGGGATTAGCAGTAGAGACAAAAGGCATAATCTAAAAACAGGAATACATGAAGAGGGATCTAGGTCTTTGGAACCCACATGCTTGCAAGGAGCTCAGCTTCTCAGAACCAAAGAATCTCAGACTTTAGAACAAGCTAAAAGGAAAATAGCTTAAAAGGAATTCAAAGCCTGATTTTCAAGGAAGTATCTGTCTCTGATTATTTGCGTCTTATAATTTTCCCCAACCTTTTCTTCCACAAGTGAAACCAAGAAAACAAGCTAATAGTTGAGACAGTCTAGTCTCAACTTCTTACACTCTCTAAATGGATTTACTCTGGCCCAGTTTCTTTTCTCATATTCCTATCTTGTGCCTGCCACTAGCTCTTTTACTTTGTAGGGTTTCTCCTGGAATCCTTGACTACCATAGAACTTCAGAGTCTCTGCAGAAGTTTAAAAAGAAGTAATTTTAAAATAAAGGCAAACCACCACCCTTTGTCATGGCAGTAGGGCTTTTAAAAGAACCCTGCTACCTTTGACCACTATTCCACAAATGCCGGAGGGTACAAACCCAGCCCTGGAAGGTATCCAGTAGGAATTAATTTTGAAATATGGAGCCAACATGTTCTTTGCATGGCTGCATGAGCTATTTTAGGACTTCTTAAAGTTAATCCAGCTCTGAAAAACGGATACTCTACAGGGTCATTCACTTAAACATTCTCAGATATAAGCATGTCAGTCCAATGCACATGCTAGTTCTACATGCCTACCTTCCTGCTCATCTGCTACATTAATATTGTGTTCCCAGGTACTCTGTCCATTCCAGAAGGGCACGACAGTTCACCAAACACAGCTGCCAAATAGCTCGCAAGATGCAAGTGGCACTGACTCTAGGAAACCATTCTTCGGGTAGCAAGCAGTTCCAGATATAGGGCTGTATCACATGTTTCACTGTAATGGGATCACACCCATCAGCCCTTGGAGAGGGAGAAACCTTATGGTAAAATAACGCTTAACAGAATACAGGTCTGCATAGAGAGGGAACAGTTCTCTGTAGGCCTGAATAAGAGACAGTTTTTCATACTAGATGACTCTACAAAGACAAAAAAATTACTCCAAAGGCCAAGGCCAGGTTGCTGTACCCACTCTGAGAGCTGTGAGTGCTCTCTCTGAGCCTCAAAAGCCCACAGTAGCGAGGCAAACACTCAGTCACACAGGTCGTGTATGACAGCGCACACAGGCGAGAAATGGCAAGCTATGCCAGACTCCCATTTCCTGTGCTAGTAACAAAGCTTTGTTAAGCTGAAGTATTAACTTTTGCAATGATGCAAGCAAAAAAACAGGATAGCAGTCCTTTCACCAATAAGTTACTACTGTTACTGCTTACAGGTCTCCCAAGCTAAGAGCAGGGAATGTTAAACACTGAGACTGAAAACTAGTTAAGGTCATAAAAAGATGTTTCGTGTTACAATTTGCAAAAGTTATGAGCAAGAATAATTACTCATACAGCAAGAGGCATCAGAAATGCTATTTGAAGGTCCCTTTACAGCACCACAAGATTCAGACAAGTAACAGCAGAACACATTCTTCCTTACTCAACAAGAAGGGATGCTGGAATTGGCAACCACATAGAGGAAACCATAATGTACATGTACAAAAACTTAGCATTCCTGAAGCGTCGTTCATATTGCTGACTGACCTTCTGTGCAAGTTGGCAGGCTTCTGAATTAAACAAAATGCACCAAACAAACATGCAGTGACTACATGTTGTCAAATAATTTTTTAAATGTTCATGAAGTATCCATATTTTAACAGCTGCCATCAGCTTTAGTCAAATGCCATTAACCATATGGCTTACTGCAAATAAGATACTTACCCTAACAATTTGTGTATGCTGTCGTTCAACAGCAAGATGCAGAGCAGTTTGCTGGTTAACATTCTGGATATCCAGGTTAGCATTGCCCTGCAAGATATTCAAAGTATTAGAGCATTATCATCCCAGCAATTCATCTACAGGCAAGGCAGTCCATTAGGACACTGACTATGACCGTGAATATGATTCCTAGTTAGGGGGATTTGTTAACAGAAGTGATTAAATACTTTAATTATTCATTGTACAGATGTTAATCTGTTGAATGAAACTAGGTATCATATTTTTCAGTCCCTCTGCACCATTAGGCCATTGTAACAATCTCAAAGGCAAGTTTGACCTTTAGAGCTCAACATGTCCTTCCCTGCTCCACTGCTTCTGCATTGCAACTGCAGGCGTAAAGCAGCCAACTATTTTCACATCAGATGGTTAACCAACGCATGACATTTAAATCCTCCTGAGAAAAGAGTCCTACCTGATGCACCAAAAGTTCAGCCACTTCCACATGATTATTGAGAGCTGCCAGATGTAAGGCAGTGTAACCATCATCTTTTTTCTCGTCAACAATCCACGGTCGTGGTAACTTGGACAACAACACACGCATTGCACTGAAAAAAACATGCAGAGATGGCATAAACACCCCTACAACATATGCTGAATGACAACAGTAGAACAATATTAATTCTCAGAACTATGTAGTAGTAGCTAAAATAACTTTAATATTTTTTCCTACAGAGAAAGTGGGTGAAAAGCTATATCAACAGTTCCAAAGCACAATAATTTCATGTTTACGTCCTTCTAGTTAAAGCACACAAACAAACCATACAATGCCTGGAACAGTGTGAGGATCAGGGGTTTTTTTTAGAAGAATGCTATCTAGCAGTAAAAATTACCTTAAAAAAGTATTCAAACCAATTTCAAAACAAAGACAAAAGAATTTTCTCCCTCAAAATCTTTATAGCATCCTTTACTTAAGTATTTAATGACCAAGTTCCACTATATTAGATTTCTTTAAAATCATCGCTTTATAAACTGATGCCATGGGCTGTAACAGTTAAAACTCGGTTTCTGAGTAAAAAGAAGCACAGACAAAATAAATGCTGAAACTGTGAAGTGAGTACTAGTGGGATATCTTCTTAACATATAATGGTTGAGTATAACATACCATGGCAGTGTCTGGTAGTCAGGGGGTAGGGTGGGGAAAAGCAACTTGATTACTACAAGTATTAATGCAGACCAAAACCCACGAAGTCCAAAGACTTTAGTGTTGAGGGTATTCACAACACAACGCTAGATAAACATATTGCTCAATCTTGTATTCCCTGAGAAATACAGTTTTCTTCAGCTTACATGTCTTCACTTAGCTTTTGGAATACATAAGTTACCAAACTTAAATCTCTTATTGTCTGATCTTTATAAACAGCATATGCAGCTCCCTTATGACAGTTCCTTAAAGACAAACAGAAAACCAGAAACCGCTACAATCTTGTGCCAAGAAACCTCTTCTGTCATCTGATGTTTCCTGACTGTTGAAGGAACATGTTATCTACAGGAGAAACAGAGCTTCTGCACAAAATTCAAACTTTAAAATCCAAGTAATAGTTGCTAATGCAAGTGTAACCACTTAGTCATACAGCGCCTTGCAAGGCAGATAATGTATCTGAATTAAACAGTTCTTCATTAGAGTTCTGGTATCAAGAACGTGGGATCTCAATAATCCTCAGAAATAGCCTCATAAATTAAGCCTCTCAGCTTTTACTTAAAAATACTCTCAACAGGTATGAATGACTGCCCTGTCAAGTAATAACTGAGCTCCCAGTTCATTCCAATCATCTGTCACCTTGAACATCCACACTGAGGTGAAGTGCTATTCACTCCTAAGCTCTCTTTTTAGAGCAAGCCAATGAGTTTCCTATACCAAAAACCCCTAAAAGCTGTGTCTGGGCACAGCTCACTCTAACAAGCCCTCCAGGAAAGCAGAAAAGTCTGTGAGGTAGATTACTGTACCAGTAAGGAAGTGCACTCCTTCCTACACACTGCTCAGATGCTCCCACAACAGACCCTGCTCATTAAGCATCTCCAAGTTCTCCTGCTAGTGAGTACACAACACAACCCTTGGTTTCACACTTATACTGCAGCTGCCAGGATGGTGTATTAAGTGTATTAAGTGACACTTTTTTCCCCCCAGAATCAGAGTGTCTAAAGGAACCACGACTAACCAACTGCATCTTCAGGCCACAGGATCATACAAATCCACAGGAAACCAACTGCTTTGTGGACCATCCACAGCCAGGCTGTTCTGGATGTTTGTCCTCCTCAGAGTGGACAGAAGCCATTCTCAGCCTCCTAGGATTTTTTATTTTCCTGGCAGAAAGCTTCTCACTTCCTCACAGTCCAAATCACTTATAACACAGCAATTTAAGACAACAACACTTAACAGATTGTACATTGCTCATTGTGAGCCATCGCTCAGCTTCTATTCATAACGCCTTCTACAGCTCTCTCACATGCTAGGAAGAAAAGACAAGAATACTTCAGAAAAAACCAAACAATGGCAACATGAATTCTTTAAGAGACTCATTTATGCAGGATTTTTCAAAATTAAGGATATAAATTAGTAAAACTCAAGTTACCAAAGCTTTATGAAATGTGGCAAAATAAACCAATATCAGTTGCACTGACAAACATAGTCTATTTTGTAATGAAATTATGCTGAATTTTCAAATGTTGGCACGATCAGAACTGCGTTTAGCTGCTTTAGGGAGGGAGTAAGTCTGGAGCACTATGGTTTGCTTGGTGGCTGGACTGTATCTGGGCACACCACCACACCAGCTCTTCAGAATGCTGGGCTGATACAAAGCACACGGTACCAACAGCACAACAAGCCTTCTACAGTGGCTTCCCACAGGGCATCATTGTCATGTAAGCCCTTTATCTTCACCTGCCAGGTTCAGTGCTTCTGAAGACCCCATAAAGCTCTAGGGTATCTACTGTGGATAGTCTAAAAAACACAAGAAAAAATTCCTGAAAATTCCCTGTGACTGACAGAAAACCATACGACTACTGCGAGCGACCAGGAAAAGGTGGGGCAACAATAACCTAATGAAAAAAAAGCAATAAATTTTTCTTAGAACCGCAACTACAACTTGAGGNAGGGCAGAAACACTTTACTCTAATTACAGCCAGCTGTAATAAGAGTAAAGTGTTTCTGCCCTTCCATAGTGTTCTATAACTGCATAAGAACAAGCCAGCTTGTCTCCAAAGTAGCTCTAGCCTCTAAACAAGAAACTGCCCTAACGAACTCAATGATATTTTATATCCTTTTCTTCAGTAAGGAAATAAGAAAATTCCCAACTCCACAGATAAATAAAATTTAAAGTACATTGACATGCTTTATCAGATGCCTCAGTAAGCAAATGTACTTCAGAAATACTACTGACATTTCTTTAACACATCTCATCTTTGAAACAAAAATAAGAAACCAACTGACTCAGTATTTTGTATGCTGTGAAGAAAAATTACTCATCTTAATATCTGTGTGTTATCCTTACCAGATCCTCTTTCAAATCTTTAGTTTGCTGTCTTACCTGAAGTTTGACCAAAAAATATTTGGAGGTATCTTGCTTTCAGAGAAACGAGATGCCTGCTGCATTTTTAGATGCTTTTAAGACGCATTGGTCTTACTGGAAAAACAGAAGGACCACCAAAACAAATAAATGGCTTCTGTGTGGAATAGATTTTCATCTTACTTGTTTACAGCAAATTATCAAAGGGCCAGGAACCACTACTGAGTTGGTTTTTTTTCATTCAGAAAAAGACTCCATCTCTCTTCCAGACCATGCTATATTACTGGACAGAAGGACAGAAGGACTGTTTCATGGAATGACATCTTAAAATTCTGCAAGATATTAATATGCTACAATGGCAAATTCAGCTCAGTGGCTGCATCCTCCTCCTCAGTAGATGAGAGGTAGTTTCTTTCAATTTTTGCAGGATTTTCTAGAACTGCTGCCAAAATCTTGACAGCTAAGTGGCTACCATTCAGAGCAGCACTCACTGGAACAGGCATACATTGTATCATAAAAAGTCATATTAGTGAATTGATGTTGCCAATTACACAGTAATTCTTGATTCACTCTTCCCCATGAAGTAACATAGAAGAAGCTGGGTTGTACTGCTCTGTTTTTAAGACCACAACATAGGTGTGAAAACGTGCTTTTATCTTGTATACATTCAATAGCCCACAGACTGCTTTCACTGTAGCTGTATTGAAAAGATCAAGAAACCAACAAATCTATTACTAAACCTGATCAGGAAAGCAGCTAAAGAGAACTTTTCAAACTATCACCTTCAGTGTATTCAACTGTAACAGATTACATGGCTGACTGAGGAGCTGCAAAGGTTATTGATGACATGGTCAAAACTCCTTATTGAAACACTGAACTTATTCCATCACTATGCTGTTTGTATATTATTACTAAAGGATCACCAATAAGAAATTTTGTAACAGGTTAAGGTTTGGTATTTGTTGGCTTGCATTATTTTCACCTTAGCACGAAGCTCATAAAGATTTTGGGCCTTTTCTGGCGGAATCACCATTTGCAACTTCCAAAAATTTCTAATGGAACAACAAAAGAAAAATTTCAGTGAGAATTTTTGAGGGAGTTATCTGTAAAGCTTAATAGGGATGAGTAAACTATGGCTTCTTTTCTAGGAGCTAAACACGTGCTCAGTCAAAAAGGAACAAGAAAGCTCATGTGTATACAGCGGGCTGAGATTGAGGTATCTGTTGCTTTCCCAGGCACAGCTGTTGGGGGTACAATGATTTATACTGCCCAACATAATTCATCCCCATAAAATGACAGTCCAGACTCTAATAGTTACAAGTGATTTGGTAGAAGGAAAATCCATTAATAAGGTGCTACATTTGAGATGCAGAAGAGTAACAGCAAAGATGTTGCTGTTGCACGCATCTTTATTTGACCTTGCCACACGAGTAATACCTTTTTTTTTCCCTTTTTAAATTCAGGTTTTAAGAGAGTCTGGAACCACAGCTTAACATATACAGGATCATAGAACTGTCTGGGTTGGAAGAGACCTTATAGATCATCTCATTCCCACCACCTTGCCATGGAAATTCAGCAGCATGAATTGTGTATTTGCAACATAAGATACATCACAGATCTGAACAATACACTAATTCACTTTTAGCCACACAGAGCACTTGTTTCAACACCAGTTACCAACACTGGACATACAAAAAATAAAATTATTCTTATGATGAAAAGTTAGCATACAGTATATTATTCATTACCAAACTACATATAAAATGTTGGGTTTTATGCAGTACTACGCTCATGGAATTTTTACAGATGCTCATCAGCACTAACTGAGAATGCAACATATAACAACGGGTTTATTTGGAAAATCTACAAGATAAAGGTACTTGTGAACAAGATGAAGCCAGCACCTCATTGTATAAAAACAATTCCAGATTTAGCAGTCTTAACTGCAAAGGCATCCTTACACCTTGTTTAAAAAATACATGAACAAAAACTAGAGAAGATTCTCTGCCACCAACGGCAATTTGACTGCAGAATGAGGTAAATTAAGAAGGTTGAGGGTTTGTGGGATAGTGGTGGGGTGGGTTTGTTTGTTTGGCCTTTCAGCGATGGTTTGTTAAGGTTTTTTAAAAACAGATACTCAGGCAGAAAAAATTAGAAAGGCTACTTCACAACTGCATAAGAACATTTAACTTAAATTGCTACTGGAAGACACAATCCCACTTTTTTCCCTGCACTTCAGTTCCTGCATTATGTTGGCTCCACAGACACATCATTTTCTAGCAAGTGAAACAACCTGCCAGACTCCTGATTTGGCAAGTTTGCTTTCAGACAGATCAATGAGATAATCCAACCTACCCCGCAACTTCATGATCACTAGAAGCAAAAGGAGTAAGGCAATGACAAAGCCAGAGCTGCAGGGAGGGCAGACAGCCCTTTCCAGAAGCAAAGTCTTAGATCAGCATAAACTAATCAGCAATCCTATCACCAGAGGTTGTAATGATTCACCGCACTTTCTATTACAGGTTTTTCTACTTTCGTGCCATTCTCCTCCCTCAACTCAGGTTTCCACTGTCTCAGTGTGACATGGTTTCATAATGTATTTTACAGTAATCCTGGCTTGAAATATTCTCCACAAACACACCACCTCCCACCCCCACATACTCCTCTCCAGACTCCTAACCCTGGCTCAGCTAAACCTGTTCACCTGCCTCCTGTTAAAGCCTCAAATAGTTGAAGGAACAGTTCAGATTTAAAGACAGCTTCCATGGCAAAGTTTTCTTTTAAGACTTAGTCTGACATGCATTTTACAACACAACAGAAGCAAAACTACTTTTTACTAAATCCCTTTATTGTCCTCTTGACATCCCTGCTCAAAAAAACCTCCCCCAAAAAGTGGTCCTAACACAGCATCTGAAAGGTCATCCCCTTCTGCTGGATTATTTCTCATATGGAATAGTACTCCAAGCCTGCTCACTGTGAAGCCAAAGAAACACTTGTACCAACACAGTGCAAGAAGAAACACAGGAGCAGGACAGTGCTATTTTTGGCAACCATACGATCGTAAGTGCACGTCAGCACACAACTTCAAGCCAAATCAGCTCCCTGATCTGATTCACACCATACTCACTGTGCAGTACAGAGAGAACCACTGAAGAATGAAGAAGGAAGTATCCATCTCTCAGGAACAAGCAACAGGAAGAGATTAATACCTTAGACTGGTATTACTGAGCACACTGTACCTTGAAATTAGGAGTTTAATATTTCATATCTGACCAATAGCCTAGTTAGTACAAGTTTAAGTAAGCAGGCTGTTTCCTTCTTTTTGCTTCTCAGATTTTCAAGCTTCTCTTGGTTTTGAAAAATCAGTTTCAGTACACAGGTAACCAAAGAAGCAATGAGGTATATACATTTACATGGAATTCACAAAAATGTATTGCAGAACGGCTTTGTTTTCAGTGACATAATTAAGAAATCAAAGAGAAAACAAAAAATGTGATTTTTACCAGAAAGCAACAGAAGCTACAGGGTAAACAGTTACCAAGCACAGGATAAAATCAACACAAAAAGAAGCAGCAAGAGAAGTATAAATCCAAGATACTGGTCTGCACAGGACTTTGCAATTCACTCTCTACCCTTCGATACTGAAATTTATAACTACTAATTACATCAATTTAATTGTGGTGGTATTTTGATTTAATAAGTTTGTTTAATTTTAGATTGAGGTATTTTCACCTTTTTCATTCTTCTTGCTCCCAAGCAAAGATTTTGTCTGCAAAAATACAGAGAAAGTCTTGAAGTATTTAGGTTCCTGACTGTTGTATTTAAATGGCTACGTTTCAGTTATTCTTTTTTAAAGAAAACATTGCATATACTCCCCATGAATATGAAAATCCCTCTTTAAATTTTGAATGTGCTGTTATTAGGCTTGCCATGAGCCGAATTTGTAAACAAGAAAGATTAATGCAATGAGCTGTTCCCTTGATTTCTTTTTTTATTCTTTTTTTCTAAAACAATTCAATTTTTTTAAAGAACAGTAGCACCTAATTTACATGTGCGTTTATTTCCTTTAGATGTAATTTTCTGGATAAGCATTACAAACAAAATACTGTGACATTATTAAACATAATGGTATGGAATGATAGGAATTTACTAATTAAAGTTTTTTCAAATAATTTCTAACTTGATTTGAATATGGAAATGCAGGGCTACAAATGGGCACCGACTTCTTATTTATAAAATAACTGTATGATTTGCAGTTGAAAACTTAGATTGAGGCCGCTGAGAGCTCGGGTTAATCGACATGTTAGTCACGGCATTTTTCACTGATCAAGAAACCAGGTTACACAACCTGCTGTGGCAGCGCAGGATATTTATTGTTCTATACCTGCGTGAAGTCCCTGCCTTGTTACTAGCAGGGCTGCCTTTTATTTTTCCCCTCTTCCACTCCTCCCCCCCCGCCCCAAACGTTTCTAAGTATAGTGACAACCTCATCAGGGTTTACTAGTAGCAGCGCAAGCTCAGTGAAAACCTGGGAAATCTAACTGGAAACACGAGAGAGAGCTTTATTTGGCAGTGCTAAAAAAACCTGGGGACAAATGGCTAAGCGGCGGTGGAAGTGCAGGCTGCACAATCAATAGGCAGAGAGCTGGATAGAGGCTCCCTTCGCTGCCGGATCGACAATCGACAGCTGAGAGACTATTTTTTGCAATGGTTGACTAAATATGGTCAGGGAAGAGAGAGGCACAAGAGAGCCTGTTTGCCTGGGAGTGCATGTTTCAAATGCTTAGCTGCCTATAAAGCCGTAACAGTTTTGCTCGTGCCCTCTAAGTGGGAAATACGGTTGGTGACTTCTGTAGTGTGTGTGCGGGAGCCCTGACCTCGCGAGCAGACTTGACCTCTGAAGATGGAAAGTAGCTTCAACACAGACCTGCCTACAGTTAAGCCTGGAAACATAACCTCAAGCAAGAAAAGATGCAGTGCAATATCTAAGGAACTAGAAGAAACCAATATTTGCCGGGGGAGGGGGGAGACGATCGCTATTTTTTTGGTGCCTTTTTCTATTTTTTTTTTGGAAGCAACTCCAACTTTTGGGGGCTTGGTTTTGGTCTTTTGTTGGGTTTTTATTTTTCTTTTCGCCTGTGATTATCTTCAACTGACAGTGGGCTAAGTTCACCTTCCCTTGGCTTCCTAGCATCTATCCTTGGAGTCTTAACTCTCAGTCCAGCAGACATAAGGTATAATTTCTATACAACATCATCCATATTTTAGCATTCAAAAGAAAGGAAGAAGGTGCCAATTAGGCACCTATCTTCTTGCCTTTTTTTTTTCTTTTAAGTTTTATCTATTTAAGGTGGTGAGGTACTGTATGCACCGACATTCGCCCCCCCTTGCCTCCCCCTCCCATGTAACGAAGAGCTGATTCAGCGAATAGAGTGAGAGAGCACTCAGGATGAGATGGCTGCTGCTGATGTGTCTCTAGGTCATTACCTCTCTTCCAACTGCAAATGCTGCATGATACTAAGCTTACAGGTAACAGAACATCAGGAGACCTGCATTATTCTGCACGTTTAAAAGATGCCTATGACTTTCTGCATGTATATCTTATTTACTAGACTGTTTTTTTAATTGTTATATTAATCCCTCTACTCTGGGAACAGCTTGATTTTGAGTGTGTTAAAGTACCAAGCATTTGTAGTGTAAAGAGCAGGTTGAAAGAAAACAACTGTTAGTCCAAATTTCATAGCAAAAAGGAAAAAATAACAAGATAGCAAAAAGAAGAAAGGCAGAAACCAAAGAAACCAAATCCCAACTTGCTTAGTAAGCAGAATTCTTTTTGAAGAAGATAAACTAATAAATTGTAATGCCATTAACTGGTTGTTCATTTCAGTGAAATATATTCTTATCTTCCTATGCACAACTAAAAATGTACAAACTTGAAAAAGAAGACCTAATAAACAGTGTGGTAATGCAATGCTGAGTTCTCAAATAGGTCTAGCCAAAATTTTCAAGGTGCTTTATATCAGACGTACATGAAAACAGCCTACTTAAAAACTAGAATGTGACTGCTGTGATTCTAATGCTGCATTGCTGATTCTCCTTGTACTACTGTGCTAGCTACTGCTACACTCTGATTTGCTCTCTATCAGCTGCACTAGGTTTTTGTCATGAGCTGCAGAAATTCTTACTTCCTCTGCTCTCAGCTTTCCTTACGACTATTACAGTTACTAATTGTTAAGCTTATTTCAAATTTACCTTCTAATGCTATAGAGACAAAGCCTACTCTTTACTATAACCCAAATCAACTCCCGAAATACATATTAAGCAATCATAAGCTATATCTGACAGTCCCTCAGAAGTCAAAGCTGTACTGCACATCAAATATTTAACCACTGTTCCAAACCAAGTCGCACAAGATCTTACGAAACAGGGTTAAACCTGGGCTTTGTTTCTGTGAGGTTTTTTGTTTGGTTTGGGTTAATTCTTTTTTAGTTAATTATTTTAGCTGTCATAAATATTTCAAGGGTGGACAAGACTTTGACTGAAGCAGGTGAGTGCCAGTTTTAAAAAAACGAGAAAAGCTGCTTGCAGAAGTGTTGAATAGGTATTAGCTTTCACATGTGACCTTCGGCCTAACAATCCAAATCCTGTCACAGCAGTTAGAGGTTGTTTTCTTAATTCAATGTCATCATCTTTACGATAAGCAGGATCACTGGTGACATGTGCTTTTGTGTTTGGGTTGGGTTTTTTGTGGGGCTTTTTTTTGTTTTACTTCATTTTTTGTTTTGGTTTTTAAACCACTCTGAAATACAGTGTAAATAAGTATAAACCTGCAAAGAGTTTGCAGAATAATGGATGGGATACCAAAAGCATAGAAGTGGGATTTGGGGTAAAGAAAATAAGTTTATAACTGCTATTTTAGATCAGTTTATGCTTCCCTTCAGGACACAAGATGCAAACTCTACCCCAGAAAGAAAATCTGCTAGAAGACCTGGGAGGAAGCTGAAGTTTTTATAGTGGACTACAACTACGAATTCTAAGAAAAGACATTGCAAACCTACCAGCGATTCAACTCTCTACTTAAACATGGTCACTTAGAACAGCAAGAGGCTACAAAAATATGGAAAAGCACTTCTAACATCAGTGCCACCCCAAAACAATGAACTATGCTCGGCTTTAAGACACTGTTCAGGTAAATTGCATTGCAAAGTTCAGTTAGCTTAGTAAGTTTATTTTCTACCATCAGTTAATCAGAACTGTTGTCCTTCTAAAGAACTGTCAGCCAGTTTTACCTAATGACAGCCAGAAAAAGCAGCAAAATACTTTTCAGGTTCATCTGACAGGCAGTCAAGCAACTCTGTGTGTACCTGCTCAGAGCACATACTTCTTTATGTACCCATATGAACATACAATGCTATGGAATGTAAAGAAGTATGTATTTTTGGCAGGCAAGGAACAACCAGTAAGAGGAAACTAAACAGCTGCTGGAAGAAACAGGTTTCCCTCTTGTTTGAATGACATTCATGTGACAAATTGGCTTGCTAAGGGTCAGCTGGTATTGCCAAAATAACTCATACTTGTTAGTAACAAATCACAAAACATTAAATTAAGTGACTACAAATGTGGGTAGGAAGAATTGTTAACAGCTGATAAGCAGAATATTAGTTGCAAACAGAATTCAAAGCAAGGCTGGAAATGAAACCTTGAAATGCACCAATTAAGACTGCAGCATAGCTGCAAAATTCATCATTATCAGTACTCCTCATTTAATAGATTTTAAACTAAACTTAAAAGCCTGGTTATCAAAATGCATCTCATAAAAACAAACCACTGTTCTAGTAATCACAACCTGTTCTGTGTACTTCAGATGGTAGTACTTAAATGTTCTATGGTAGATGAAATTTAATCCACAGGTTGCAACTGAGACAAGTATTAACAGCTAAGGAATTATAGATGTGATATAGAGAAAATGATTGCCAAAATAATTGAGTATAACTTCTGCAATTTAGTAAGACTTAAGTTAGAATTTTCTCCAAATCAGCACTTATTATGCTCACTGAGCTCTTCGATACAAAGTGCACTGTCAGGTTTATGCACAGAAAGTGACAATACAGAGATTTCTAGGCCAGAGTTGCTAGTCAGCGGATTAAAGCTATTGACAGATCCCTAAATGAAAACACAAATGACAGCTACAGCCTAAAAGGTAAGTTATCTTAAATACTATTTTTAAATAAGCTGAATTTATTTTAAATCCAAATTCAAGAAAATTTGCCGTGGAAAAAAAAAGACTTTGTAGTATCCAGAAAATTTAAAGAACTACATGAGAAATAGTTCCACAACAGTTTCAAGTTCTAAAAGTGATATTAATTAAAATACACTGGTGCATATCATCCCTAAGTAAAGATACCCAACATCAAATTCAGGAACAAGGGGAAAAACCGAGGAAAGAACTCCCCATTCATCAATCCAGCCATTTCTGTTCATGACAGCAGCTTTCTAAAAGCAGTTATTAAATAGGATATGCCCATGATAAGTAGGCACATTTGGCCCAGATTAAAGATTCTATCTGTAGCCCTTTGCTTACTAAAATGTCTGGGAGGAAAAAAACCCAACCAAAACAAACAAGAAAAATAAACAAAGGCAATGCATGATTTTTAGATGAAGAACTTATTTTTAAATACTCACATAATTCTCAAACAGCTAATAATATACGTAGCCTGATATTTTTAACACCTGAGACTACGTATTAGTATACATACAAGACAAAATATTATCTTACCTGCTTAAGAAAGCAAAGTTTCAATATTTGTTTTAAAGCTCTTTCTCTTATGAGCAGATATTTTGACACAAAGGCTACAGTATCTTAACACCTAAACTAAAACCTGGTTTATAGTGGGAGACAAATCAAACTGCAGTAGCTTTTCTGAATAAAGCAATGCTACTAAACTTGATCATGTTCACAGAAGCAATTTGGTATTACTAACAGTTTCATTGAGGGGTTAATTGCTAAGCATTTTCTCCTTTTCCTGAAGAGTTCCTGTGCTCACCACCAATTGATTTAGCTTCCACTATATGAGACCGATTTTTTAACAGCTTTACTTTATCTGAAAGGTTTTTGGTAACAATTTATCATACTGTGTTCTCCCTTGTATAACATCGCAATGCTATTCTGACACAAAATGACAGTTCAGAGTGATACAAAAGTTAAAATTATATGTTGACATTGCTTCCTGCTAGTTCATGTTAGCATATCTCTAAGAATACATATCCAGTCACTCTAAAATGTCACATCCATCACTTAGATCAGCTGTTCAATTTTAACCGAGCACACGTTGAACTTTGGGCATCTGCTGACACAGTTGTAACTCAAACATTTCAGCTGTGTGACTGACAGGGATAACAGATGCTGACATTATCAAATGCTACACGGCTTTTTTTCCACAGCCGTTTTTTGTCCCGATATGGCCAGTACATGAAACTGTATTGCCATCCAAAAGCGCACTTGAGCAGCTGTATCCGTAAGACAGTTCCTCTATAACTGGTAAAAATAGAAACTCATTTTATAGCCATCTTGATGCTTAAGTCCGAGTGACACACCTGCTACGTTTCTATTAGGATACATGGTGTTGGGAATATATTTACATAAATCTTCTCACCATCATCAGACTACGCAACAAACAGATGCAGACTATACTTGACATACTCATTACTAGAGAATGGTTTGAACTAAGGTTGTCCCCTACTTTCCGCTGCGGTCAAAGCTCAGAAAGAATTCCGTATGATATTAAAAAAGCTATGTGAGCTTACACAATTCTATTAAGTACCTTAGTTTAGAAGAAATCAGATGCAACCCCAGATATATCTTTAAAAGCTGTATTTTTCTGGCATTAAACGTTTTTACATATAGTATCAGGATAAAAAAAAATTAAATCTATCCTGCTATATTATATAATCATTCCTAAAAAGTTAATACTAACCAGAGATATAGCAATGGAATTGAAAGCACTTGACATTTATATTTGTGCTAACCAACTACAGCATAAAAGCAGCTGCAAAAGGGAACCTGCCAGAAAATGAATGGGGGAAGGGGGAGGGAGGAGGGTGACGAGGAAACTGCAATGTTCTTCCCCAGTAAAGTTTAACATAAAGAAGTAAGGGAGCTCTACATGATTAGAAATTTTAAGACTATAGTTGCTAATCTATTCTGAAATTTGATTACACTAGACAGGAAAAAGTTGGAACTGTAACTATGATTTGATCTGAGACTCATCCAAAGATCCTCAAGGAAATACTCAAGGACAGAACAAACCTGTTCAGGCCTTTCTGGTATACAGCTTTTCATTTTGCCATCTCCAAATTAGCGAAAGAGTTAAAAATTTGCATTGACAAGAAACAAACTGTGTAACACAGAAGGAAGTTCTTTGTGCACTGTTCATGTGCTTTAAAATGTGTTACCAAATTATAAGCTTCCTGCACTCCAATGCTTTGCTAAAGCTGGTAAAATGGAACCAAATCACCTCTTCAATGGATTTGGTCCCCTTCAACCAGCTGTAGCTATGCATTGATCACTACAGGATTTCTCATGTTTTTAAAACTGGACCGAAACCTGACCAGAACAATTATGTAGTCCTCTCTGCAGTTCAGCTCAACTTCTAGGCAGTCTGAAGATGGAAGGTAACCAGGAGCGTAGCAAATTCTGTATTCCAAAATTTCAAGTTTGTATTTGTAAATAAACAGCTACTGGTGTTTAGCATTTTGTCCATATGCAGTGAAAATTCACCTCTTCCAACATTTATAAAGAAAATAGGTAAGCAGTGAAATAAACATTTCCCCATGATTTTTTGTCTCTTGTATTTTTCCTCAAGTCTGGTGCCCTTTCTAGCAGAACTGACCAAAAAACCCCAAAAAGCAAAAGGAAACGATCATGAACAGTACTGGTACAGCAGGTTTACTTTCTAGGCACCCCTCTCCCCTTTTTTTCATTGCGTAAGGGAGGAAACTCCACAGGGCAGGAACTGTATTTGCCATTTTGTATCTGTCAGGCACATTATTTACTATTTAAAGATAATAAATTTGTCACTGACCTCAACAGCTACATGCTAATCTGCCGTCTAATTATAAATCTGCTCACGGAGATTATATTCTTTCTCCAAACCAACTTGAACAAAAGCATTTTCCAAAGCATTTTCTGACATAATACTTTAATAAGAGGTTTTAAAAACAGGCTCTCTTTGCACTCAGCTTCAACTAAGCTTAACCTACACTTACTGTCAGAACTGCAAACACAAAAGCAAAAAACCAATTTGACTGGTTCAGAAAATAATTGTACCACTCTCATAACGTCAGAACTTGTCTCTCCGAGGACCTCCATGACAACACAGCCCGTGAGTCCTGCAGACACTTCCTGAAGACACTCATTAACACTATGTAGAAGTGAGAAACTCCACCTCTCAATTAAATTGCTACAATTAGAAATTTCACTGCCAACCCGTTCAAATCATCTGCAAATCTAAAAACAAATGGAGATCTCCCAAATAATAAGAAAACCATGGGGAAAAATTACAATTCTATTTTAAACCACAGTCTCCTACTTGCCAGTTTATGAACATAAAGATGACATATTCCTTGCTACTGGAGAGCAATACATGAAATCTACACCTTACTCCAGGACTTTTAATTTTCTGATTTAAAGTCCAGCAGAATTTATTGCTCTGAAGAACTAATCATACACGTGTGTGAAGTCAGGTCAGCTCCAAGAGCAGCCTCTATTTAAGATGCTAGCTGCAGAGTGAATAAAGCTCTCTTCACAAGATACAATGCAAATCTAAAACTAACTGGGGCAACGGATATAAAATACGCCTACACTTCACAGTCATGTCTTCAGCTCAAAAATCTGAAGTCACAGGTATGCGAATAGATCAAACATAAGAAAGAGATGATAACATGGCAAAAATAACCAATCTGTACAGTATTTTCAAATTTTACTCTCCTTTTTTCTGTCTGAAAAAAATCTCATTAACACTGAGGAGGCAAAGTCTGCCAAGCTTTGAGGTTCACAGTACTTTGAAAAAAGTCCAAAATAAATGCACTTTTAATATGACTGACTCAGTTAAAAATCACGAACAAGAAACTGTGTATTAAACAGAAGTTTAACATCCCCACATTTAATTTAAAATTTCTTTTTAGCTCTATCTCCCATGCACAAGTTTAAAGCTACCTACAGCATACACTTACATCCATTCTATATTTCAACTTTATACACCAGCACAAAAACGAAAAGTTCTCTTTCTGTACCAATTCACAAGGTACAAAGAGAAGCAAAATATGAAAAGGAGAAATATTCTACTAAGAATAGGATGCTCTCTGAAACACACTGTACCTTGACTTGTGGAAAACACAGCCAAGCTGCCATGGAAGATAAAGTACTGAGAAAATCTAAGCTTTTTGACATAAATCACTATCTTTCTTACAATATTTATCCAATATTTAAACATTTAAAATAGAATGTATTTGTTTTCATATGAAAAATTAAAAACTTTGGAATGTTCTTCGCAGCACAATTTGTGGGGTATTTTCTTGGACATTTATCTCCCTATTATTTATAAAGGTCAGAACTCAAGCAACAAGAAGTTTTGCTCTGAAAATGAAATTGGTTCCAAATACCTATTTGACATCAACTGGAAAAAATACTATAGAAATCCACTTCCGTTTATTGTGGTACCCATGCACGTAACACATGCATTTATTTTATTATCCTCAACAAGGAAGATGTATATGAACTTCATCAATACTTGCATACATAGCCCATTTTTAATTTTTAGAGTTATAGATATGCACACAAATGCATACACATTTATATATACGTACGAATAAGTGTTTAACTTTTATAAAATAATATAGAAATTACATAACCTATCTATATATTCGAATATAAGGGGAATCTAGTGCACTGTATTAATACAAGGCACCACATCCTAAAGCCACAAAAACTCCAGTTTAGGTGGAGCAGGGAAGCTTAGATGAGGAAAGAGAAGTCCTTGAGTAAGGTTTCAGGCAGAATATATTATGTACTGCTTGTGACCCACAGCAGCAACAAGCTAAAGATCAGGGGGTTATTTTTAACAGTGTTTTAAATAGCTTTGTGCTTAGTGCATTTAACAGATCAGTAACAGCCATTGTTGTATATCAGATTAGAAAAACAAAGTGGTAAATATAACGACACTGGTTGCATTCAGAAAGAGGCAAGTGGCAGAACTACAAAATCAGCAATGAAACAACCAAGTATCACTGAAGTCTTGAGGAATATAAAACTCAACTCCTAAGTGAATCAAACTATTACGACAATTTTTGGCCACAGGGAAAAATCCAAACAGATTTATTTTGGTTTCATTTTCAATCATTTCTTCCCAGGCTGATGGGTAGAATATCTAATGCTGCGAGCATTAGATATTTTAGATGAAACTACTGTTTCTATGATGGGAGACAAAACTCTTTTTCTGCATGCTTGAGCAGTGCTCAGATGGAACTGCAACCAAAATAGAATATTAAATATCTGTTTTAGATTCAAGTGAAACCCCATGTATGGGGGGAACCCACACAGCATTCAAATCACTAATACTGGAAACATTTTCCTATACATCCAAGAAGAACTTTTGTAAAGGAGAGAGGATTCTGGTTAAAACTGCACTATAGCTCACATTCTACCAACCATCAAACTGACTCAGCCAGAACTACAACTTGGATCCCTCCACCAAAAGCATGGTCTGTCACTCCTAAACCATACACCTACCAAAAAATCTCCAGCACATGCCTCTGAAGAACATTTTTTCCCCCATACACTTTCCCTGCATCTCATATTGAGATTATGGTCACGCAAACCAACTACCACAAGAGCAAAGGAAAAGCATTGCAGGAAAAAACCTAACAAGAAATACCCCACCTAGGGAACTGAGACAGGAAACAGTGCTCCTCGCTAACGCTGTTATGTAAGTAGGAAGAATTCACATTACAGGAAGAAGTTACCAAGTCAGACTTGAAAGAATTGTCTTCTGAATGCCAAAAATAAGCTCCCTTCACTTGGTCCTTGACATGTTCTCTTAAAGACCTTTCATGAGTACTGTAGAAAATGGTAAACACATTTATTCATCCTATCAACACTTCCAACCACTACTTTTACCTTGTGAAATTATTCCATTCCAAAGACATAGATAAATAATTATGTTTACTTTTTAACTATCTGTCTTGACAGCTACGTTCTAAGAGACTAACCTAGATTTTAATCCCATATACTAATATGGGTGGAATTTATACAAATTTACAGCCTTATTTGTCCAACTTCTCTCAACTGAAAAGCTGAATTTAGCAGTAAAGAAGCAAACACATACATTTCTTCTTTTGTGTAAACTATACTGAATACTCCACCCCAGGATAAAGCATTATTGAAGTCGTGTCAGCATGAGAGTTTTGAAAAATAACATTTATCCACAGTGTAATAAGGAATCAGCAACACAACCTTTCTTTAAAGTTCTATCTATGCAGTAGTTTTCAAAAGCTATCTTAACTGAAAATTGAATGTAGACATAGAGAATGCAGCTAGTATAAAACAAACTATGCCTTAAAATGAATTTCTTCAGTTGAACTGCTACATAAAAACTGAAAAACAAAATTCCTTCTAAATATACTTCTATGAAAATACAATTAACTGTTTCATATACTGAAAAATATAAGCTAATGCAACAACCCTGAGAGTGCTTTATAACTGTATGGTTTAATAATTATCCACAAATAAGTATTTCTAAAAAACTCAAATCCCTTTACCAATTCCAATAGTCAATAGGGGAAACATAGCAGCATTTACTGGTTTTCACCCTATTTCAAGATTCCATCTTCAAGATCTTACTTATTAACTTATTTATCAGAACTTTAATTGGCAAAATTTTATAGCCACAACAGGAAATTTCTCAGGAATTTTTTGCTGTATTACCTGAATACAGCATTAAACTGAGCAGACTCCTAGCTTCCTTCTAGTAACGGCTTCCAAGCATTAGAAGGATGCATAGCTAAGCAACAGCAACATTTAAGAAATACAACTACATGCAGATTTAAGGATCTTCTGAAAGAATACCATAGTTCTACCCTCACATGCACTTGTTTTTCTTTTACATATGATAAAAAATAATTTTTAAAAAGAAATCTGTACCTAGGGTTTCCTCTTAGTGCAGCATGGTGAAGAGCATTAAACCCATTGTTGTTGGTGATAGTAACATCTGCTCCAGCTTCTAACAGTACAGCAAGGATATCATCACGCTTTTTACTTATTGCATCATGAAGTGGAGTGTCTCCTTCAGAATCCTAAAACCAGAAAGAGTTTATGTCAATTTTTGCATGCAAACACATTAAAAAGATGCTAAAATATCACTCGGAGAACTGACTACATGAACACAAAACAGCTCTTCCAGACCTGGGAGTGTTGCTATACTGCAGAGTTCAGAGCAAGCTGCTTCTCATATTGCTCCAGTTTTGCAAATGCTTCAGTGGGAAACCCTACCCTGGGCTCCACAACTGTACACTCACACTACTGCCAGAACTATGCTCTGCATCCCATAGTACTGAAGACACCGGGGAAATGACTTCTCTATGCTTATCCAGACGGAGTTGATGCCCAAATTACAATTTATGAGTAACAGGACAGCAATAAAAACTAACCTGACAGAGAGAAGACTAGTCAGGCGGAAGGAGGCATGGAATTTTGAGTGTTAAATGCTAAGTTTAAGCCAGCAATTAACCATGTAAAAGACGATACCAAAATGACAGTGTGAAATAAAAGCATAGGCAAATCAAAATAAAATGCAATCCAAGTACTAAACGTAGGCATATCTGTTGTTTTAACTGAAGCAGATCATTTCCCATGAAGCAAAAGCCGATGTCATAAAGTAGTATTAAGCTTTTAAATTGTTATGGCTAATACAAGATTATATTACACAAGGTACATGATTATACTTGACTGCATAATTGAACAGGCAAAGAATTCACATTTTTAGCTTGATGTTCTATTTTTCAAATATCCCAAATAAGGAAAAAATACTTTTCACTCCTAGAAGCATTTTGCACATACTCAAGGACTCAAATGGCTGGACTGAAGAGGAATGCCCCAGACTAACAGCGAGAAAACACATCCATTTAAGCTTATTTGCAGCTACATAGGCAAAATCTCTAGATTTATGTTCCAGTAAAATTCTTGCACCATATAAGTCAGGAAGTCTTTTGTCACCAACACTGACTCAACTGCAAGCTGACTAACACAGAAACTGAACATTTTAGCAATGCACTAGTACGAAAACAGATCTCTACAGCGAGAATCAAAACCTGCCAAACAAAAAGTGCCAGAATATGGAAACACTTGAACCAGTGTGAACCAATTAGCCAAAACTAAATCATGACGCTTTTATTTGGTTTAACTGATAATATTTCCTGAATTTCCTGTTTACAAACTAACATATGTTTCTGTTTACACAGTGAAGTGGCTGCAGTAGTAGAGTGCTGGCCAGTTAAATTCCAGTCATGCCTCAGTCTTACTCCCCTGTGCTCTCATTGACCAAATCAATCACCTACTCACATTTGCACATTGCAGTTCCTCAGCACACATGCTGAAACTGAAAGTTCATTCTGTTCAACAGCAATTATATTTTCCAGACGGAGCATCATAGCACCATTCAGACTTTTTCAACTGAAACAGAATTCTGTAATTTAAACTCAGGTAAATCCACTTTGGCTACCCATACATTCCTACGCGACTTACAGTCACCCTTTACTGGTCTCAGCACGTCACATTCCTTATTATATCTACTGTTCAACAAATACTAAACAGGGTATGGATGGACATAACAGCTCAACCTCAGCAAAATCAAGACCATACCTTAAGAGTCAGGTAGAAGGAGATAAATGAACAATCAGTATGCTCACTAATTTCAAAACAGTTTTTGCTCATCTTCTTTTATCTGGATCTACAGCTTCAAAAAAATCCGATTATTGACATGGCAAAACAAGGAGGCAATGTGTTATTACTGCATATCTTGATTTGCCCAGGCCACTACAGCTTTTTCTTTCTGATGCAAATCTCTTCAAATTTACCCATTCTCATTTGTTTTACTAACGCAGTGCAT
Organism: Pachycephala philippinensis; assembly: GCA_013397055.1. NCBI lineage: Eukaryota > Metazoa > Chordata > Aves > Passeriformes > Pachycephala > Pachycephala philippinensis. The sequence continues at coordinate 32,536 of VWZT01015722.1, read as the reverse complement.
GCAGCTGCATTCAGCAGTGCCGATACCTGCTTATCTGATAGCACATTTCCACTCTACCTTCTAAACAGGATGTTGCACTTATGTTGCTGCTTCCATCACCTTCATTACAGATGAAATTCCCTGTGAAATTATAGTACTTGAGATCCTATGCATGAGGTCTTTTTAGATAAAAAGCTGAATATTTGAAAGTGAATCTGACTAAATAGTTCTATCAATGATAGGTCAATTTTGGGAAAAAAATTAAAGGTTTCTTTTAACAAAACATTCCACAGTATCATCAGCCTGCTAAACTGCAGCTTGCAGAAGGAGCAAACAGTTGTGGGTTCGATATACGAGTAATTAATCTGGAGGGAAGGTTAACAATTAGAAATAACTACAGTCTGTGAAAATACCAATTAATACCAACTGTCTAGAATAAACCAGATGTCAATCTGGCTGTCAAGAAACAGACTTAATAGCATTTTTGTTACAGCTGACCACATGTTGGGCTAAAGGCTGAGACAGACAACTTTACAATGTCTGTTCCTTTCAATCCCATTTTTCATTTTCAAATTTTTACCACCTACATGCAGCAAATCATACAATTCAGTAGCTGAAAAGTGAACCTACTTTAAAATTTACTTTACCTGGAGACTGGGATGGCAGCCAAAGTCCAGTAAAGTCTTGACAACTTGCAGGTGACCTTTGTTGACAGCGATATGGAGCGGAGTCTGCCTGCGCTTGTTGCGAGCGTTCAGATCTGCGCTGCCTCGGTGCAAAACCTCAATCACAGCACCCTCATCACCGAAGGCTGCGTGATGGACGGCCCTGTCTCCATCCTTGTCCTAAAGCACAGACATTCATTTGACCCACTATATTTCACATTTCCTTTGCATTTAAACAAGAAGATTAATTTCAACTAACAACTGTCCATATTTGGTGCAATAAGAAAAATTAGACTACCATGATACCATTGAAATACCTAATTAAGTTACTGCTCAAAGAGCAGCAACAGAGGATGAAGAATCAGTTCATACATAAATACACATAATCTACAACACATGATATTCTACAGCACATACAACCAATGCCCTGAATCTTTGTGTGATGTGTTCATCAAACTCAAATGCATTCATCTGGGTTTCTACTACAAAACAACCACTGTCAAGAAAAAACTCAAAACAACCAAAAAAACCACAAAAAAATTCCAATGCTCAAACAGTATTACACTTAATATCCTGGGGTAGTTCTTCCTGTAAGCTGGGAAGCCTTACAGATTCCAACTCATAGTGCAAGATGTGAGTATTTCCTTGTTCATACAATTAGGTTAATATTTATTAGGATTTTATGTGTCTTAGTTTTCACTTAATAAACATTTTCCAAAGGAAATTTGTGATTGATGATGACATTAACTAGAAGTTCTGATTCTGTGATGATGATTCACAGCATTAAAACTGTGATTCAGTTTGTTTCAGTTTCACCCAAATTGAGAATTAAAGTATGAAAGTCAAATTTGTCAGTTTAGGCTATTTTAACATTCATAAAATTTGACTGTACGGCATGAAGCATTTTAAAATATCAATCAAGTGATTTTGGCATTAATGTCAGTATACGAAAGACAGAAGTAAAATGGAAGTTATATATGATGAAATAAATTCCATAAGCTAGTTTCTAACTGAGTATTTGTAGGATTCAATTTTGAAAAAAAAAGAAACACTGAAAATTATAAAATAAAATCCATGACTTATCAAGGGCTCACCGGCTCTCCTGAGTTAGCTTAGTTTCTCATCAATTCGCTTCTTCAGCAACATCTTTCAAAAGTATTTTTTATTATATATAACACATTTCTAATATATTTTACACCAATGCAAAAATTAATAGCTCTTAGCATAAACTGTATTTGCACAATGAGACTAGTTACAGCATTTAAAACGCTGGAAGAAGACTTATCCCCTAATTTTCAAATGTACCTTTTTGAAAATATGGATATGGTTTTCAAATGGTCAGGGCACTAAAGAGCAGTTTCAAAAGCTTTTGAAAAGATACTTTTATTACTTCTAAATCACCTCATGCTACCAAGTTGCCTTCTCAGATTGCAGGATTCCTTCTCAGGCTCATTTAACATGAACAAACAGTCAAAAGAAGCCAAAGCTTGCCCATTTGGAAGGGGATAGGATCAGAAAGGGGAACTTCTCTATATTTTTCATCTGGTTATAAGGATCATTATGAGGCAAACCTCATCAAGATTGTGCCAGTAATCCTAAACTGCTACAAGACTTGTATTTACAGAGCACTTGGTTTCACAGATGCACGGTAATTTGTCTTTTCATATTTGCAGTCTGCAAAGTACACCAAGATATTTATGAATGAACCCCATATAATTATTGAATGTTTTAGTTTTAACATATTTCAGTTTTAAGACATAACCCCCTGATTTTATTAAGTCTTAATATACAGAATTCCTACTTTAATGAGGAGAGGTCCAAGACCATCAAAACAAATAATCTCAGGAGCTAAATCCTACCCAATAGCAGTAATTCATCTAGAAAAAGCTAACATCTAGTAAATCATCTGTCCTAAGACTTGTATTTAGACAAAAATCTAAGTATTAAAAGCACTACATTTCTATACATGCCACCAGTATAATATTGTCAGTACTGTCAATGTAATAACTGACAACCATTAATTTCTGCAGCCTAGAAGGTTACATTTTTACCATGTAATATCTACACCAGGCTTTTTGAGCTACATCAATAACAAACTGTTTTCTGATTAAACAGAGGCCACTTGTACTCTACATTAGACACCAGAGAAAAACACAGGAGACAATAATGAGGCCATCCCCAGAAAATGTCATCATGAATGTATATACCCTGCAGTAATGACTATAAATGTAAAAATATCCAGCTTCGCTATAAAGCAAGGAAAGTAAGGATTTTTATCCATTGCTTCCATGCCACAGACCACAACACTGAAGTAAATTGACTAAATTTTTGCCCTTTGCTTAATGGGATGGCTCTGCATTTTATAAACAATTATATTTATAAACAATATATATATAAATATTTA